>JADLZN010007405.1:0-315849 GCA_018155175.1 Sinocyclocheilus anophthalmus | reverse complement strand
AAAAACCTTGACAAAATAAAAAATAAATAAATAAATACAAATAAATCAAATGAAATTACTATATTATAATTTACTTTTTTTTTTTTACAAGTTATTTACATGATTTATTTTGGAAAATATGAGCACGGATGAATTATGCACAATAAGGTCAGAGATGGGTATAAAAAAAGACAATTTTGATTTCATACTGAATATCAGGGATATCCGTTACAGATATTAAAGGGGTCATGACATGAGAAAAAAAAACCCGACCCAAAAAAAAAAAAAAAAAAAAAAAAAAAAAAAAACATGCCCTTGATCTTTTGAAATATCAAGGTCTTTGTATGCGTAATACTTCCTGCAAGTTTCATAACTTAAAATGTCCTCATCATCAAAAAAAAAAGCTTCATTTTGGATCAGAGGGACAAGGTGACGTCACCTGGGCACAGTCGTTTGCATGACCGCCTCCAGCGCAAGGTAACTACACTTATTTTTCATCATCGCATCATTGTCACACCCACAGGTGTTCAGTTGACGTGCAGCAAGTGGGTCTGATGGAGTAATTGTTTACAATAAGATCGCGATGCCAGGCAGACGATGTGCCGTTCCTGGCTGTGGAAAAACAACATGTTTATATACGCTGCCGAAAGATCCCAACGTCAGAGAAAAATGGATTCAGTTTATTTTTAACGAACGTCCCAGTCACATCAGTGCTAATTTACGCGTGTGTTCAGTACATATCACCATTGACTGTTCTGAGAACAAATCACAGTATGATGCTGGCTTTGCCAAAATACTTTCGCTCAAAGATCAGGCCAGGCCAATTGTTCTGGACACAACAACGCCGCCGCAAACCGTAAGTAACATATTTAATGTAAAAACTATTTTTAAAACGGTAATGCATAGGCAATGATGTTAGCCAATCATAACAGTGGGCGGTTACACTGAGCTCTTAAAGGGAAAACACCCCAAAACCAACTGTTTCAGTCAGAGAATGAGAAACAGGGTGGAAAAAGGTCATAAATCACTCAATGTTGATTGCTTTTCATCCAAAAAACTTTAGTAATATTATAATTACACCTCACGTACACCTTTAGGAAATCTTAATGGCAACAAAAACACATAAACCTCTTCCCTGTCCTATTTCTACTTTGTTATAAATAAACAAAATAAATGAAAAATAAAGCAAGATTTTTCCTTTGCTTTTAAACCATTTTTATTCAAATTTACAGTGTCTGTTTTCCAATGTAACATATAGTCCAAGACATATAATCTAAGATTAATACTTCATAGCTGCTATTTTATTATTTACTTTTTTGGTGATGTATTGATCAAATGCAAGATGACTATTCAGAGGCAAAAATATGGGAAGAAAGATGTAGAGAAGGAGAACAGGGGAGATAAAATGGAGTGAAAACCAAAGACTGAAAATAAATGAGGCTAGCTATCATCCTGGTCTGCACCTTGTGTGTCAGGGGTTAGAATAAGAGACAGGCTCAGAGTTGAGAGTGGTTACTGCATTAGTAGACGTAGCTCAAAGCTACTGCATGACAATTACAGCAAAAATGGAATCTCCCGCAGAGAGGCCTCACTGCATTCATCATCTCTGTCACTTTACCAGGACACACAAAGTAGAAAAAAATCACCACCGCACTGCCCTCCATTTTGCAGGTCAGAGTCTGAGGAATGAACTGTGTTTGGACATAGCTGCTCAAAAGCGGTCAGTTGATGCATGTTCTCTGGAAAATTTAAGTCAACTTGAAAAGTCAATTGAATGGGCAACTATATCCAGGCAGGCAAAGACTTTCTTTAACTAAAGACATATGAGCTGAGACAAGCTATTTATACATATATAAAAAAGCAGATGACCTCTTTTTTTTCTGGGCCAGCAGACCCGGACATTCCCTTTCAACATTTCTTTAAGCTAGATTGCAAAGACTAAGCCAAGAGGGATTGAAGAAAGACACACATGCAATGAGTGAGGAGAAAGAGAAGCTTGTTATCAGAAGGATTTTACCATATGAAAAACAATACAGCATACTTTGGGGCTTTTTCCCACATTTTATTAGCAGCGAGTAAGCTACTTTGATTGAATAGCTAACAGCGTAGAGCATAAAAATAGCACACTCAAATGTTGATTTTTATTTACTTACACTGAGCTATTTATTTATTTTTTGATACTTTTCAGGATTGGCCGATTGCAATCTTCTAATTTTCTTTTGTTCTAAAGTCGCTTGTGTTACCAAGGCTGCATTATTTGAGAATACAGTAAAAGCCTATCATTTGTGAAATAGTGTTACAATTGAAAATTTGTGTTTTCATTTAAATTTAATTTATTCCTGTTTTGGCCAATCTGATTTTTCAGCAGCCATTATTCCAGTCTTCAGTGACACATGACCTTCCAATGCTGAAAACAGTTACTATGCTTAATACTGTTGTGGAAATCGTGATACATTTCCCCCCCATGTTTCTGATTAGAAATGTATATACTATACAAAAGTATGCATCCCTCTTTTTTACACCTGTGGTTACTCCTCTAGGCCACTTGTGCAAAATAAAAGGCCACTGGACATATGGCTTGAAAAGAAAACGATCTAAGATTATTTGTTAGATGCTGCTTAGCTGGATGTTTTGTGTCAAATGCAATGAAATTCACATGTGCTTTAAAGCTGTTCTTTATCTCTTAGTGTCACACTAGCCAGTCTTCTAAAGTGTGGCAAGTCTTCAACAATGGACTAATTTGCCTAGAAAGAACCTACCTCCCTTAACAGGCATGAACTTCAGAGGTTTATTTGTCCGAAATTACCAGGTACCAGACCACAGGAGACTGAAGCAACGATGACCCACTGAAGAGTTTAATAACATTGAAGTCTCTGACTGAGAGAAGAGCTAGAATGTCAAGTGAGGGTAGTATTCAAATAAAACCCCATTTAGTCTCACTTCTCGTGCCTGTGCGAAACAAATTCCACCGATAGAGACAGAGAAGCCTTTATTTTGTATCCATCCATTTGAAATTGACCTTTCAACACAGGAAAAAGCTCAAATTGGCTGAGGCAGGTTTTAAATTCTTCCTTTTAAAAAATCTTCCTTTCACAGAAGCAAAAATAAGCCCTAATGGGAGCAGACATCACGCTAGCCGTTCTGCCATATCGTCCTTTATGACATCTCAAGGCCCACACGTCTCAAACGCAACACAGATGATGCAACCGGGGCCCCTTTTATATTTCAGCTTCAAACAGAAATGAGATCTGTATTACCGTCATAATAAACATGCTTATTGCCATAATGCAGGATGTCACAGTGATACTGTGCAGAATAATTATGATGGCAAAGCGCTGTCAATACCTATCTAGTCTATATAGCCACAGATGTATTGGATCTCGCTCATTATAATATACCTGGGGCGGTGACTGATGCATTGTGTCCGGTTTCGCTGAAGAAAACTGCTGTCAGAATAAGTCAGTCAAGGCGCTGACGATAATTTATTATCGTCACTATATAACCCTCAAGGTTGGACGATTGGTTTCTCGGGGTGGCTTGCGCTGGTTCTCAGGGCCCCACCCCAGTGCCTTTCTTCACGAAGGTGCATGATGAGATCACTGGGTCACTGCCAGAAACCTGCCCAGTGGCTCATTCTCCCTCACCAGCACGGGGGTACACGGGAGTCAGATAACCCTTTCTTTCTATAGCGTTTTTAACAATACAGATTGTCAAACCAACTGAACAGCATTCATTAGGAAAATAGTGTCAATAATGCATAATGACAATAGTAAACACAAATTTTTTTTTCAGTTAAAGACAGTTCATCATTTTATTCAGTGATGTCAACATCCAGCTCATTTTAAATAATATATTTGCAATCATGTCAACGATAACGCTAGAAATGAAGTGTCCCCAACTAAGCAAAACAACGGTGACAGTGGCGAGGAACCAAAACTCCCATCGGTGACAGAATGGAGAAAAACTTGGGAGAAACCAGGCTCAGTCGGGGGGCCAGTTCTCCTCTTACCAGACGAACCAGCAGTACGGAAAAATCAATTGAAGACGTAATAAAACAGATGATGAATAATATTAACGGGAATTATTATATGATGCAATCAAACTTATAGCAAAATGTGGGAGTTCCCCAGGTGGAGGATGCAATTGTGTCCAAATGCCGCTACCACATTGCGGGGCAAACCGTTGCTCCCCTCCCAGGCCTGTAGACACTCGTCGGCTCTGATCGGCATTGCTTATACGGCCTGTGGAGAAGCTGACTCCGCCTAACACGCTATGGCGTTGTTACAAGTGCACCAGGCCAAGGCACTGAGGGACTTGCACGAGGGTGGTCACGACACGGAAGTTCGCAGAGAACTCTGATGCGACAAACCTCGAGCTACGAGCAACGAAGGTTACGGTGCGGTCTCTGGGTCGTGCGATGTCCACTATGGTGGTCCAGGGAGTGCCATCTCTGGCTGTGTCTGGCCGACATGCGTGAGACAGACAAGACCCGATTCTGAACGCCCCCGGGTCCAGACCGGCTTTTCAGCGGACATGGTGGAGAACTTCACCCAAAGCAGTTCTCGCTGCCCAAAGCAGGGACATAGGCCATCAGGTACATCTGCCGGCGTTGCAGATGCTGCCTCAGCCGGCCGCAGTGGCAGCGCCTCAGGACGGCGATGGTCAGTGGTACCCAACTATCGACAAAAAAGAATCTTCTACTCTGGGTCCCAGAGGGGACGGGGTGTTCGTGGACGATACAGTGCCGTATCACACTCACCTCCTCTCTCGCCAGTGCGGCTAGCAGTGGGCGGTCGGGGACGAACAACGGATACCCACGCACCCCTCTGCTCAAACGCAGCGTCAGGGTTAACACTTCACCAGACCCAGACTGGGACAGGCTGTAGTTCTGTTGATGCCACTTGCGTGGTGTCTGGGAGCATGGCTAGAGCTACCCAGCCCGTCTCGATGACTCCTTTGAACAGTCAGGCTCGGCTATGCGATTCAGTTCGCCCGTCGCATGTCGCAACTCGCCCGCCACCTCCTCCTCTGGAATCAGAAGCAACTGAGGTCGCTTCGTGCTGTTCACATACCTGGGCTGCTCAAACAAGGACAGTCGAGTGATGTTTCTTCGGGAGTTGTACGCCAGGGCGAATGGGACAGGCTGGTTTGGAGACGATTCGGAGCCTCAGGGAGACATGTTGCCTATCCATGAAAAACTCTCATGCCCGTGGGCAGACCCCAAGCCCTAGTTTTGCTTGTCCCGTCCGAGCTTTAAGGTGCTACGTAGACCGGACACAAACCTTCATTACCTCAGACCAGCTCTTTGTCTGTTAATGAGGCCGGAAAAAGGGGAAGGCCGTCTCTAAGCAGAGCATGGCCCACTGGATTGTGGATGCCATCACCCTGGCTTATCAGGCACAGGGTGTGCCCTGACCGCTCAGGTTGCGAGCTCACTCAACAAGAGGTGTTGCATCCTCCTGGGCGCTGGCTCGTGGCGCCTCGCTGACAGATATTTGTAGAGCTGCGGGCTGGGCGACCCCCAACACGTTTGCTAGATTCTATAGCCTTCGTGTGGAGCCGGTATCTTCCTGTGTTCTCACCTCAAACGGGTAGAAGCACTGATAGGCCCCGGCTTCGGGTCGGCTTGCTAAAACCACTCCAGAGAGTCCATATAGTAGACTCTGTTGACCTCCTCCGTCCCCTCGGCAGCCAGACATGGCGGAGCGTCCGGCGCCAGGCCTTCACTCGCTAAATCCTCAAGGACTGGTAGAAGGCTGGGTTCCATATGAAAGACCTAAGTGGATCCCATATGTGTAAAGTCCACGGTATAGCCTCAGAGCCCGTGTTTCCCCGGCAGACTTCTGCCATTCCAAGAGGGTTACAATCACCTCCAATTTTCCAAATGCACCTAAATGGATGTTCATATGTGTATTTGCTTCTGAAACCTCCTTCGGGAAGGTTGGAGCTTCCGTATCGTCCCTGTTCCAAGTAGAACGGGTACGTTTTCCCAGTGTTATCCAGTCTTACTCATTGGATAGTGCCATAGCAACAGTAGCTGGTCCTCTTGTGAAGAAGACCTGGCCTACGCCAAAAAATAGGGGCACAGGTGGCCTCCACAGGACACTGGAAGGGGCAGTATCTGTGGCCTTTTGGTAGGATCCCAATGCGTCGGTCATCCGACGTGACATCGAGAATGACCGACTGAAATGGAACGCCTCGGTTACATTGGTAAAACCAGAAGGGGGAACGAGACGTCACGTCCCGTCGCCACGGCTGCTGTACCACCGCTGAGCGGCCGGGTCACCGGCTCGGCTCCTCAGCGAAAACCTGAATATGTACTGCACCAGCTGCCTACTTATGCTGATGCTGTGATCAGTGGCAGCTGGATGTAATAATCGCATGCCAATGTGTCACACACATATCTTCAGCAGTTTTCAGTGCTGGCAGCAATATTTATATATATTTTTTTGTCACTTAGAAATGCATATTTGACAGTAGCTTGAGTTAGGATACTGATGTAAATGTATGTTATCAAAAACAGTAACATCTGTAAAAATTGCAACAACCTAATTTTTATATGGTGAAATATAATTATTAATAAAAAAAAATATTATCTGACCTTTTGAGTTTATTAAAACAGAACCATGGTCTCCTAGCTAGCATAAATTAGACAGATAACCCCAGTTAAACAAATATAGCACCACAATACCTTGTGTTTAAAAGTAAGTATAGGTTTCTAGGTATTGTATGAAAAACAGGTAGTCTAATACATTTGTATAAATGCACAAACGCTACATTAATCACTGTAATTATATTACATTATATTTACTTACATTAAAAATGTCTACATTAATAATATAATAAAATTCAATATGAATATCCCACATTTCTGCCATAATAGCATGGTGCAGTTAGTGTTATTACAGTAAATCCATGTTAAATGATGGCGATTTGTAGAGTGAAAAGCCTTCTGACAGTGTTTCTCCTGTTTGTCAGCGCTGTTTCATTCGGAAACTAGTTTAAATCACGAGTCATTTGTGTTCTTTGCTGAATTCAGGCACTTCACACTGGATCTCACAGCGCTGTTTAGTGTCGTGTGACTGAGACTCATCAGTGAGTAACGCATCTGCTCTAGTAAGCTCGCGCTGCGCTGTGCTGCTGTTTGAACTTTGAGCCGAGCGGATAAATGGTCCTTGTGGCACGGTTCAAATGAGTAGCCGTTTCATTCTGCTTTTAATGCCACATAAACATTAAATCGGACATTTATCGAACTCTTGTTATCATTTTATCAAGGAAATTATATATATTATATTTGTAATTATAATTATCGTTAACGTTTTCTCACCTAGCCCTACTTCTGAGACACATGAGATTACTGTGGATTTCTCTGGAGATAAATGAGAAGGCAAAAGTCTCAATTTGATATCTATTTAACCCTATTCCTGTCTTGGAGAAACAACTGCGATATTAAAGAGGTGTCATTTGTGACTTTCTTTCCTCTTTGAAATGTTAGCGATGTGTTCTGGATGGGGTGTTTGGATAGGTGTTGGATAGGTTTGGCAGACTTCCTGCAGTGTGAGTCTAATAAGCTAACCAACCATTTCAAAGGAGGATTTTTTCAATAACAACAGCAAAAAATAAACGCTGTCAAATTGCACACAGTGAGCTGCGTCAGCTGGAGCATAGTCAAACAAATGCGCGCACACACACACAATCTTTGCTGGTATTAGCGTATCATGACTTACGGGGGCGTTAGTCCGCCATTAACCAAGCTGTTTCTCACCTTCATCACTCAGCACTCCTCATCCTCCCACCGTGCTGACCTCTGTCATCTGTTCAGTGACGCATCTCTCTCTCTCCCTCTGCAGAGCTGTTCTCTCCAATCACACTGTGTACTGACATAAAAACACCCGACTAGTCACTGTCCAGTTCAGACCAACACTACAGCAATGCACCTCCATTTATATTTAGGCCATGGGAAAGAAAAATGCTCTTACACGCAATTGACTGGGAGAGATAATCGAGCGAGAAGGGCTCTTTCACCCATGTGGGTGTGAGGATAATAGAATCCATCCTTTGTAATGCCTGGTGGGACTGTTTTGAACAGCGAAACGGCTTTCAGCTCTATTAACATATCCGCAGAGGGCATTTTTGTTGGCTCACAATACTGGTCTGAAAGCTTGTAAGAGCAGCAGTCATTCTTTCATCTTTCACTCTGGCTATGACTGCCTTAAACTGTCTTGCTATTAAATATGTCACCTTATAATGCAATAAAGTGGACAACAGCTTCCATGCATGCAAATTAATTTAACTAGCCCAAATAAAAAAAGACCTTTTTTTTTTTTTAAATATAGAAAATCAGATAGGAGTTTAAATGTCAATCAAAAATATTTTCAATACACAAATATCAACAAATATGAAGGAAGGAATTTTATTTCACTATTTACAGGGTATCTGCAGCAATTTATGACCCATTTTAAGAGCTGCACAAGTAAAGTGAACACAGTATGAGTGGGGTTGGACAATGTCTATGGTAACACAGTATTGAGCCATAAAATTACATGATTTACAGTTCATATACAGGTTTTCACCAAAAAAAAACGTATAAAACAGCATTTCAGCCTTTAGACTGTTTTTATGAAAAGGGATAAATCAAGGATATAAATGATTGTTAATTTAAAACGTATACATATTACTGTCTTAATTGTTTAGACTTTTAGAAGGCACATTAACTTCTTTCTCATTTACAACTCTTATGCATGTTTGCTGCATAAAAACATGGGTTGATATTTGCATTGATTTGACCATAAACAGCAAGAAAGGCTTATTGGAAATGCAAATTCATTCTCTGCCACGAGGTGGCACTCCCCGGTAACGGTTGTACGCAAAGCAGCTCCGCGCTCATAAAAACTGCTTTATCAGGAAATATAGGTCAAATGAAATTAAAATACCAACAACACATTTCTGAGGACAGTCGGTTCCCATCAGATACATTCAAATAAAGACATCCACACCGCGTTTTGACTTGAAACGTGCAGCGCTCATATTTATTCAATGACATCATTGCCTTTTGAAGTTTAATCTCGCCATATCGCGACTCTGTATCCCCAACTGTAAGACCTCTTGAAATTATAATTAAGACATTTCTTATACAATTTAATGTATTTAAAACTTTTTATGGCCTTAAGTTTGATACAACTCACTAGTTTTTAAGGACCCGCGGGAGATCTGTATTTAAGATAGCCCGTCGGGCAGAGTGGTGATACATTTTGGTAGCCCGACTGGAAAACACAATAGCTCGAGAAGTCCGGGTAGAGATTGGCCGATATTTGGTATTTTTCAAATATCGGCATCAGCCGATACATTTTTCTGTTTGGCAGATGTGTTGGAAGTGGGACTTTTTATTTTGACGGCACTGTGAACACTGGCCCTGACAATGGCAGCGCCTGAGCACACAGCTCTCCCATTATCCATTTTCATTAGTTATGGTATCTGTTTAACAACTTTGTCTAGAAGGTTGCTAGATAGAACTGTTAAACAAAGAAAGTAAACTGTATACGAAAAAGTATAGTGTTTGCTTTTATATTATTAGTAACAGAAAAGCAAACATTATAATACATTCTCATTTGCAGTCAGCATTCAGCAAATACGCATTTAACGTTATATAATTTAAACAAATCTTTGAATATCTAATAAACATTTAATTCCACAAACCTTTGTAGATGTAGTCGAATCCAGCTGTCAGATATTCTTAAAGCGTTAGTTCACCCAAAAATGAAAATTTTGTCATTAATTACTCACCCTCATGTCGTTTCAAACCGTAAGACCTTCGTTCATCTTCGGAACACAACACAGATATTTTTGATGGAATCTGAGAGCTGTCTGACCCTGCATACAGCAATACAACTGAACTGTTCCAAAGTCCATAGAAGTTAGCAAAGGAGCATCGGGTAAAAATAATTCATGGAACCTCAGGGGTTCAAACGTAGGAAACAGATCGGCAGGACGCAGCTGTACACAGGACAGCATACGGGTTTAGTCCAGCGATACGCTTCCAAAAAATGGCGCTACAGGGTGATGCGGAGAAGACGATTTGTTGAATAAAGCGTATTTTTTTCTTTTGCACACAAAAAGTACTCTCGTAGCTTCGTAAAATTACGGTTGAACCCCTGATGTCACATGGATTATTTTACCGATCTCCTTGCTAATTCTCTGGATTGGAACATTTCAGTTGTATTGCTGTCTATGCAGGGCCAGACAGCTCTCAGATTCCATTAAAAATATCTTAATTTGTGTTCCGAAGATGAACGACGGTTCATTTTTGGGTGAACTAACCCTTTAATTGCACATATGCAGCCCGCATGACGTGGTCATCTGTCCTTTGTGTGCGTAAATCTGTGAATTGGTCACCCTGCTCTCTAAGATATCGGCATTGACCATCAAAAAACTAATATCGGTCATCCACTAGTTAATTGTATGATTTTAATTTCTCAGAGCAGCAGGATTTGTTTATGGTGTTAAAAAGCACAGGTTAATTTTCTTGTGTTGTTTAATTTGTTTTCTCAAGGCTTGATTTTAGGGACAGAAAGAGGGATGGAGTGAGTGAATAGAAGAGAGAGAGAGAAAGAGAGGAAGGCCCTGCTGTTCTTGGGTAAGAGCTGGCAGTCACCCTTTTGCGTGTCCAGGACAGATTTTTGCAGACAGGATGTGTGAGACATGCTTCAGTTCCCAGAGCACTGCGTATGTGTGTGTGCATGCATTTACACACAACAAAACAGAGCAGTACACTTTTGTTTGTGTGTGTGTGTGTGTGTCAGGGTTATTGTTAAATGGAAATAAAATTAAACAGTCCCTTCAGGATTTCACGATTTTTGCGATAAAAATTACTAATTTTGTGGTGCTAATTCCCAGAAATTTGTGAAAATGTTTTGACTTTTTTTAATAATCTGCTATTCAAATAGAATCTAACAGTTCTCATTCCTTTATTTTTTTTATTTAAATAAATAGTCTTTAAAAAAGGGCAAAAAGAAACAAAATAGGACAAAGATACAGACAGTGATTAATTTATGTACTTTTAAAAATATTAGAAGCCTATTTTAAAAAGAAATAAAGGCAGTAAAACTGTCTTTCACGCTGTGATTTAAACTTTGCTAATAATCTGCAAGTTAAAAATTTACATTAATTTGCAGATCACCTCCGTCCCGATACATGGGTCATGGTCCGACCGGATCAACCGCGATACATTTAACCATTTGTAATGACACACGTCCTGATATAAATGAAAACCTTTTATCGATTCAACTCAAATCGACATAACACCCAGACATATAAAACACAAGTAATTTATGCTTACTTCATTTCGGTCACATTCAGCGGTCGTCATCCTTGAACCCATCTCCGACATGGTTAAGCCTAGTTCACACTACACAACTTAAAAGTTCACACTACACAACTTAAAACGTTGGCAGATCGCTGTGCTGTTTTAGACTACATGACTTGATTGTCTGTCTTGAAGTCATTGTGGTGTTCACACTACGCGACACTACTTAAATGATCTGCAACAGGGGGTCACACACTACACGAGCTGACAACAACTCTGTCACCCAACGACTCTACACGGTCCCCAAACCATGTTTTGTCATGAAAACACATGCGAGAAGTTGAACGGGAATAACACGAATCAACAAGTGACCGGTCCAGATATTTAGCATGCTATGCGTCAGCGAGCCTCTTTGATGCGTCATTGAATAGTTCACACATAAAGATTGCCGAGCACTGATCACCTGCTGATTTTCCCCCGATCACAGCCCGACCTGTTGGCGAGCTCGTTAACATTGCAAATCAGGCTTTAAAATGCCTGTAGTGTGAACGTCTAGGTTACTTTTGTAACCCTCGTTCCCTGAAGGAGGAACGGAGACGTCACGTCGGTGACCGACTAATTGGGATCTCGCTTAGAGGGACCATTCTACTTTGAGTGTAAACTAAACGAGACAATGCACATTGGCTTGCGATTATTGCATCCAGCTGCTGCTGTTCACAGCGTGAGTATAAGTAGGCAGCTTGTGCAGCGCTTATTCAGGTTTTCGCTGAGGAGCCGAGACGGTGACCCGGCGCTCAGCAGTGGTACAGGAGCTGTGGCGACAGGACGTGAAGTCTCTGTTCCCTCCTTTCAGGGAACGAGGGTTACATACGCAACACCGAGAGTTCCTTCTCAGTCGGTCACTCTCGACGTCACATAGGATGACCGACGAAATTGGGATCTTACCAAAAGGCCACAGCTACCACCCCTTCCAGTGTCCTGCGGAAGCCACCTGCGCCCCTACTTTTTGGCATAGGCAAGGGCCCTTGCACAAGAGGACCAGTCTACTGTCCTATGGCACTACCCCTGAGTAAGACTGGCATTAACGATCTTCGGAACCGGGACGTTACGGAAGCTCTAAACTTCCTGAAGGAGGTTTCGGAAGCAATACACAAATGGACATCCCTTAGGTGCATATGGAAAAAATGGAGGTGATTGAACCCTCTCGGAATGGCAGAAGTCTGCCGTGGAAACACAGGCTCAAGGCTATACAGTGGACTTTACACATATGAGATCCACATAGGTCTTACATATGGAACCCAGCCTTCTACCGGTGCTCGAGGATTCAACGAGTGAAGGCCTATCGCCGGACACTCCGCCATGTCTGGCTGCCGAGGGGACGGAGGAACCCAACAGGGTCTACTATATGGACTCTCTGGAGTTGTTTTTGCAAGCCGACCCGAAGCCGGAGCCCCTCAGTGCTTCAACCTGTCTTAGGTGAGAACACAGGAGGATACCGGCACCACACGAAGACTATAGAATCTAGCGAACGTGTTAGAGGTCGCCCAGCCCGCAGCCCTACAAATATCTGCCAGCGAAGTGCCACGAGCCAGTGCCCAGGAGGATGCAACACTTCTAGTTGTGTGAGCTCGCAGCCTGAATGGGCAGGGGACACCCTGTGCCTGATAAGCCAGGTTGATGGTATCCACTATCCAGTGGGCCATCCTCTCCTTAGAGACGGCATTCCCCTTCTGCCGGCCTCCGTGACAGACAAAGAGCTGGTCTGAGGTCCTGAAGCTTTGCGTCCGGTTTACGTAGCACCTTAAGGCTCGGACGGGTCAGAGCAAAGCTAGGGCTGGGTCTGCTTCCTCTGAGGGCAGCGCTTGGAGGTTTACCACTTGATCCCTGAAGGGAGTAGCGGGAACATTGGGCACGTAGCCGGGCCGGGGCCTCGGGGTTACCTGGGAATCAGCCAGTCCGAACTCTAGGCACGAATTGTTGACCAAAAATGCATGCAGGTTCCCTACCCTCCTAATAAAAGCCAATGCCAGCAGGAGCAAAGTCTTCATTGAGAGGAACTTCAGCTCAACCGTCTGTAAAAGCTCAAATGGGCCCTGCTGTAGTGCCGCTTGAGCACCAGACTCAGGTCCCAAGAGTGTATAGAGGGGGGCCGTGGAGGATTTGGCCTTCTCGCACCCCTAAGGAACCTGGCGATCAGGTCATGCTTCCCCAGCGACCTCCTTCTACGGGGTTGTGGTTAGCAGCGATTGCAGCAACATAACTTTAAGGGTGGAGTGAGACAGCCTTCGCTCCAACCCTTTGTTGCAAAGAGGACAGCACAACTCCGATCTGGCATTTTTCGGGGGTCTTCTCGGCGAGAAGAACATCACTCAATGAACAGGTTCCACTTCAAAGTGTAGGCGTGTCTCGTAGACGGTGCTCTCGCTGAAGTGATGGTGTCAACTACCTCTTGATGTAGGTCACTCAGAACCTCCGCGTCCTGTCCAGGGACCGGACATGAAGTTTCCAGAGGTCTGGAAGCGGGTGCCAAAGGGTGTCCCGTCTCTGAGTCAGTAGATCCTTCATCAGAGGAATCCGGCAAGGAGGGGCTGTCACGAGGAGCATCAGCTCGGGGAACCACATCCGACTGGGCCAATATGGCGCTACCAAGAAGACCTGCTCCTCGTCCTCCCTGACCTAGCACAGCAACTGTGCAAGAAGGCTCAATGGGGGAAACGCATACTTACGAAGGCCCCGCTGCCGGCTTTGTGCCAGTGCGTCCATGCCGAGTGTTGCGTCGGTCAGGGCGAAGAACAAATGGCAGTGAGAGGTTTCTGGAGAGGCAAACAGGCTTACCTGAGCGGTACCGAAAAAAGTCTCCAAATCAGCTGGACCGTTCTGGGGATGGAGTCACCCATTCTCCAGGGAGCAGATCGGGGACAGCAGTCGGCTGCCCGGTGGAGCAGCCCAGGAATGTGAACAGCACGAAGCGACCTCAGATGCTTCTGACTCCAGAGGAATAGGTGGCGGGCGAGTTGCAACAAGCAACGGGAGCGCAGACCACCTTGTCGGTTGTTGTAAGCAACGGTCGCTGTGTTGTCTGTGCTGACTATTACATGCTAGCCTCGTAAGCGCCCTTTGAGACAGCCCAGGGCAAGGTGCACTACCAGCAACTCGAGGCAGTTGATGCCAGTGCAGTTGGGGCCCCGTCCAGACCCCTGGCACTGCAAGCCCGTTGTAAGTGGCCACGTCACCCAGCGGCTCCCGCCCGCCAGCCGGCGCCGCCAGAGCCCGGCTCCCACCCCCACCGCCCCCCCAGTCGGTGGTGGAGGCATCCGTGTGTACCACAGCATGCCTTTAGACCTGCTCCAGGGGCACTCCTGCCGGAGGAACGCAAGGTCTGACCACGGGGTGAAGGTTTGGCGGCAGGCCGGTGTAACTTGGACCCGGAAAGTGACTGCCGCCGTAGCTGCCATATGCCCCAGGAGCCTCTGAAACTGTTTCAGTAGGACCGCCATCCTGCTCTTGTATATATTCAAGCAGTTCAACACCGACTGAACACGTTCCCACGTGAGGCGTGCTGTCTGTTCGACCGAACCCAACTCCATACCGAGAAAAGAGATCATCCTCTGCGTCGGGGAGAGTTTGCTATTTTCCCAGTTGACCCGAAGGCCCAACAGGCTGAGGTGTGAGCGAACCAAACCTCACAAGGTGTAGACAGAAGAAACGGGAAAAGAGGCGAGTAAGGAAGGATCAGATGGACCGTGCGAGAGCTTGCGGGTAGAGGTAGTTGTGAGATGCGAAGGCTCTGTCTCCAGGGGAACAAGGTAGGGCGTCATCCCGACCCATACGTGAAGACACGGGGGACAACAGGGACAGCCCGGAGGGCAGGATCTCATACTGATATGCTCGTCCATCGGACGCGAACCACAGCAATGGTCTGTGGTGCGGAAAGGTCGACACAAAGTACACATCCTTTAGGTCGACTGCTGCAAACCAATCTCGGGGACGGATACACCCGAAGATGCGTTCCTGCATCAACAAATTGAACGGTAACCGGTGAAGGGCCCAGTTCAAGACACACAGGTCCAAGATTGGTCGTAACCCACTGCCTTTCTTGGGTACAATGAATAAAGAGCTGTAAAACCACGTCTCAAATCAGCGACCTGTTGAGCTCCTCATGCACTTCCGGGAAGAAAGGCACCAAGGCGGGGCGCTGAGAACCAGTGCGGACCACCACGAGAACCAATCGTGCAACCTTGAGAGCTCAGGACACGGTGGAAGTCTCCACTCGAGCCCTACCCCTACGGCGGCCCGGGAAAGCCTAGCCATTATTTCTGGATCCGATCCAAGCATTGCTACAGTCCCAGAGGAGAGCAGCGCAGCCGAATCTTCCTCTCCAGAAATCTCTGGCTCACCCTCCGATGCTGCAATCGACATACGATCGTCGGGGGGAGCCTCGGAAGAAAGAGAAGAGAAACAGGTGTGGTACCCCCCGGAAGACCTGGCATGCTCTTTTGAGAGCTCCGCTGGTTTCGAAGTGACGGCGGGCTTGGGCATCCCCTTTCTCTTAGGGGAATTCCTCACCGTGACCGTAAGACCAGTCTGCCCACCGCCAGAAAAAGGGCGCCCCCGGCTGCCACCAGAGGGAACCCCAGATCTAGGCAGTGGCACGGGCACTCCGCCCCCTTGCAGGTAACGGAGTCTGGTCCGCAACTCTGAGATGGTCATACCCCCGCAATGAGAGCATGAGCCATCCACGAAAGCCACATCAGCGTGCTTCATGCCCAGGCACGAAAGGCAGCGATCGTGACCATCACCCAAAGCCAGGTAATGACCGCATCCAGAAACGACCGGGTGATATGTTGTCTATAGCAAGACCCACATCGTCTTTACAAACACGTGACGTAACACCGTTGAAGCGCCGTACCGCCAACACGAAGAGCTCTCCAAGAGCGCGCTGAACACAGTCTTCTCTCAGTAGATAGTCAGGAGCAGAACGAGTGATCGCTAGGTCCGAAGCGAAAAGCTGAATATGACGCTGCATATGTGACCTACTATCATCAAGCTGTGATCAGCCAGACAGCGGGATGCAATCATGCCTGCCATGTGCATTGCTGTTAGGTACAACGAGGAGTAGGATTGGTACCTATAGCGGATCCCCAATTCTCGGTCATCCGACGTGATGCTCTGAGAGTGACCGACTGAAAGGGAACTAGGCATTAAGTGCTTGCGTTTCCTCTGATTCCACAGTTCAGTTTGTCTGAGATGTTTGGTCCCGCTGATAGTCAATTGTAGACTTTCTTTTGTAATCCTACACTTTGTTACACGGGCTGCAAAACAATTTACCCCCACTCTCACGCAATATTTCGGAATATTGCTTAGCCCAGTTCTTGGCAGTTATGAGAGAGGGCAGGTGAGACACACTTGCGCTCGCCATTTCTGACAGACAGCTCAAAGACATCACGTGCTGTATCAATGTAAAATAATTTCCATGTTTTTTTGAATTATTAAATAAAAAAATGTTTTGCGATATTTTGCGGTTAATACGAATTATGCAGGATTGTAAAAATTTGCAACATTGTGTTGATTTTGCATTAAATTCAGCGATCACATAATCACGAAAAACTGGAGGGACTGATTAAAACTAACAGCCAATTGAAAAACTATATTTAATCTTTTAGTGAGTGAGTGACATGTGGCCAAGTATGGTGACCCATGCTCAGAATTTGTGCTCTGCATTTATCCCATCCAAGTGCACACACACAGTAGTGAAGATACACACACCGTGAACATACACACCTGGAGCAGTGGGCAGCCATTTTTTTGCGGCGCCTGGGGAGCAGTTGGGGGGTTCAGTGCCTTGCTCAAGGTAGAGCCCTGCACGGGCCTCAAATATAGGCCTTAGCCCGGCCCGTGTCCGACAGCTCATCAGAATTCTTGGCCCGACTCTGACCCAAGCCCGTCTTTCCCCCCCCGTATTGCATAGGCGATGTATAATATTTATAATACAATCAATATAACAATATTTCATACAGTAGCCTATGTGTGTTCTTGCGCGTATATGGGCACAATAAAAGGAGAGAAGCTAAATGAGCCCGAGTCCGACCCGAACTCAGCGTGTCGGGCCCGTCGGGCGTGCAGGCCCTTGCTCAAGGGTCTCATCTCAGTCATTGTATTGAGGGTGGAAGAGAGAGCTGGTTATTCACTCAACCAACGACAATTACTGACAGCAGGAGCCTCGAATTTTTGTGCACCTTCAGTGACACGTCAGGACTCTCTAACCTTAAGCCAGATGATTGAGTATATTAGTATGTATTATTGTGAAAATTAACATTAACAAAAATCATAGTAAGAATCAAAATGGAACAACTTATGAGTGGGAAACCACATAGTCACTTCTAACTAAAAGTTTGCCTCATTAGACTCTAATTTGTCTTATTTCAAGGAAGTATGGTGATGTTGGGTTAGTTTAGGTATGGGGTGGATGATTAGGTTCTAGCAGACGGTTGTGTAAAATAAGGAATTCATTTGTGCTTTTTAAGTACTAATAAACAGCCAAAATGCTAGTAATATGCATGCAAATAAGCAACTAGTAATAGTGAATAGTGTTCCCTAACCTGACGTGTTTCCCTTAAAACATTCTATTTTAGGTGCGTGTGTTTCAGGGTTATTATCGTTAAATAAAATTAAAACTAAAACCATAAAAAAAAAAAAAACATTTTCATTACTTGAAATAAAATAAAAAATAACTGAAAAAATAAAATATAAAAAAGCAAACTTATTTTATTTCAGATAGTTGACCAGGCAATGTTTCTCATTTTCGTTTACTATAAGTCAAAGTACTAAAATAACTGAAACTAATTTAACTAAAACTTAATAAAAACTATTTAAAAAATAATAAAAATGACAAAAACATAACATAAGAGTAACATTAAATTATTGGCTTGCCAATACACAGTGATAACACAACTGAAATAATCAGACCATGAGAATACATAAAGGCCCAAGTAACCAGTCTTTGGCTCTCTTTCCGAGTCGTAATGTGTTTGTGGGTTGCGTCCAATCTAATTACAGCATGTTCCAGCACTCTGTGATGTTCAAAGACAAACATTCAGGGGCATGGACAGTGAGCTACTCAAGACTAAAGCTGATGGATACAGAAATTAGTCATATTAACCACTAAATAGCTTGAGATGGGAACTCAGAAGCTGAACCTGAACAAATAAAACATGTACTGAAAGTCATATAGCCTCATAAGGTTCAAAATGACATATGTTGAGAGTATGTGGTTCAATCCATGAAATAAACAAGCTAATATGTCTCAGTTGCAATTTCGGTGTGCACGTCAGCAGTGGCTCACTTGGAGATATGTGTAGATTATTATTTAATAATCTACTCTTCCATACTATGCCATATGAAGATGATTTGTATTGGCCATTGCTCAGTATTCTCTGTTTAAATGGCAAATATTATTTTTATCTATTTTTTGCCACTGTAGTCTCTCTCTGGACTCATTCCCGCCTCTTTTTCTTTGCAAACCCTACATAATTTTTCCCTACATTATGTAAGTCACAATGTTTCTGACGGATTTAGTTTGAAATACCATCTTCTTGCTTTGTGAATCAAAGACACTTTCCCAAAAGAAATTTGTCCTTTTGGAGTTTGAAGATGTCTTAGTTTCTAGACGAGTGAAAGATATATTATGTTTATAACATTAATTTTCTGTTCATTAGGTCAAGTGTCACATAATGCATCACCTCAGAGATTAGTATTCTATATATTTATGAACAAAAATAATTTTTTTTGTACATCTAAAGAGTTTGAATTAATCCTTGAATTAATGCTTGCCAGGCATAATTTGCCTTAGACAGGAACTTTCTCCTTTTCCAAAATTTAATTTACTACAACAAGTTTTGTATAATTAAGTGGCATAATTCACTATGCAGTTTTAGAAGCAAACTGTTTTGGTTATTATATTTTTTGCTGTCTAGCAAAGATGGACTTTTTTTCCTTTTAAAATATATTTGTTATGAGACAAAATGAAAAAAAAAACCTTTTAGTGGAGCTTGATTATGTCAGATATTTTACAGTCTTCAAAGTTCTCAAACAATGTTTTGTAGAAGTTATGCCTAATACTGTGGGACTATTTTTGTCTATTCAAGTTTCAGATCTGTCTGTTAAACTGCTTGCTAATGAGTTCTACTCTGCAAAACTAACGTAGCTTGTTTTGTTTGATTAAGCATCAAAGACCCATGCAGCATCTACCAAGCACAAGAAATCTGTGAGCAAATCCTGTAATGACCAGAATTTAATATTTCCATTTAGAGTTCTGAGTTCTGGAACATGCTCTGCATAGAGATGGTGCTAGGTTTCCCTTGTGACTGGACACCAAAGACCCAAACAGTATCGGCAATGCTGCAATTGCATTATGACGGTCTTCATCGATAGATTATACTGATGCTAAGTCAGTCTTAATGAGCAGTTCATTGCTACCCGCTGTACTCTTCTGATAGAAGAGATGGATTTCCACAACATGAAGAGAAGTATGAAAGCTACAAGGCAGCGCTTTTAAGTTTAAAATAGGGGAAAATAGCAGATGGCTCCTTCATCTCCTTTTGAAAGGAAAAGGCCAACAGACTCTTAAAGGGGTCATATGATGCGATTTAAATTTTTCCTTTCTCTTTGGAGTGTTACAAGCTCTTGGTGCATAAAGAAGATCTGTAAAGTTGCAAACACTAAAGTCTCAAAACAAAAAAGATATTCTTTATAAAAGTTAAGAATTAACCACGCCTACCTAAAACGGCTCGTTCTAACACGCCCCCACATACCTACGTCATGATCTGGGAAGATTTGCATAACGCCTCCCAAATGTTCACGCAAAGAAAGGAGGCGTAACTTTTATTCTCGCTGTAGTATTGTTGACGCTGCAGCCATGCCCTGAAGACACTGTGTGCTTCGTTGTGAAAGAGAAAATACTTTGTTTGGTCTTCCAAAAGAAGACAATAACCGCTTCGTCATGCCTAGAGCTGATCAATGCTGGTCGCTGAGGAAATACATCAACATTCACCGTGGACAAAGCGGAGGCCAGCCCGCCTCAGCACACTCTATCCCGGCCTCAGAGCCACGATAAGCAGGGTTCCCACACGCTAGGCGCTGTTTTTTTTGCCACTGATGATTCAAAACGAGAGTTTTGAGCAGTGTAGAGTAGCGCTTTTTGTTTGTCATTTCTCAGATCACAAATGCAGAAATGGTTTTATGTTTACGCGGCGCAATTTTGGGAAGGCAACGGCAATGCGGGAAAAAAAAGGGGACAGTATAAGTCATTATAATCAGTAATTATGTCCCCACTGGATGCAACAAATGCCTCGTTTGTAATGGGTTTTAATGTTTATGTCTCGTCACTCCGGCCGGACACGGCATCAAGTGTATGTGAGGGGCGTAACATTTCAGTCTCACGCTTGAGGTATTTGGCCAATCACAATGCACTGGATAGCTGGCCAATCACAGCAAAACTGTTTTCAACAGATGCGCTTGTACACATCGACGCGTTTCAAAGGCGCAGGGGCATAGAGGAGAAATCAATAATGTACAGTATGTGGAAAATAATGTGTTTTTTTTTTACTTTAAACCGCATAAACACATTTCATTACATGGAATTGGGGGGGTTGGGCACTAAATGCAAATGAGGCATGGATTGCAAAATTACCCTCAAAACATACAGTATCTTTGGTTCTTCTCATTAGTTAACCAAAAAACATTTAAAGTGGATCACATTGTACTGTAAAGACAGTACCTTAATCATTAAAGTAGTAAAAGCTCAACTAGTGCAGTAACTTTATGCTGCAGCATTTTTTCACCATTGTTTTGCTGTTAAAAGTCTAAATTTCCTGTCAAAAATACCTTTCATCTGTACCTGCTTAAGCATAGTGTCTTTTCATTGAAATTAAGTTATTACAAAGATCCCACAGTAGCAAGCAGGCACCATCCATTATATGCTATCAGTGATCCGTACCTCTACACAGAAAATAAAACACGAGTAGCTGCAGAAATGGGTTAAACTGAAATATAAACAGTTTCCGCTCTACACAATAGTCTATTTGTTGCCACAGTCCTTTAGTGCAGTGTTTCCCAACCTTTTTTAAGTCGCGGCACCCTTTGGAAATTTTAACAAACTTGTGGCACCCTACAAAATTAATTTTGTCACAATATTTGAATTTCTAACTTCGATATGATAATTTGAAAAGTATAGATATTCGGTACAACAGGGAAGAACTGCAGAATATAATGTCATACAGATATTTTTAATATTATTAAAAAAATTTGTCCATCAATGGTGGCAATCAGTAGGCTAATTTCTAATGAAGAGACCAATTTATATGACAGATTTTAATGTAGGCTTTTATACATATGTAAACATTATTTAATTACCATTCTAACTAGCTATCTCACAAATTTTTGCTCACACAGTGTTTTAATTTTACAGTGGGGTAATTTTGGTGCAGTAGCACGAGATAGCTTGATTTCAAACTTTGAATTGAATAAAAAATGACAAGTAAGCAGTCAGTAATAAAATAAGAACAAATAAAGAAATTAATAATGATAGCACAAATAAAAAATAACGACAGGCCTTCGAATTAAATAAATAGCTTTTTAGTTTTTCAGGTAGGTCTAACAGTAGGGTTAAGATATTTAACTTTTTTTTTTTTTTTACCAATTATCCAAATAATGTTTAGTCCTAGAAAGCTATTATTATCAGAACACGTGAGCATAACATAGCGGTTAGCAGATCAATGAATGAGAGGGCAGCGTTACCAGAGTTGCCCATATACCAAACCATGTTACAACACAGTAGGGCTATTGCAGACAGAAACAATACTGTACTACATCGATGTTTCCTGTCGGCTCAATTTTTGAGTAGACTTTGCTGTTCCGATTTGCATGAATGGTATACGAGTGGAGCGACTGAGCGGAGTGCACACGCATAGAGCGGGATAATACGCAGAGCGTCACACCACGTGAAAGTGAAACCTGAGCGGTGAACTAATTTTCGGCAGCCGAAATTTCGGTGCATCTCTAATTATTGGCGACATCAGAAATGGATATTATATAATAGATGCTTTTTTAAAAATATTTTAGCAATTTAAAAATATAAAAAATTTTTTTTTTTGCACGGCACCCCTGCTCTTGACAGACGGCACCCCGGTTGGGAAACACTGCTTTAGTGCACTCTCCATTGTGCAGCCAATCAAATTGACAACTTCAAACTGTGAAAAAGGAGTTACTCCTCAGGCGCTGTGGATTTGCCTTTTTGTGTGGTTTGAAACATTGATGCATTTTGCACTACAGGACGAGACAGATAGTGTTAAAACAGTGATTGCTGGGAGTTGTTTCTTGTCACCTCTGTGGAGTCAACATCTGTTACCACCATGAAGAGTTGACGTCGAAGAAGAGCTTGTTAACTCAAATATTTCTCCCTGGATCTTACTGTCTCTTTATTTCCAACGGAGAAAAACAAATTGGTTTCTTTTACTAAAAAGATGATGACAACATACTGTATGTGTATAATATAAGATCAGTCTAATATATTCAAGGCATAAGGTAAAAGGCATTATGTGTTCCAACCTGGAGCAACAAATTCTCTGCAGAGGTGCTAAGAGCATATAAGATAACAAGTAATTTTATTCTCAACTGATTCATACACTGTGTAGCCTTTGGACAATTGTCAGAAGTTTTTTGACTAACATTTCTTAATGAAAATTATATTTTTGTAATGATCCGTTTCAGTCAAAAATGCCTTTTATGCTTGATAGGCTGAGAAGTGTTATTGGTGCATATTGAGCGTGGCAAATGAGAGTGCAGTTACCCCTGAATAATGTAGAATAGCCATTGATTAGTCATATTATTGATTTCCTTTTATAAGTTACTTTGTTCCATTTTCCTCCAAGCCTTTTCTAATGGCACAAATGGGGACTTTAATTCCAAGTGGAAGCTCAGCGGGAAATGAACAAAATTCATCTTATTATACACCATTAAACTAAACATCTTAGCTGGTTGCAGAAGTGGAGTGAATATAATGGAACAGAATATTCCAGAATAGAATCAAACTGAAGTGAACTTCTGTACATTTGTTCATGTAGTTGTAATGCAGATGGCGCAGTCTTTGCTAGCTGACACTGTAAGACATGTCTACTATATTTAGAATGTGAGAGACAGACTGTACAACTACAATATATAGGACGGTAATGGGGGAAAAGAAGCGCAGTGTACTGTAGTGCTCCCAACAGGCCTGTGTGCATCTGTCATAAATGAACACTTTTTTTAGGAGCATGGTAGGACAGGTGCATGCATGCATGACATGATCTTTAAAATGAGGACTCTAACAAGATTAGTGCATTGGGTAATAATACACATTCTAGCAATAATATACTGTACATTCTGAGGTTTTATCATGAAAATTATGCTTGAAAGTGATCAGATAAATCTGAAAACACACTCACTCCATCCAATTGGATGCCAAGCCCACTATAATTTATAGCCTGTAATTTGTATCTCCTCTGACTACTGCAGTCAGCATTCTGAACGGACCTTCAATTACTGAGCGACCAGCATTCAAACTGACTTCATTATTATTTATCTGCCGTGTGAGCTTAAAATATTTCCCGCAATGTCAATTTTATGCAAGCCAATTAAAACGTGTGTAGCTGAAACAGCACATGAGGCATAGACATCTAATGAGATTAGAGATTGCACATGGTTGTTTAAGGGGGATTGGGGAGGGGGTACGCACTCATAAACTCTTCGTTCTGTAATGAAGAGCCATATTTATGGCAGTGATTTTGGAAAACGTCCTCTAGAGTCACTGAAAATGTGCACACGTCACTCCTCCCTGCCCTGTAAGATTAATTTGGCCATCCTACATTGGAATTGCCATCGATGTTAAACGAAGCAAAAGATGTGAGTAAATGCATAACTCTGTCAAATGAGAGTGTAAAGTCTGACAGAAGTCGATGAAACATCGATGCACGTAAAAATGATCCCTTGCTAGTTTCATTGCTGGAAGTTGCTGTTCAGTGTGTATATTATATCAGCGTTGGTAAGAGAGCAGTCTGCTGTTGTCATGGAAATACTGGAAAGTGTGTTAGTATTTCGGGCTTGTCATCAACCTGTTTATGCTTGTTGCCAGATCTTCTAGTAAGCATAAATGAATCTGTCTGATGTTGCTGCGGAATGTAAATGCAGTGTGTTTAAAATGCCAAATCAGTCACATGGTCACTTCACACACACTTGGTGCTGCTTTAGACCTTCACAACTTTTAATTAGTTGTGAATAAAAAACTGCTTTTAATTATCAAGGTGTCTACATGAGGACCTCATTTAATGTGATGTGATCTTTATTTACATAAAATATATGTATATAAATAATAATCTTGGAAGCATTAAAGGAATCGTCTCTAGGTTACGTATGTAACCATGGTTCCCCGAGGGAACGAGACGCTGCGTCGAGTCGCTTTGGGAACGCCCTTGCGTGACCGTGTTCTGAAGCACGTGTCAAATCCGTCCAATGGAGCAGCGAGACGTCACGAGCAGGGTGACGTAAGCACCAGAAAGCATAAAAGCACATCCGGCCGGGCGCAAACCAGCTTCGATGAAGTAGCGCCTGCAGGGATGCAGGGAGTATGGCAAAGAGACGCAGCGTCTCGTTCCCTCGGGGAACCATGGTTACATACGTAACCTAGAGACGTTCCCCTTCAGGAACTCGAGCTGCGTCGAGTCGCTTTGGGAACGAGAATACCCACTGCGCCATACTACCAAGTCCCTGCCTGTGTGTGTGTCCTATGAGCACATCACGAAGAGATAACTTGGGAACCTGGGGTAGAAGCCAGGTCTAGGTTGTAAAAGCGGACAAAAGTGCGTGGAGAGGCCAGACGCCAAAGCACAAATGTCCTGCAAGGCCACACCCAAGCTGAAAGCCTTGGAGGCCGCCATACTCCTGGTCGAGTGCGCTCTGACCCCCATAGGTGATGGGAGGCCAGAGGACTCGTAGGCTAGTGAGATGGCCTCGACCACCCACCTACCCATAGTCTGCTTGGTCGCCGGAAATCCCTTCTTTGGCGGACCAAACAAACAAAAAGCTGATCTGCCTTACGCGACGGGGCAACTCTGTGTGCGTAAGCGTCCAGTGCTCGAACTGGACAGAGCAGATTAAGCCTTTCTTGGCCTACTTCCTGGTACGGAGGAGGACAGAATGCCTGAAGTACTATGGGCCCTGGTGAAGAAGTGGGCACCTTAGGGACATAACCGGCCCTCGGGTAAAGGAATGCCCTAACCATGCCTGGAGCGAACTCCAGGCATGAAACAGAGAGTGCCTGAAGATCCCCGATCCTTTTTAGTGAGGAAATAGCGAGGAAAAAGATGGTCTTGAGCCTGAGCAACTTGACCGAACTTCTTCTATGGGTTCAAAGGGGGCATTGCATAAGCCCTCCAAAACCACATCCAGGTCCCATGAGGGCACCTTAGTGAACTGTACCGGCCTCAGCCTCAGGGTGCAACGGAGGAAACGAGTGACAAGTGGGTGTCTTCCCAATGATTGACCACCCAGAAGGGCGTGGTAAGCAGCTAAGGCCGCCACGTATACTTTCAGAGTGGAGGGAGATAACCCTGCAAAGAATCGCTCCTGCAGAAACTCCAGAACTGAACCAACTGGGCAGTTGACTGGGTCCTGCAGTCGCTGTCCGCACCATGAAGCGAAAAGTTTCCACTTCAAGGCATACTGTTTCCTAGTGGCGGGAGCTCTGGACTGGAGTATAGTATAGTCTCAACAACCTCAGTTGAGAGACCAGATGCTAGGAGCTGTGCCCCCTCAGGGGCCATGCCCACAGCTTCCATAACTCCGCCGATTGATGTAGGAGACCACCGATGTGTTGTCTGTGCGGACAAACACATGATGCCCCCTTAGGTCTGGAAGGAAGTGTGTCAGAGCTCGAAACACGGCCAGCATCTCCAGGCAGTTGATGTGCCAAAAGAGATGATGGCCTTCCCACAGACCCTGGGCAGAGCGGCCACTCATGACCGCTCCCCAGCCCGTGAGAGAGGCATCCGTCGTTAGCCTTACGCGACGACAAGGAGCCCCTAACGACGGGCCTTGAACCAGGAACAAAGGTTTCTTCCACATGTCTAAGGCACGTAAGCATCGCCGCGTGACCTTGATCATGCAAAGCGGATTCCCCCTCGGGGAAAATCCCTTGGTTCTGAGCCACCACTGCAAGGGTCTCATGTACAGCAGGCCAAAAGGTATCACGTTGGATGCCGCTGCCATCAGGCCCAACAGCCTTTGAAACTGTTTGACAGTGAGTGACTGGCCTTCTCTTACTCTCGTGACTGTCGTGAGGATTGACTCGATTCGAGCAGGAGACAGACGTGCCTGCATCGAGGTTGAGTCCCACACCACGCCTAAATAAGTGGTTCTCTGTAGTGGAGAAAGAACACTCTTCTTGGCGTTTAGTCTTAACCCCAGCTCTCTCATATGGGCGAGGACGACATCTCGATGCCGAGCCGCCATCTGCTCCGATTGAGCTAGTATTAACCAATCGTCGATATAATTGAGTATGCGGATGCCCTGGAGTCGCAGAGGAGCCAGAGCAGCATCCACACACTTTGTGAAAGTGCAGGGTGAGAGTGACAGGCCGAAGGGAAGAACTCTATATTGGTATGATTCGCCCCCGAAAGCAAACCTCAGGAACTTCCAGTGTTGAGGGAGGATGGAAACATGGAAATAAGCGTCTCTGAGATCTATCGTAACAAACCAGTCCTCGGACTGGATCTGAGATACTATCTGCTTGATAGTGAGCATCTTGAACCGAAGCCGTTTGATAGCGTGGTTCAGAAGACGGAGATCTAAGATCGGATGCAACCCCCCCATCCTTCTTCGGAACGATGAAGTAACGGCTGTAGAACCCAGATGCTCTCTCGAGAGAGAGAGAGGAGGAACACATTCTATGGCCCCCTTCCTCAAGAGAGTATCTACTTCTTGTTCCATTACCAGAGCCTGCTCGGGGCCCACTAGTGTGGGGATGACCCCGTTGAAACGAGGCGGACGAGAACCGAACTGGATTCTGTAACCTTTCTCTACAATCTGCAGGACCCATTTTGAGATATTTGGTAGAAGTTTCCACGCTACCAGAAAATCTACTAAGGGAACCAGCCTCTCGAGGCTGGCGTCTGGTATTATTAGAGGAGCCAGTTCGGTGCCCTGAAGCGGATGACCGGCAGGGAACGACCGACCTGACTGCTGTAGCACCCTCACTTGAGGGGGGCGAGCTCTCCCGTGCCGTACAGTTGCCGGGCGGCAGCTGGGAATTTCGCTCGTCGGAGCTCACTGAGCCCTGAAGCACCGAGGTGGCAGGGGTATCAGTGAACCTCCATGAGGGCACTGAGGGAACAACCGACCCGACTGCTGTAGCACCCTCAATTGAGGGGGCGAGCTCTCCCGTGCCGTACCGTTGCCGGGCGGCAGCTGGGAATTTCGCTCGTCGGAGCTCACTGAGCCCTGGAGCGCCGAGGTGGCAGGGGTATAAATGAACCTCCATGAGGGCACTGAAGGAACAACCGACCTGACTGCTGTAGCACCCTCACTAGAGGGGGCGAGCTCTCCCGTGCCGTACCGTTGCCGGGCGGCAGTTGGGAATTTCGCTCATCGGAGCTCACTGAACCCTGAAGCACAGAGGGTGGCAGGGGTATCAATAAACATCCGTGAGGGCACTGAGGAGGATTGGACACCATATACTGAGGTATTATCCTTTCCTCCCCAGGTGGGCTGCACTCAGGGACCTGACAATGGTAGGACCACTTAGCCGAGGTCCTCTTAGACAAAATAACGGTCCGCAGATCCGTTTTCGGTCTATAAGACCCCAACTGAGAGCATCGCCCGACCCCCAATCTTTCTGTGGAGGGGTACGGGTTGCAACGCTCTGTTTTTGAGACTGGCGATATGAGGAGATTTATGGCTTGGGCTGCTGCTGCTCAGCAGCCCACCCATGAGCAGTCAGCCTGTATGCTTGTAACCACCACCATGGTGTGCAAACATGCGCCAGACTGACCCACCGCCGTATAAGCTTTCCCAACCAGACACGATGTAAGCCTAACGGGCCTGGTGGAAAGCTTCGGGGCCTTCACGGACGATGCTGAGGATGGGGAGAGATAGCTCGAAAGCGTCTGCTATACCACTGGCATCGCCCCATATACCTTAATCATTCAAGCCCCCGAGTTCTCGAATAATGCGAGACTGTGTGGGCGGTTAATACGGGATGAGGCCGGGTTCTCCCACGATCTGGGGGGGGCAAATCAGCATGGAGATCGGGTCGAAAAGGAAGTCCCCCGTCGTGAAGTCTGTGATCTGCTTCATTCAGAACATGTCGTCTATATTTTTAGGACGAGCGTCTGTTTCTCGGCGGCCAAACATATTTTATTTTTGGGCGAAGCACCCCCCATAATTCCAAACCCACCTCATACGCGAGGGACTGTGGTGGCGAGTCACAGTTCCTCTGTCTCGCACTCGTCACATCGCGGATCTAGCGCATGTGGACCGAGAAAAGGACGAGCCCGTCTAGGATCCCTCTGCTAAATCCACCCGCGATCACCACGACAACAGTCTGCGCTGTGCCTCGACAACAGCGGGACCGCTGCCAGCGGGATCGCGAGACTGGCCGCTCTCATCAAACACAGCCAAGAGAGAGCGGAGCGTGTGCAGCGAGAGCAGATCGCAGTCATGACAATCAGCTCCTCGAAAGCTGACCGTGCATGCTCTGCTCCTAAACAAACGACACACACACCGTGTGTATCCCCTGCCGCCAGATATGTGGGCAGGGAGAAACACAGCGTTTGTAATGCCGTGCGCTCGCCATAGATTTCTCATTGTGTTATATATATGAGTGCTGGTGCGGACAGACAACAGTAAATAGACAGACACATACACAGAGCCCTACTGAAGAGCAGAAGCTGGTTTGCACCCTGCCGCATGCGCTTTTATGCTTTCTGGTGCTTACATCACCCCGCTCATGACGTCTCACTGCTCCATTGGACAGATTTGACACATGCTTCAGAACGCGGTCATGCAAGGGCGTTCCCAAAGCGACTCGACGCAGCTCGAGTTCCTGAAGGGGAAAGTGATTTTCACAAACTCAGTATATCAGAAAATTCTACTAATGTCAGGGCATCTGACATCTCCATGAGCATGACTTTTAATAAAAGTAGTCTGCTTTAAAGAAGACTTGTAATTTTAATGAAGATCAGATCAGATCAGACCAGACATTTTGGATATCCTGGAATTCACACACAGAAACATTCAAGAAGCATTTTAAATCCACATTAATTTGCAATAGGGCTGCACGATATATGGTTTCAGCATCGATATCGCGATGTGCACATTCCGCGATAGTCACATCACAGGATGTGCAATGTTTAGTACAGGCTACTGATCATTATATTTATACTGATTGTTTTCTTTGCTCACACACAGACACTGTGTCTACACCGGACGCGACAGCTGTACAGAGATATCCATTTTAAATACATTTAGTAGCAGATCTACTGCACACGATTTTCAGTGCTGGAAATCCATTTATCCTTTGTTGAAACTTCCGCTTCGTCGTGAAGAGCGCAGGTCACGGTTGCTCAGCAATGGCAGACGCCACGAAAGCATAAACTCCCGAGCGCTTTGGAAAGAAGGAGAAAGCGGCACGTCATGTGAACGGCCTCAAAGTCTGTTTACACTGGACGCGACGAAGCGAGCGTTGCCAATCATTTGAACTTTGTGTCAGTACGTCATAAAGAGAACGCGCCATCAGTTTACTGTCGGGGATATGTTGTGCCGCGCCGCATCCAGTGTAGACAAACAGCATCACTGATTATAATGGGTTCATTGTATTTTGTCGCGTCGCGCCTCTCGCGTCCGGTGTAGACACGGTGAGAGACACGGTGAGAGCCACGCAGATGCACATGAACACTCATATTTGTGCCTGAAATATTGTGCTCTGCAAGTATCTTTGTAAAAGCAGTTGCTTATGGCTTAGGCCTTAGGTGAAGGGAAACAATTGAGAAAGAAAACGGATGTGTAATAGTATATTGGTTTACAGCAGTTTAATGTTCCTGAGGCTTTCTGTGTTATGAATGTTAATCAAACAAAACACAAAGAAAAATCACTTTTGTAGCTTTAACACAGATTTATTAGATTTAATTTATACAGTGAAGACTATGCAGTGTTATTTTACATTTGATTATTCAATTTCAGTACCTGAATACTGTTAGACTTACCTGAAAAATATAAAGCACTGCTTATTTCATTCTGTTATATTTATCTATGCTTGTAATTTGTTTATTTCCTATGCTGATTTACTCGCCTGCAATATCATGGCAATCATTGATTATTTTTCCCCCCAAATAAACTATTCAAGTCATGTGGGGATTTTTTTTTATATTGCATATATATTGCAGAAAAATTAAATATCGCAATGTGAGTTTTTTTCCAATATCATGCAGCCCTAATTTGCATAAACACAAACACAAATAATGAGAAATTAGAAAGTTCAAAAGTTTGGGATTGTAAGACTTTAAAAAAAATTTTGTAAGAGGTTTCTTATGCTCAGCATAGCTGCATTTATTCAATCAAAATGCAGTAAAACAGTAACATTGTGTAATATATTACAATTTAAAATAACTGTATTCTGTTTTAATATATTTAAAATTTTAATTTATTTCGGTGTTGGTAAAGCTGAATTTTCAGCATCATCACTCCAGTCTTCAGTGTTGCATGATCATTTAGAAAATATTCTAATATGCTGATTTGCTGCTCAAGAAAAATGTATTACCATTATCAACGCTGAAAACAGTTGTGCTGCATAATATTTCTGTGATTACAAAAATCTTACTGACCCTAAACATTTGAAAATAGTGTATATTAGTGGTAGGCATTTGTCTCTTGATTTTTAGGCTGCACTGAAGAGCTCTGCACACTGCTGTACATGTACATATGCATGTTTGGTATATGCATTTACACAATTCCCTGTACTCTCAGCTGGATGTATAATTGGATATATAATTTATAATGTACCTCAGCTGCCTTGTAGTAAGCCTGAATCAAGAAATATCTCTGGCACAGCTGCTGTGACTTCAAAAAAGAAAGCATTGAGCTTCAATGAGAGGTTGCTGCATAGTTTAAGCGTGTTGTACAGTCTACTGTTCCCATGCATTACTGCATACAGCTGAACTGTCTTTAACCCTGAATATTATAATTGGCAAAAATCCTGTCAGAGCCTAGAGCTTTCAGAACTTTAGATCTTAGGACACCTTATCCTAAAGAAAGTGATTTCTTTTGTCTGATAAAATGCTGCAACAGCGGAGCACGGACCTCGTCTACCACACAAAGGTGTTGTATCTGTATATGCTGATTCTCTAACAAAATGATCAATAATAATGGAGTATAGCACTGCAAAACAGACAGCCAGAGGAGAGAGAAAGACAGAGAGAAGGAGAAAAAGCAATGTGGAGGACAGGAATTACAATGAGGAATTGGAGGAGCCTTGGTTCAACAATGCACAGGGAATACCCGAGAAGAGCAGTCGTTCAGAGCCGGAAAGGAACTGCCAGAGAGCTGCGCAAGACAGAAATAATTGATAGAGAGTTCCGTTCTTATTTCACCCTGCTCATTATTTTGTTGTTTCTCCTTAGGTCCAACAATGCAATGAGGTTTGAAGCCTTTTGTGGAGTGACTGTATTTGTGCCCGACTCAAACATCTACATCACACATTTGAGATGGTGCAGCTTTTCTTTGAAACTGGCCTCAGAAAGTTTTTAAAAAACACAATGCCCAAACAGGATAGAGTGAAGTCCAAATGACTGTGGATGGACAGCATATGCTCCTTTATCTGTACTCACATTTGGAAGTAAGAAATGTGCCAGGGGGAGCTGTCTAGAGATGAGATCTGAGAGTCACATTGACGGAAGACTAAAACAGAGGACAACTAAGCTATATAAAGTCTTCAGTGACATGTCAGTGATGTCCAAGGGCCATCTAGAGGCCTGGCACAAACACTAGGCTATATATTCTTCAGTTCAGTCCCATCCAGTCAAAACAGGCCATATTTGCACCAAGGATATTATTAGAGTTAACAACACTTCCAGTGTAGACCAAAGCAAGACATTTAATTTTAGCAAAGTTGAATGTTTGCACAGTTTACAGTTAACTCTTGTGCAAACCTCTTAATAATGAAAATAAAAGAAATCTTTACAATTGAACAAAATCCAAAAATATGCAACTTATATGTATAAAATGTATTCATTCATATTAAAGATGTAATCTTGTTAAACATACCAATAGTTTACAAACAGTCAAGGTTTTCAGAGTTACTAGAAAGCTACAAGCAGTTGTGCTTTTATTCTGCAGGACAATGACCCTCCAGTGCTGGATTTGAGAAAACCTGTTCTTTGTAATCGTCATAGAAACTCTGTAAACTTTATTTTTGTCCATCTGTGTTTTCAATGCATTAATTTGTTGGATCTTTGGCACAGACGAGCCACCGGTGCACACTACTGTATGTCCCGTCTCTTCCTCTATGAACGTACACAATAAGAAGAAACAATCTAAAATGCTTTGAAACTTCATGTCTTTCAACAAAAGCTTTTGGCGAATCCATCACTACTCACTCATGTCGTAGAAGCTGTCCTCAGTAAAATGCGCAGAACACAATAGCAAATTGGGGTTATAATACTCAGGAACAGAGTTAAAAAGTAAATTGCAACCACTGTTTCCTGACATCATCCGCTTTCGGAACAGCGTTTCAGGTAGTCGCGCACCGGACGAGAAGCGCAGCGTCGCGCCACGTCTTTAAAATTCAAAAACATTATTTTCTATGAGTGTAGGCACACCGGCAGCGCCATTCGGCATCTGTCCGCGGCGCCCAGCTACGTCGTGTTATAATTGTAAGAATTGTTCTAGACATGCGGAGTTGTTCAATTCCAGTCCTCGCGTACCCCGTCTGCATGTTTTTGCACGTCTCTCTGTGTTATCACACATGATTAGAATCATCGCGTTAGATGTGAGCTCGTGATTTGAACTGTGCTCGATTGCATGTCCCTACACAGTGTCCATGCGCCCTAATCCATGAGCAGGGGGAAATCTGTGAGTTTAATTCGGAATAGGAATTACAGATTTCCGCAGCCACGCCTGCAGCGTCTCACCCACAAACGAAACTACTAGAGAAAGCGTGAAGGGGGAATAATATACCTCTGTAAATAATAAAATTTAACATTCACGTCTCGAAACACTTAAATGCCCTTTGTGGAACATTACGCTCCCTTCAAACTGAAATCATGGAGGAATATCCGGTAATGTACACTCGCAGGGTACTTACAGTCAAATATAACAAACGCTTTTTAGTTTTTATACCGCTAATACAGAACATACAAAATGTGCAGAGCGGGGGTACGCGAGGGCTGGAATTGAGAACCGCTGTTCTAGACATGCCAAAATTTTGAGGCTACAGCACAGCAGCTTTTCTTGGTTTTCTCTGATGCACTAACTCAGCAGCAGCACTTCTTCTTCGTCGTCTCGTCTGATGCGCTCACTCAACCAAGCGTGGGAATTATTTGTAATGAAATTCTAATGAGCCGCTTTGTGATATCACAAAGTCTGGAAACCAAACGCTGTAGTCCAAACGAGCCGTTCGTTGTAGATCTTGAAAAGGGATTTTTAAAAACCTAAATATCTCCCTTTGGAGTGGACTTTGAGATTTGTAACTTTGTAGATCTTTTTTTATGCTCAAACAGCAACTTTACACACTGACTAAAATTAAAAAAGTGAAAAAGCATAATAGGACCCCTTTAAATCACGAACACGATTATTTATTTTTGCTAATTATTATTGTTTTAGTTAGTTTTCATGTACTGTGTGTTCGTTCTTTTCGTTTTTCATTTATTTGACATTATAATTTTTTTTCAGTTTACGAAAATGTTTTTTGACCAATAGTTTTAGTCTTAGTTTCAGTTTTCGTTTACGAAAATAACCTTGATTTGCACCCTGGAAATTATTTATTTATAGGATGTTGTCTATTTAATACTTTCATTTAATCAGAACAGTTGTGGGTGTAACCTTAAAAAAACTATTTTCAGCTTATTACAATACATTTTAAGATATAAGGAATCTGTTGAAAATGTGAGTGGTGCAAAACCCTCCATGATATGAGGGTGGTGGCCAAATTTTTTTTTTTTTCTGGCCCCAAAAGCGCTCTCCAGTCTCTCTGCCAGGGAAATGTTTTTGTCAGCCAAACCATTAGATGTAAAATGTTTGCTTGTACCCCCTGAGAATTTAAGTTTTTATTTTAATAATTTAACAACACATTTGCACATTCACAGTTTTTTGATGTTGGTTAATGGTCACATGACATTTAAAGGAGTCATCACAAGTAAATGGATAAAATATTATTGTTTTAGTAAGTGTATTTAAAAAATATATACAGTATATTTATATAGAGAGCTGCAAGTATTTAGTGCTTATTATTATTATTGTAACTCTAATTATAAAAATGAAGATATAAATATATTACTGATGTAAATCATAATTGTGCTGTAAAATAAAAAATAATATTTGATTAATTATAGGCCTAATAATTATTTTATTTTACACTGCAATTGCAAGATACAATGCTAATATTTATGTCTTGAATTCTCTCAAATATACAAGCTTCTATTATGGCAGTATACTGGTAAAATGCTGTAAACGTCTATCCACAGAGCCACAAAAATGTTGGAAATCATGTGAATGTGTAAATAAAGTTAACCTATATTGTGATTTTTAGTTTTACTAAAGATTTTTAGATTTCTATTTTACATTTGATTTAATTATTAGCTTTTTATCAACTCATAAAAACCAACAAGCTACAAGTCACTACGGTGGCAGAGGAATTAAACACATAGTTAGTAAATAAAATAGGTAATTATGCAGTATCAGATGTTAGTAGATTACAAAAAAACATTTTAAACATCTAGGGGATTTTTGTCACATTTAATAGTATTTTTGCTCCAATCCCCGGTTAATTTCGACCCAGCTCAGTGTGCAGCAAGATCTCAAAGTGTCTCTGGATCAGATGTCTGAACCCACCTGCTATAAACCAATCTATGGGCCATCAGAAGCTCAGTGATCTCTGTCTCAGCCTATTCATGGTCCAAACTGATGTCATGTATTTACACTCTAAAGGCAGATGGGACTGATGGAGGGAGGCACAGATTTTGCCAGCTCTGAAAAACTGGAGAAGATGGTGTAATGAGAGTGAAGTTTCAGCTGGTCGGGTAGCACAATGCCGCAGGATACACAAGATGCTCAGTTACTAGCTGCTGATGTGTGAATAATGAATACTATTGTCTTGTCTTTCTGTCTTTTGTCATTTTATCAATTCTCACGACTCATGATTGATGCGTGTAGCAAACACTATCTGTCTTATTTCTTTCTCTCCTTCCCTCGCTTACTCCCTACATGAGATTATTATCGCTCCCTCTCCCCTAGTCTCTATTTTTTGTATTTCTCTACGGCCTACAGAAAGGTTGAAACAGTGTCTAATGTATCAGCCACTGGGTTTAATTAGCATTCACAGTGCCCTTGGGAAAGCAAAGGAACTTTCATTTCTTTTTCTTAGAAGTTTCCTGTTTTGAATTAAGTTCCGGATCGCCTGATTTCTTTCAAGAGGCAGCAACGAGGAGCTGGCGATGATGTTACAGAATGCAGCTCTACCCTGTTGTACTCTTCCTCCTGCTCACTCTCTCTGTTGCTCACGCAGTCCGTTTGTCTTCCTCTTGCTCTCTTTGCTTCTGCAAAAGCCTCTTGAGTTTTCAGCCAATTAAGTTCTTTGCTTGTTGCACAGAGGAACACTTCATGAAAAGAGAGGAATGCTCTGTGGACCCTGATGCGTTTGAAGAAGAACTGGTCTTGCAATTATACAAACTGTGTTATGAATTACTTTATTGTAATATTGCATCATTGGAGAGATGAAACCAGGCCAGCAAATTGAAGAATTTTTTTTGTATATCACCTTTTAAACTCACAATAGGGTATATGTCGAACGTCACCTGACCAAGCCTGGAAAACAGGTCTCATCGCTTCCGCTTGTCGGAGAACGTGCTAACAGGCGTAATAAATAATAGCGATATCTATGGACTTTTAAGATAATCAGTTAAACTAGCTAGCTGTTTTTATTGTTGATGTTTTATTACATTTTTTAAATATAAATATTAGTGAAAAGAATAAAAATAAATTTTTGTAGCTATCATTCCGCATATGTAATGGACATTGGTTATGATTATCTTTGGTATCTACTTTGAAGGCATCTTGAGTAGAACTGCTTCGTATTTAACAAAGCATATGCAAAATGCTTGAACCGTAAGCGCCGAGACCAGGTTATCAGAATATGGAAGTCTGTTGCGCATAACCCCTATAGCATTTATCATGTATAATATATACCGTTTTACATCACTTTTTATACATTAGCATGGAGTAGTACTGCAAGATGCTTAATGAAATATGAAAACTTTCACAAACCCAGGAGGATTAGCATAAGATTATGTAGATTAATGAAGAAAAACAACTCTATAAATGAGGCATCTCAAGATGCATAGCATTATTTTCATTGAACATAAACAGTGAAGTTGGTACTTAAGTAAGAAAATATAATTAATTAATATTATGCATTGATAAAATTATTAGCAATATTAAACATACCACTGCATAGTTTTTCAATTATAAAACAATAGACAGAATCTTAGACATCGTATCAGTGGTTTATTTGAGCACTAGAAAAATACAATAAGAATAATTGAGTAATAAAAAGAAATAAGAAAAAAAAGATCCTGTGATTGCTAGACATACAGCATTCACACTGATAGCTGCTCGTACAGTCAGTAATCACATGCTGATGGCCATTCATACAGATGGTAATTATACAGATGGCCGGCCATATAGTCAATAATCACACTCTATTCATATAGACAGCATTCACACGCTGATGTGCGGTCATACAGGTGGTAATCATGCAGATACAGCCACATTCCCCACAAAAAACACACACACATATATATATATAAAGGTTAAGGAAGAAAAAAAAATTCCGAATATTTGTGGGAAAAAGCCGATCGCTAAGTGTTACGACCCCACAACAGATGGCAGGTGACGTCACAGGTGCGTCATGAGCCATCACGAGAGAGCGCCCGAATTCAAATAATAATATTCCACATATCTTTGACTTTTTTTTTTAGTGGATGGTCTCATTCTGTTTGTGACACTGTATGCTACAAAACCATGTTGCTTTTAACTACCAAGTTATTCCATAACGGATACCAACAGTAACTGTCCTCGAAGAAATGAGACGTAAACAAAGGAATTACCATCCATATTACAATGTTATTGCTTCATTGGACTAAAAGTGCTCTATGGGATGTTGTTCAGTGGACCAGGGGTGTAGATTACGCGAGGGACCCCCACTTTTAGTATCACGTAAATTCGTCCCCCGCACTCTTTCGGGCAAGTGTGTTCACATAGAGGTTTCTAGATTTAAATTCAAAGAGACAGTATAGTCTGTGCATGATCTGATGTTTTATTTCGGACCCAGAATAAGGCAAGATGAACATCACGGAGCGCTAAACACTCCATGCAGTGTATGTTTCATTCATACTCGAAGCCGGAGGGCACTCTCGCGCAGAAAGTCGTATAAGGAAATTCCTAATACGGACAAAAGCGTCCAGCTATCGCTGTATGAAAACAGTTGTTTTCACAAAAAAACAGAAACGTTTGGAAACATGATGACATTAAACATACGATTGCGACAATAAATGGTTTATTTGTGTTTGTAAAGTCATCTCCAGGTAATAAATAAAGTATATGAAAAATGCAGTGCTAATTGACATAGCATTTATTACCGTATAGAAACTATTCTGCCTTGTGATAAAAAAAGTGTTTGTAGTATATAAACAAATCATTATTATTGGTTATTGTCCAGCAGTTATCTGATTTCTAAGCCAATTAAAAGCTAGAAATTAGAGAACAATTAAAGTTGCCTATTGTCACGAATCCGCTGGTCCATGAACTTTCATTTTCATTGACTCTCGCACTACACTCTGTTGCACATCACCCCGGACTACATTTCCCATCATGCTTTACTGATTGCACTCAGCACGAATTGCATACACCTGTTTACACTGATTGCACCCAGGTGTTTCATATCACTCCCTCACTATATTACACTCACTCTTATCCCTTCCCTCTGCCTAGTATTGTTTCAGCATTTATCACTCCCCTAGTGATAGCGACTCTACAGAGCCCTCGTTTGTTAGCCTTAGCCTTAGGCCTAGTCATTTGCCTTAGCCTTAGCCATTAGCCATTAGCCATTAGCCATAGCCTTAGCCCTAGTCATTAGCCTTACCCTTAGCCCTAGCCTTAGCCTCCGGTTTTGTCGCTCGCCTGGTTCACTGGATCTCCCCGTTTGTCGTGCCCCTTTGACTCAGTCTGCGATACGTCGACCTCCCTGTTTTTACGCTAGGCCCTAGGACTATTTCTTGTGTTTTGTAAAACCATATACTGTCTGCATCTATCTGACCAGGCTGTTTTGACAAGTTCTGTTTTCTCCAAATAAAGCTTTGCATATGGATTCTCACGTCTCGTCAGCCCCGTAACACCTATACACCAGTCAAAAGTTTTTGAACATTAACATTGTTCATGTTTTTTAAAGAAGTCTCTTCAGTTCACTAAGAATGCATTTATTTGATCAAAAGTACAGCAAAAACGGCAACATTTTGAAATATTTTTACTATTTAATATATCTGTTTTCTATTTGAATATATTAAATTTTTTTATTTATTGTGATTTCAAAGCTAAATTTTTGCATCATTACTCCAGTCACACAATCCATCAGAAATCACTCTAATATTCTGATTCGCTGCTCAAAAAAACATTTATTATTATTATGATGTTAAAAAGAGCTGAGTAGAATTTTTTCAGGTTTCTGTGATGAATAGAAAGTTCAAGAACAGCATTTATCGGAATAGAAATCTTTTGTAACCATTTAAATGTCTTTATCATCACTTTGGATCAATTTTAAGCATCCTTGCTAAACAAAAGTATTAATTTCTATAATTTCTTTAAAAAAAAAAAAAACTTACTAACCCCAAACTTTTGAATTATAGTGTATAAGTTACCAAATGCTTTTATTTCACATACAGGCTGATCTTGGATATTTATATTCATCAAAGAATCCTGAAAAAATGTACTCAACTGTTTAAATATTGACAATAATAATAATTTAAAAAAATGTTTCTTGAACAGGCACTCGCCTATATACTGATTTCTGAATGATCATGTGGCAATGAAGACTGGAGTAATGATGCTGAAAATTCAGCTTTGAATAAATTACATTTTAAAATATATGCAAATAGAAAGCAGTTATTTTAAATAGTAAAAATATTTCAAACAGTAAACTGGGCTTTTTTTTTTTTTTTTGTGTACTTTGAATCAAATAAATGCAGCTGGTGCGCAGAAGAGAATTCTTTAAAAAACATAAAATCTTACTGTTCAAAAACTGTTGACTGTTAGGTTATATAGATTACAGAAATGTTTATATATATAGGAATATATATAATATATATATCATATATATAACATTTCTGTCCCCCTCACTTCTGAAATCATGGCTACGCCCCTGCAGTGGACCCTTACCTTTCTAACTAAACCAGGATTTACAGCTGTGGATGCGTTTATGACTCATTATTACGATGAATCTGGTACGTACTGCGTTCTGATTATGCATGTTTTGATGTGTACTGCTTACACAAATTTAGCAAATACATTCTTTATAAGCTTTCCATTGAAAAACAGCGATCTATCGTCGATGCTTGAGGCTTAGACCTTTAGAATGATATATAGTTTGTCAAGATTAATTACGTCTCTTTTCATTTAATCTATCCGTAAACACTGACATGTGCAAACAAAGAGCGTTCAGTGTGCCAGCGTCCAGGTGCGGGTTAACAGGCTAAAGGAATAGTTCACCCCAAAATGAAAATTTGCTGAAAATTTATTTACCCTCAGGCCATCCAAGATGTAATTTAGTTTGTTCTTTATCAGAAACAGAGTTGGAGAGTGTAGCATACATTACTTGCTTACAATAATACGCTTCAAAACAGCTGAAAAAAACATCAAAATAATCCATGGGTAATATAAGTAATCCACAAACTGTGTGTTTGTAATAAAGCTATCATTTAGGGAAGCACGATATTCGATTTTGGCGATATCCTATATGCCGATATGTTTCAACACATTTTGGCCGATGCCGATACCAAAATTATTTTGCCAAATTATGTTGCCATTTTATTTGTAGATTTAACATTTGTTGATGGTCTAAAGCAAAAGATTTCCTTGTATTTAAGTTTTCATAATCCATTAAAAATAATATTTTACACATTAAATAAATAAATCGGTATATATAAAATTAATGTATTTACAAGGTCATGTTTATGATTTTATGCATGTCGCTATAGCTATGACTTTAAAAAACAAACAGATTGTGTTTTTTTTAAATTTTTTGGGGGGGAACCATCAGTATTGCTTGTGTATTCACACAACTTATAAAACACAATCTTAATGTTTTTTGTGTATTTTACTTTCATTTTATTACAAGTAGGCCAACAGCGCCCCCTAAATGAATAAAAAAGACCTTACCGGACGGGCATTAGGACCCGGGGGAGGCTGCTGCTGCTGCTGCAGCTGCACGTGCGAGAATGCTGACTTCTATCGCACAATGGAAACATCATTCTTTATGTGCTTTCAGATTCAACGCACCGATCCAAACATGAATCTAATCATATATCTTGGAATCATAGTCTGCATTTGGGATGGCCTGAGGTAAGTATTAAGCAAATTTTCAGTTTGGGTAAACTATTCCTTTAATATAATTATTAGAGCCCGACCGATATGGGTTTTTTGAGGGCCGATACCGATATTAGGAAGTAAAAAGGCCGATATTCTTTATGTATTTTATAGTACAGTACCAGTCAAAAGTTTGGACACTTTCCCATTCGTGTGTCCAAACTTTTGACTGTTACTATATATAGAATGCAGTATTCACATAAACAGAATATATCTACATAAACACATTTTTTGCAATGATTACTCAAATGTGGTGATCAAACACTTGTAATGATGTGACAAACATAGTCCTATGTAATGGAGGCAGGTTATTTAACAATACACTTTATTATTCAAAATCAATCTGACATCAGTGCACTGAACAGTAAAGTTGAAGTTTATTCAACTTTATTTCAATACAATTCCATTAAACTTTATTCCGTTGAAGTTAATTTCACTTCGGAACATTCATTTACGGATTTGCGCTATGCCACTGTCTTCACACGCAGACGAAACTTAGAAGTGTGACATTATATAACTGTAAATAAATACTATTATTTTATACTATTATTATTAATTCACTTCTTGCGCAATTTAATGCCCTTTGAATGTAACGTGCATTCCCTTTGAACTGGAATCATGGCAGAATATCCAGTAAAGTCCACTTAACAGGGCACTTGGATAGAACAAACCTCTGAAGTGATTAGAGAAACATACAAAATGTGCAGAGCGGGGGGTCGTGAGGAACAGGATTAGGAACCATTCATCAGACTCAAGCCACCAATGCACAAATTATTTAGCAATTTATCGTTAAGACACTGCTTGAATGCGGCTGCCTGAACAAGAGACCTCCTTACTGAAGTGAAATGGTTGGCTGTTGTCACTATCTCGCGAGAAAAAATTTTCATATCAGCGGCATATACGCCGATATATCTGCAACAGGCTCGGCAAAACTATACATCGGTCGGGCTCTAATAATTATAAACAAGTGTCAGATGTCTGCCTGCATTCTTTAAACATTTTTTTTCTGTCAGCAGAAAATCATTGAAGATACAGAAACTGATGTTATTGACTAGAACACAAAGGCAGCTGTAAAACATCTCAAAGTATTGATCACCTTATCCGCCTTCTTCCAAAGACCTGCAGGCCAGATTCCTAGATGATAATGCTTTATATACATTCTGCACTCATGCCAAATGGCCCATTATGCTGTGTTAGTAATATCAAAGCATATGGATGTGGAGAAAGTGTGCTATAAATGCACAGCTCAACATGGGGAACTTTACATTGCCAAACTGGGATATTAATAGTCAGCAAATAAAATAGAGAAAGTGCATTTACATATGATCAAAGTTAACATGTTAACAATTGTTTAATTAATGCATTAATGGAATTATATTGGATTATTTATAATATATCGGCCGATATTCTTTGTGTATATTATAGTACAATACCAGTCAAAAGTATCAATTGACTGTACTATATACAGAATAGAGTATATCAACAGAATATATATACGTATATACTGTATATATTATATATATATAAACACATTTTTTGCAATGATCACTCAAATGTGGTGATCAAACACTTATATGTGACAAACATAGGCCTATGTAGTACAGGCAGGGTATTTAACAATAAACTTTATCATTCAAAATGAATCTGACATCAGTGCACTTAAAAGTAAAGTTGAAGTTTATTCAACTTTAATTCAATTCAATTCCATTCAACTTTATTCCATTTAAGTTTTTCACCTCGGAACATTCATTCACGGATTTGCGCTACTGTCTTCACACACAGACGAAACTTACTAGAGATGCGTGAATTGGGACATAATATACCTCTGTAAATAAACACAATATAAATAGGGAATGCACCGAAAATGAAAAATTCTTGGCCGAAAGCCGAAACCGAACAAAATTAAACACTAGGCCGAATACTGAACACGGTTTTTCGAGTTTTTTTCCCCATGTATTTTGCCAAATTTTTTTTCACTATTGCATAAATTAAATAGCCAAAATTTGCTTTTTATTGTTTTGTCTTGCTTTTCAAAAAAAAAAATCAAATTACAAATCAAAAAATGTAAATTACAAAACAACAATTTAAAAATATTTTTAACATTCTAGCAGACACTATACCAACAAAGCACAATTTAACTTAAACTTAATAAGTTAGTAAAATAATATTTTTTGGCCATCTTTGACTCAGGCATGTTTTTTTGTATTTTTGATCGAATAAATGCAGCCCTGATGAGCAGAAGAGACTTCTTTAAAACATTAGAAAATATTACAGATCCTAATTTGAACACAATGTGTGAATGTTATAATAAATGTATAAATAGAGCTGTTGTAATTATTATTATCATTATTGTCTTACTTTTTATTTTATTTTACAGAACAACAGTAAAATTACACTACTAACATTTATGAATGTTGATAAGAGTATTTGCTTTTTCTCAACTTTTATTTTGGCGGGGAAAACGCAAAGGAAGACCTCAATGCACCTCATTACGAATATGTCGTATGTATCGCATTGTCACATGCCTTGTAAAAATGCATAAACAAAATGCATCATTGTTCGGTACAATATATTCGGTCTTTTCGCTTATTCGGTTCGGTTGCCGAACATTCGGTGCATCACTAAATATAAATTCACTTCTCGCGCAATTTAATGCCCTTTGAATGTAACGTAGGGTTCCTTGGAACTAGAATCATGGCGGAATTTCATGTGAAGTCCACCTCGCAGGGCACTTACGGTCGAATAAGACCAAGCTTGAATGCTGCTGCCTGAACAACAGACCTCCTTACTGAAATTAAAGTGTTGGCTGGAGTCACTATCTTACGAACACGCCGACGGATCTCCACCAAATTCGGGGGTTCCCTTCAGCTCAAGGAGGAGGGTTCCTCGAGCTGAAGGAATCCCCCGAATTTGGTGCGGATTCGCCGTGCCAATACGGAGATATGGCCGTTCAAAGTTTCAAAAGTTTTCCATAGACTTAAGCTTTAAAGCGTTTCATCCAGGTCGCCAGTAGCAAACAATGGAGCTCTGCTGGACAAACTAAGTAATTACACCATTTCAAGCATTTTATCTGCGTTATATGTTCTGTAAAAAAATGCTCATATCGGCGGCATATTCGCCGATACGGATATATCGGCCACAGGCTCATATCGGCAAAACGATATATCGGTCGGGCTCTAATAGAAAGGCCCTTTTTATGGATCATTAACACAAATTGCTTAACACAATAATTACTTAAATATGCTTTTATCGTATATATAACAGCAACTTCATCAAAATTTGTCCTTTTGTGTTCCATGGATAAAGGTAAATCTTACGGGCTTGAACCACACAAAAGGGTAAATGATGACAGAATTTTAATCTGGGGTGAACTGTCTCTTTAAGGAGCTCAAAGCAATTTACCCTGCAAACAGAAGTGTAATTAATCTCAGAGCAGAGAGTTCATCACTTACATAACATACTTCTTAGCATTGTATGTAGGTTTACAAAAAATAACAAAGAGGGAAAGAACAAGATAAAGAGCACAGTGAGAGAGGTGAATTGTGGAACAAGCAAATTGAGAGAGAGAAATTGAGGACACAATCTGTGCGTCTAAAAACCCAGGATGTACTGTAAATCAGAGAGTATGTCCTCGTTCTGCTCGACTATGTGCGCATTATTATTTTTGCTTCAGTATATATACTCTAGACGCTGTAGTGCTCATACATTACCATAGTCTGATGATGAAACTAATTAAGTCAGCTGTACAAGTAATTTCCTTGTGTTGGGCAATGTGTCTTCTAGCCTAGTCTCAAATTGCACACCCAAGACCACCCATAATCCATTCACTGACCATCTGATGCATTTTGCACACAAAACTAGCAAGAGCTGGCTTGAATTGCTGGTTAAATCTCTTTGGCTGACATTACACAACCTCCAAGTGTAAGAGCACTCAGGTGTTTTAATCATTCTGTCTGGAAACAAAGTCATAATTGATCTGGATTGATCCTTATGACATTTTGTCAAAGATCTGGCTATACGAGACTACTTCCAGCCTAACTTTGAGTGTTAACAGCTGTTGACTAGCATCACAATGAAGTCTATTCATCTTTATGGCTTCTATTTAGTGTGTTAATCCAATGAAAACATGGAAAATTTGATTTGAATGTTGATTTATTCTCGATTTCATCTGCACATACAATAGTTTCACTAAAACAAACCCTAAGATATCCTCTTCCAATTAGACTGCCTATAAACAAGTCTCACTTTCAGCAAAAAAAGAAAGAGAGTGAGAGTCTGGTGTCTAATTTAATTTATCCTGCCTGTGAGAAGGGAAGCACAGTGATTTAGACAGTAAGTGGGGTAAAAAGTGCACAAAGGCCTTTTATTTGTCTTCATCACCCCATTTCCTTTTCCCATAATCATTCAACAGTTCTTTTTTCCTGCCTGATTCGCAGCAGCAGTGTTGTCAGGTAGAATTATTTCTCTCTGTCTCACTGACATAAGCTTACTGACTCTTAACAACTAACCCTATTTATTAGTTACCTAAAACTAAAACCAGAAAAAAAATGTGTTACTTGAAAGAAAATACATGTTATCTGATGAAAAACTGACTAAAGCTTTAAAATGAAATAAACAAAAATAAAATTTCTAAATATAAAAAAAAAACTATAACAGTATTTTAACGATAACTAAAATAACACTGATCCTAAACCTACAATAAATCTTAACCTTTAATGTATAACTTACCTTGCACCGTTTATGCTATGGACGTGAATGATACCTTAAATTATTCAGCTTGTTGAGGAGAAGTGTGCTGTACTAAGACTTTATATTTTTCACCTATTTTCACCTAAGTCAGACCTATCAAACTAAAAATTTTGGAATTTCTGTGAATTAAATTTGATCAATTGTGGCAACAATCTGTTAACATTGGCTCAATAAGAAATATGTTGAGCCAATGGAAACATTTTGTTTACCGAACAATGTTGTTGGTGTAATTAAATGTTTTACATTTCTCAACTATTTCTCACTGTCCCAAAATAAAAACAGAAATACATTAAACAAAATACAGAACACAGACAAAAGAGTTGACATTTTATCACTTTTTTTTTTTGCAAATCCATTCCATATTTGGTGAAAATACCTAATTTTAAATAAGGGAAAACACTGAATACGTTCAAAATGCATAATAGGATGTCTTGATGTGGTGAAGAAAACTTTCAAAAGGGGCACTGCATAAGTTGAAAACCTGTTAAAAAAATGTTGCATCAAATATTGCATCAAATTAACATCGCAGAACTCAATCTAACAGTGTTTTACACATAAATGACATGAGGAAATGCATGAACTCGCAATTCTGCATAATGCCATGTAACTTTATACAGGGTCTTAACACAAAACCTTTGGAGAATAATTTTAGTGCTCAATACTCACCATAACGTCTTAAAATTCTGGGATTGATGGTTGTTTCGGTCTCCAGCCGATTCAGCTCCACTTGCTCTCCCACGCATCCACACTTGAATTCACCATAGTGGGTCTTCCTCAAGTGCATGTTGTGCATGTGTATACAGTTGTTTGGATGTAGGACTTGTTTAGCCAACAGGTTTTTTACTTAGACTTCGATTGCCTGAGCACTATTAAATATGTTCAGTGAATGTAAATGTTTTAATTGTAACTAAAAACCTTAAGATATGATTACCACAATGCATCTTTTTGTTTGGGGATAATTATTTGGAAGTCATTCATTGAGCCAGTATGCATTTGTAAATTTCCACAATTTTGCAAAAAAAAATTGTGCAGTGTAGGAAACACTTTAAAATCACTTCTCCATAACAAACACATGGCAAATGCTAGCAGCATTGCTAGTGAACACCCTAGCATTGTGATGGCAAGTTTTGCATGTGTAGCACCATAAATTGCATTAATATTGTTTCTCTGGAAATTAAATTGGTAGAGAGAACTTAGCAGTGCTCAGTGTTTGGGGCCACCAAATATGTTTTGTTTGTGAATGTCAAACAGGGGTGTTTACGAGGAGTGTTATTTCCCTTTGGAATTAAAAATGTCACAGAACATGATATTACTGTATATCAGCATGCATATTAATCCAGAATGAGTGGTGTGGGCGAGCAATACATATTCACACAATGTGCAATGTGTTTTGACTGTGCATAACTGGATTTAAGTTGATCTGTAACCCCTCTCATTCTTTCTGTTTCTCTTAAGGGCAGGGTAGGCCATGCCATTCGGCTGTTTAAAACCTGGCGAGAAGAAGGACTACAACAGTCCAACAGAGATCACAGACAAATATGATCTGGGACAGACTGTTAAATCGTAAGTAAAATGTGTTTTGTGCAATGCGTTCCCTATATTTTTGCATGCAATTTGCAGAAGTTGTTCTCGAATTTACTTTTTTTTATGAATAATGTGCAGTCAGCCAGCCAGCAATTATCACAAAATATATCCAGACAGGCTCTTGTATCATCCCAAAGAGGTTTATTGTGATAATCGACTGACTGTGCATTATCCCTCTAATTATACTGCTATTTACTAAATAAATAAATAGATATAAAATATTGATTTGATTATGTGAGTCTATGGAATGTAATGAGATGAAACTATAAACATGAAACTAGTACAGTGTAGGAAAGTTATAGAAAATGTTTTACCAAATGATGTGACTGACCATTTAGAATAGAGATTTCAAGCTGTGTATAAAGACTTTATACTGTAATTCACAGAAAGTTAATTTTTGTGTGTACTATTCACTATTAATTTCACTCTAAATTCTAATGTAATTAGTGCAATAAATTCACTTTCTTCTCAAGGGAGGAGTTCTGTGAGATCTTCAGGGCAAAAGATAAGAACACACTGAAAATGTACACCTGCAAAAAATTCCTGAAGAAAGATGGAAGAAAAGTGCGGAAGGCTGCCAAAAACGAGATTCTCATCCTAAAGATGTGAGTTACACACAGTTTTCTTTTTCAAAACCCTTCACAATCGTTTTGTAGAATTGAACTTTCTCTGCTGTCCTCAGGTCTGCTATTTTGATTTCATTTGGTTTAAGTAGAATCATATTTTTTTTATCATAATTTTTATTCATGAAGAATGATTCTTAAAGCTCCATTAAACTTTCATGACTCCAAAAAGTGATTTTTCCTTTTCGCAAATCAGTTGTAACAAATTGTAATAGATGCATTTATTAATAATTTATTTTCACTGCATAAGGTCTAAAAAAAAAACAATGCAAATATGTGAGTGCAAACTTGTAGCTACTGTACATAATCTTGATTTGAAGAAGTTTAATCACACAGAGATTTGAGGTTTTGTAAGAGTATTGAACATACTGTTTCAGTTTCAAAAAACCCATATAATATAGCTTGCAAATTGTTTTTTTTTTTAGATTTAGTAAAAAGTGAAACCACACAGTGGATTTTAACAAAAAAGCTTCTCAACTTTGTGGAGCCATGCATAGCCTATGTTCAATATCAAAATTTTCAGTCCTTTCAAAAGAGGGAAAGTACACAAAACACCTAATGATGCAACACATTTCGTTAAATAAACCAAACATGTAAAAGATATTAGATATAAATGCTTTGCACAATGTATGATTACATATGATTATACTGCATCTAAAAGGCTGATCTACCGTGAGCAGAGTCACTGATGTCACTTTGATTTTGCAGTGCTACGTTTGTGTCCCGCTCACAAATCACAACAGCTCATGAATAACACAAAAGAAATGTCACTTTTAGAATGAGCAGGTTTTTATGGGTTCACCTTTAGTTCCTCTCACTATTGCTGGCAAAAGTGCACATTAATGTCTTCAAAGCATAATCAGTGTATTAATTTCTTAATGCAAAAGTTGGCTGACATAACCACCTTTACAAAATTCTGAAACACTTCTTTATAGTGTCCATGTTACATGAATGTTTAATGAATAAAATGATACTATTATACGTGCTCAAAATGTAATATGCTTAAATGCAAGCAAACGTCTGCTTTGTTACATCTGCTATTCAGTTCATCTTGTTTTATTTAAATAGGACTTTTTCATAATAAGAATAATGCATTACAAACACTCCAGTGATTAGCCAACAACAACAGTGGCAATGAAAACATTATTACACAAAGCATACATACATAAATGCTGATTTGAACAGATGTGATTCAGCCACAGAACATAAATGATAATACTGACATTTGTTGTTTAATTAAATATGATTATAGCGGATATAGGAATCCATGTGATATGCAAATAGTAGGGATGCAGGCGTGTATGACTGGTGTTGGATGACTCTGCGGTGGCAGATGGGACACGAGTGTGGGGTTGATGGCAGGCTGGGATAAATCTGGGCACAAAGCTACATGTGTATCAACCTCCTGTGTGCCACAAACTGTCTCCTAACTGATTGTCTATCTCTCCTCCTCAGGGTGAAACACCCCAACATCCTCCAGCTGGTCGATGTCTATGAGACCCGGAAAGAGTACTATCTTTTCCTTGAGCTGTAAGTACTGAAATCAGTTTATGAGGATTTTTTTTTAACTGTACAGGGAGGAGTGTAATGATTTCAGTACTTTGTACCAATATCAGTGAAATTTATTGGCACCCCCCCAAAAAAACTAATTTACTGTTCAGCATATTCATATTAAATATTTTACTTAACCATTTTAAAAGTTAAATATTAATGCAAATTATTAATTATAAGTTAAAAAGCATGTGGCCAACAAATATTTAAAAATAAATTAAACATGGCCTCAAAAAAGACAAAATAACAAATGAGAAGCATAACAAAGAGTGTTTGAAATTTTCCATTATGTAAATTTAATGGGAATTATTGACCCTGTAAATCTGACATGAAAAAGTAACCAGAAAAATCATATTTTTTGAAATGGAAGTTTTTTGAACATTTAAACGAAATATAAAAAAACAATCTTAAAAAATAAAGTTAGCATATGTGTTTTTGTATTGAAATGGAAGTTTTTTTTAACATTTAAACGAATTATAAAAAAACAATCTTAAAAAATAGTTAGCATATGTGTTTTTGTATTGAGAGTCGTATTTGATATGTTATGTTTTTTTGTATATTCTCATATACTCTAGTATGATATATTAAGAGTATGGAGCTGGTACTCGAGGAAAAAAACACCTGTTTGGTGCAGTTGCTGATATTAGGTGGCGAAAAAAAATAAGATGAAATTCTGATTGCTTGTAATGTAAATCAGTGAGAACTAGGGATGCTCCGATCAGGATTTTTGCAGCCGATACTGAGTACCGATTTGTTGTCATGGTGATCGGCCGATACCGATGCCGATTCTGATGCTTCAAGCTTTATACAGACAGTTTGATCGGGCGCACGCGCCTGGCTCGAGGTTAACTTCCGGTCTGTGTATGTTTATCAGTCTGGCTATGGCGCCGGCTACAAAAGCAGTTAAAGTTAAGGTGATGAGTAGACTGAAGTTGGGCTCAGGTGGTTGTAGTGTGGGATGTGTTTCCCATACATTTATTTATTTGTGGCACTTGCCACAATATCAAAACTGACCGATTTTCCAAAAGGCTTCGTTGAATAAACATGACCACGTACTGCATGTTTAAAAATCTAAACGAGGCGCAGGTGTTTTAATATCACTGTATCTCTGAAGGAAACCGACTGTCTTCAGAAAAATTTTCTATGTCATTTTCATTTCATCTTGCATTTAATGCCTGATAAAGCAGCATTTGTGAACACAGTGCTGCTTTGTGTACAGCCATTACTGGGGAAACTTCTGTTTCTCCCGCTTTAAAGCACCTCCTGCTGGCAGAGAATGAATTTGCATTTTCATTAAGTCCGTCTGATTTACGCAGGAAACTTATTTTGCTTTTCCTATATCCACGGGCGCTGCGGATAATCCTGATTATTTGCGGGTGGATAAAATAAATCATAAATGATGCAAATATTAACTACACTTTTTTAAAATAAATTTTTTTCATGAGGAAGACGATTGTGTGTGGGTGTGTGTGTGGGTGTGTGTGGTGTGTATTCGTTCGCGTGACGAGAAGTTGCAGCGACAGAAAGGGTGACATTCCAGATAAAGTTTGAAAGGAGTAAAGCCTGTGTTAATGCTATTGTAACAAAGTTCGTAGTCACGGAAAGGAGGAGGCGGGAACCGGCGAACATTCACACACAACTTTAATAAAATAAACACAAAAATAGAGCACACAGAACCAAAACACAAAAAAAAAGCCAAGGCCGGTCCTCCCTCAAATGGCGTTCGACTGTCGTCACTCCTCCTTTTACAGTCCTTCCGCGGATCTCCCCTAAGTGGGACTCGAGGTAACATCTACCTTGCACGGTGTGAGTGCTGCAGGTGTCGCACATTAGCATTTACTCCACCGGCCTCAATCCATTCCCACGGCTCTCGGCCCCTCCCCTCTCGTCACATACCCCCATCGCAGACCGGGGGGTACCCACGAGACTGCGCTCTACTCCCCCCAGCCACCGCCTTTGGAGCAGATCTACGGGGGGATGTGCCGCAGCCAGGGCAATGGGGGTCTTAAGGACAGACAGACAAGGCGATCATGGTGGATGGCAGCAGGCTCCGGCCTCGGCGAAATGGCGGCGACCCTTCCGCTCCCCCCTCACGGACGAGAAGCCGTCCCTCACATCCCAGGCAGCGATAGTTCAGTCCGACCCACTGGAAAGTCAATCAGCCTTCTCGGGAAGGAGGAGGCGGGAACCGGCGAACATTCACACACAACTTTAATAAAATAAACACAACATAGCGCGACAGCCCCTCGCGGACGACTGCCGCGCACAAACAGAACCAAAACACCCTGATCAGCTCCGGTTCCCATGGAGCCGTAATGTGCCGCAGACGTGTGCAGTGAGGCGCAGATCATCTCTAACGTCACTGAATCTACTGTTAAAAATGAACCATCCATTCATCATATCATCATGCAAAACTAACATGACAAATAGCGAATTTATCAATGTTTCTCGAAACGTTATAGCATTTCCACACCGGCGATAAAATGACGGTGGTGCCAAATAATTTATGTCCCCACGCATTATGTACGTCGTCACGCGTTGACGTCATCAAATTGTGATCAGTTTGTGAAATCGGCCAAGTGTAGTGAGTACCGATCGAAGCATCCCTAGTGAGAACAGTTTAGCAGACTACATATATAAAATGCATATAAATATCATTTGACACTATATATCGCACAATAATGTCTTAATAATATGTATTAATTTTAAACAAGCATTTGAAAGCAGCCGCCTGTCTCAGACAGTATGCAGGTACCGAATGCAAAGGGCAAAACATTGCCTGAGGAATTAGTTTTTTGCAATTTTTATGTCAAAGTTGTTTGGCAACAAAGGTTGCCTTCAGTTCATGTTGATACTGACTTCAAGAGGCTAAAGCTGCAGCTGCTGTTTCCTGAGACATAACTGAAATAAACCCTGCACTCAGACTGTCCTAGCACGATTATACCGCCTCGTCCTTGTCACATTCCTTTCTGTCTGTTTGGATTTACATTCATTAATTTAATGCCTCGTCTCTGCTGTAAGCTGTATGTGTGGCATGGACTGGATGATTTGCATCTGCTACACCTGCATGATCAAGTAAAGCTTTTGAAGGGGCCAACGTTTAAACTCCTGGGGTCGACAAAGGCGCCGGCGGGATCACTTGCATTTTTTTCCTGATAACAGCGAAAAGAACTTAAAGCAGGGTGTGAATAATTCATAAGTGCACAGAAAAAGCAGCTCCGCATGTTGTGTGTTTTCTTGCAGAGCCACAGGTCGGGAGGTATTTGACTGGATTCTGGATCAAGGCTATTATTCTGAGAGGGACACCAGCAATGTTATCAGACAGGTGATGGAGGCAGTTGCTTACCTGCACAGCCTGAAGATCGTTCACAGGAACCTAAAGGTACATCGCACAGTGCCCTCTGGTGGTCATCTAATTCATAATTAATTAACTCTATTACCTAGAGACTTCCACTAAACACACAAATCTGTTTTGGTTTTCATATCCAATCTTTAGGACTGCACTTTCATTTTTTATGTGATAATATCAGATCTGTTTGTTTATTGTTGTCAACATCCAATATCCATTGTTGTTAATGTTTATTATTGTCATAATATTGTTGTAATGTGTAAAAAAAATATATATATATATCGTAGTTGGTGGGGGGTTTCTTTTTTTTGCTTGGGGGGGGGGTACCAATACCAGTGAAAATTTTACAAAGTAAATATTAAAAAAATAAATATTAACAATTTTAAAAGTTAAAATTATTCCAAATTAAAAACTGTAAGTTAAAAAGGGCATGGGCCTTACATTTGTTTTCATACCTGCGCTTTTTCATGAGGCACATCTTCTAACTACAACAATTCAGATTTCAAATTTTTTAATTTTTGTTGATATTCACTAAAAATAAATATATATCTATATCAATATAATGCTCTATCGCACCCCAACCCCTATCTTCATAATATTTCTTATTCAGTTTTCAGTAAATTTTCTTGTGTAGCATCAACAAATCCACAAAGTTATATTAGCTTCTCAAGTAAGCTAGTTTAGTTCATTTAATTTAATTTTTATATATTTTTTTGCCTATTAGAAAATCATTCTTTATTGTTTTAAGCATAAATCTATGTCTAAAATACAGAAAGGCAATTTGCCAATGGGAAAAGAAAAATATGAACTTTTTTTTTACTGGAAAACAAGGAAAAAATACTTCAAAGTATTATGGAAAATGATTGATGCAGATTACAAAAACTAAAAAGATTTAATTCAGATAATAAAATAATTAGATTTATTTGAACAAAGCCATGGTGACTAGTAGCTGTTATCATAATCAAACACACATGCTTACTGACTGTTTGCAAACAACGACATGTAGTTGTGCTATATCTATGTTTAATACATTTACTAATAATAATGTATGTTATTCTTGTTCAGTAAATAGCTTTCCTGATTTTTGCTCTAATGTTACTTGTTTTACATCAGTTGTCTTGGCACACAAACAAAGTCTGTTTTGAGAAAAGGAATTTCATGAAGCATCATGTCATCTTGTCATTCTCATTCCCTCTAGCTTGAGAATCTGGTGTATTACAATCGACTGAAACATTCAAAAATAGTCATCAGTGATTTCCATCTGGCAAAACTGGAAAATGGACTCATCAAGGAGCCCTGTGGAACCCCAGAGTATCTGGGTAAGAAGCTCTTCAAAGCAGGCAAAACCTCTTTAAACACTCATGGGGCAGATGCAACAGATGGAACAACAACAACAAGATTACAGCGAGAGCAAACAGATTTCTGTTTACATGGGCATGCATTTGTTAAAATTAAAATAGCAAACTGTGGTAATCAGAGTATGTTTCCATAAATGATTTGTCCTTGTCCATTTTTTTTTCAACCAGCCCCAGAGGTTGTTGGGAGACAGAGATATGGCCAACCTGTGGACTGCTGGGCCCTTGGTGTGATCATGTACATATTGTGAGTGTATTCGTATTCTTCTATAAACCAAAACCAGGATCTCATAGTAGCTTTATTTACAGACACCATTTCATAGTCTTACACAGCAGACTTTGCATCTCTTGGTGGTCACATTTACCTTATTCTGGCCAAAAACCACCCACTCGGACTAGAATGGCGCTGAGGGTAAAATGAAAACTGATACCATGTTAATAGATCAAAATCATCTACAAACCCGATTCCAAAAAAAGTTGGGACACTGTACATTTTGTGAATAAAAACAGAATGCAATGAGGTTTAAGTTTCAAATTTCAATATTTTATTCGGAATACAACATAGATGACATACCAAATGTTTAAACTGAAAATTTATAATTTTAAGGGAAAAATAAGTTGATTTTAAATTTCAGGGCATCAACACATCTCAAAAAAGTTGAAACAAGGCCATGTTTACCACTGTGTGGAATCCCCTCTTCTTTTTATAACAGTCTGCAAACGTCTGGGGACTGAGGAGACAAATCGCTCAAGTTTAGGAATAGGAATGTTGACCCATTCTTGTCTAATACAGGCTTCTAATTGCTCAACTGTCTCTCTTATCTTTTACACCCATTAGGAGTTCCTTTTTCTTTTCTTCTATTTACCTTTTTTTTTTTTATCTGTCCTCTTTTATCCTTTCCTCATTTTTTTTTTCTTTTCTCTTTTCATTTATTTATGCTTTTTCCTTGTCTTTAATTTCTTCCCTTTTAGTTTTTCTTTTTTTTTCTTCTTTGTCGCATCTCCTCTTATGAATACGCCAAATGTGTTCATGGTGATGATGAAGGAATGATCTGGACTGCAGGCTGGCCATTTCTGTACCCGGATCCTTCTACGCAGCCATTATGTTGTAGTTGATGCAGTATGTGTTCTGGCATTGTCATGTTGGAAAATGCTAGGTCTTCCCTGAAAGAGACGACGTCTTGATGGGAGCATATGTTGTTCTAGAACTGGGATATACAGGGGTACGGGAGGAAAGTATTCGGAACCCTAAATTTTCATCTTGGTGTTCTATTGCAGCCTTTGCTAAAATCATTTAAGTATTTTTTTTTTCCTCATTAATGTACGCACAGCACACCATATTGACAGAAAAAAACAGAATTTTTGACATTTTTGCAGATTTATTAAAATAAAAACTGAAATATCACATGGTCATATGTATTCAGACCCTTTGCTGTGACACTATTATATTTAACTCAGGTGCTGTCCATTTTTTCTGATCATCTTTTAGATGGTTCTACACCTTCATTTGAGTACAGATGTGTTTGATTATACTGATTGGAATTGATTAGGAAAGCAACACACCTGTCTATATAAGACCTTACAGATCACAGTGCATGTCAGAGCAAATGAGAATCATGAGGTCAAAGGGAATGCGAAGAGCTACGAGACAGAATTGTGGCAAGGCACAGATCTGGCCGAAGTTACAAAAAAATTTCTGCTGCACTTAAGGTTCCCAATAGCACAGTGGCCTCCATTCCTTAAATGGAAGATGTTTGGGACGACCAGAACCCATCCTAGAGCTGGCCTTCCGGCCAAACTGAGCTATCGGGGGGGAGAAGAGCCTTGGTGAGAGAGTTAAAGAAGAACCCAAAGATCACTGTGGATGAGCTCCAGAGATGCAGTCGGGAGATGGGAGATAGTTGTAGAAAGTAAACCATCACTGCAGCCCTCCACCAGTCGGGGCTTATGGCAGAGTGGCCCGACGGAGCCTCTCCTCAGTGCAAGACACATGAAAAAAACACCTGAAGACTACCAAAGGGGGGGGGGGGGGGGGGGGGGGGGAAAAAAAAAAAAAAATGGTGAGAAATACGATTCTTGGTCGGATGAGGCAAGTAGAACTTTTTGGCCTTAATTCTAAGTGGTGTGTGTGGAGAAAACCAGGCACTGCTCATTACCTGTCTAATACAGTCCCAAAAGTGAAGCATGGCGGTGGCAGCATCATGCTGTGGGGGGGTTTTTCAGCGGCAGGGACAGGACGACTGGTTGCAATCGAGGGGAAAGATGAATGCGGCCAAGTACAGGGGTATCCTGGACGAAAACCTTCTCCAGAAAGCTCAGGACCTCAGACTGGGCAGAAGGTTAACCTCCCAACAGGACAATGACCCTAAGCACACAGCTAAAAATAACGAAGGAGTGGCTTCACAAAAACTCTGTGACTGTTCTTGAATGGCCCATTCAGAGCCCTGACTTAAACCCAATTGATCTCTGGAGAGACCTAAAAATGGCTGTACACCAACGTTTACCATCCAACCTGACAGAACTGGAGAGGATCTGCAAGGAGGAATGGCAGAGGATCCCCAAATCCAGGTGTGAAAAACTTGTTGCATCTTTCCCAAAAAGACTCATGGCTGTATGAGATCAAAGGGGTGCTTCTACTAAATACTGAGCAAAGGGTCTGAATCCTTAGGACCATGTGATATTTCATTTTTCTTTTTTTATAAATCTGCAAAAACTGTCACAATTCCTGTTGTTTTTCTGCACATAGGCGGGTAGTGCTGTGTGTACAGTAAGGGAGAGGGAAATAAAAAAATTAACTTTAATGATTTTAGCAAATGGCTGCAATATAACAAAGAGTGAAAAATTTAAGGGGGTCTGAATACTTTCCGTACCCACTGTACCTTTCAGCATTGATGGTGCCTTTCCAGATGTGTAAGCTGCCCATGCCACACGCACTCATGCAACCCCATACCATCAGAGATGCAGGCTTCTGAACTGAGCGCTGATAACAACTTGGGTTGTTTTTGTCCTCTTTAGTCCGGATGACATGGGGTCCCAGTTTTCCAAAAAGAACTTCAAATTTTGATTCGTCTGACCACAGAACAGTTTTCCAATTTGCCACAGTCCATTTTAAATGAGCATTGGCCCAGAGAAAACGCCTGCGCTTCTGGATCATGTTTAGATATGGCGTTTTTTTTTTGACCTATAGAGTTTTAGCCGGCAACGGCGAATGGCACGGTGGATTGTGTTCACCGACAATGTTTTCTGGAAGTATTCCTGAGCCCATGTTGTGATTTCCATTACAGTAGCATTCCTGTATGTGATGCAGTGCCGTCTAAGGGCCCGAAGATCACGGGCATCCAGTATGGTTTTCCGGCCTTGACCCTTACGCACAGAGATTGTTCCAGATTCTCTGAATCTTTGGATGATATTATGCACTGTAGATGATGATAACTTCAAACTCTTTGCAATTTTCTCTGAGAAACTCCTTTCTGATATTGCCCCACTATTTTTCGCCGCAGCATTGGGAAAATTGGTGATCCTCTGCCCATCTTGACTTCTGAGAGACACTGCCACTCTGAGAGGCTCTTTTTATACCCAATCATGTTGCCAATTGACCTAATAAGTTGCAAGTTGGTCCTCCAGCTGTTCCTTATATGTACATTTAACTTTTCCGGCCTCTTATTGCTACCTGTCCCAACTTTTTTGGAATGTGTAGCTCTCATGAAATCCAAAATAAGCCAATATTTGGCATGACATTTCAAAATGTCTCACTTTCAACATTTGATATGTTATCTATATTCTATTGTGAATAAAATATAAGTTTATGAGATTTGTAAATTATTCCATTCCTTTTTTACTCACAATTTGTACAGTGTCCCAACTTTTTTGGAATTGGGTTTGTAATTCACACAGTGTTTCTGCAGTTTCCACAAAATCTGTACAATGATAAAAAAAAAGCCAATATTATGCTAATTTTATGTGCAAAATGCATGTCAGCGAGCTGTGTGGGCATGAGAGTACCATTACCCAAACCCTTCTCACAGTTTCTAATGATTTCCCACATCTCATGCACAGGCTCTCCGGAAATCCTCCATTCTATGATGAAACAGATGATGATGACTATGAAAACCATGACAAGAACCTCTTCCGGAAGATTCTTGCTGGAGACTATGAGTTTGACTCACCATACTGGGATGAAATTTCAGACTCCGGTACTTTTACTAAAGAATACTGATAAAACCTCACATGTTTAGTAGAGCACAAATTTGTGTTATGTAAACCTTGATTTTAAAGACATGACATGACTATTCAGTTGTGTTTACTAAGTAACATGTCCCATTTTGTCTATCAACAGCTAAAAACTTAGTGTCACGTCTTATGGAGGTGGACCAGGATCAGAGATTGACTGCACAAGAAGCCATCAACCATGAATGGTACTTATAGTATTAATATACTATGAGATTATCTCATATAGTGAATTATAACTATTGACTTGAAGTTTTGGGATATGAAAAACACTAAATTTGGATGACTTTTTCCAATAGTCTCTTGTTGCATCACAATACATGAAATTTTAATACAGTTAAAAGAGTAATATTGTGTAAAATATTACAATTTAAAATAATAGTATTTTCTATTTTAATATTCAGCAGTCATTGCTCCAGTCTTAAAGGGATAGTTCACCCAAAAATGAAAATTACCCCATGATTTACTAACACCCCAAAGCCATCTAGGTGCGGATGACCTTCGTCAGACTAATGCAATCAGAGTTATATTAAAAAATGTCTTCCGAGCTTTATAATGGCAGTGAATTGGGGTAGAGATTTTAAAGCCCAAAAAAGTGCACCCATCCATCATAAAAAGTACTCCACAATGGGGGTTAATAAAGGCCTTCTGAAGAAGCGTTTGTGTAAGAAAAATATCCATACTTAAAACTTTATAAACCGTAATCTCTAGCTTCCGCTAACTGTCATACGCACGTTCACTAGAGAGTAGCGTTCCAGCGTAGGATGTAGGCATAGCGTAAGCTCCGGTGAGAAAATGTTAGTCTCACGAGAACCAAGTTTTGTTTACAACAAAGGAAAACCAGTCTCCTCTTGGCATATATCGAAATCCTCTGCCCACTTTACTTTTCAAATCCTCATTTGTGTACAGTGTTAATTTTGACAGGCATTTTATATTTAGACTTTATCTTGAGACGAAATGTGCTTAATTAGTCTTAGGTCGGATTTTCATCATTTGAGTCTTCAACGTTTTTAGTCACGAAAAGTAGTTGCATTTTTGCTCACGGGTTGTCATTACTCTTTGAGGCAACTGCAAACCCGTTACCAAACATATATTTTGTATTATTTTATGTAGTCATTTTAAATGGGTCATATGATGCGATTTAATTTTTTTTTTCTCTTTGGAGTGTTACAAGCTCTGGTGCATAAAGAAGATCTGTAACGTTGTAAAGACTAAAGTCTCAAATCCAAAGAGATATCTTTATAAAAGTTAAGAATGTCAACCACGACTACCTAAAATGGCTCATCTAACACGCCCCCACATATCTACATAACTATGTGGGAAGATTTGCATATTGCTCCAAATGTGCACGCCAAGAAAGAAGGTGTGGTTTCAGTAACCTCAGTTAGTGTTGAAGCAGTCATGTCAGGGAGACGGTGTGTGTTTCAGTGTGAAAGCAAACGCACTTTATTTGGCCTTCCAAAAGTAAATGCAATTAGGAATCATTGGTTAAGATTTATTTACAACAGAACAGCACAACCCAGATTTTCGAATTTGTGCAAAGCATTTTATGGACAACAGTTTTTTTTACTAGAACGGTAAGTACTTTGCTATTGACTGTCAAAAATGCGGAGTTTGCCGCAGCGCCAGAGGAAGCAGTAGTGTGTGCGGGTTCTGTGTGTGTGTGTGTGAGGGGACAGGGTCACATCACAGGAGAGTGAACTGCCTGTCAGAAATCATAGCACGTCAGCTGTCTTAACCGCGGCTTGTGTACTGCATCATCATCACTGTGTCTGTCACACGAATCTGTTGCCCTTTCGGGCTTGAACTGAAGGTAAAACTAAATACATTGTTTACTGTCTTTACATTTATTTTGAAAAATGAAGCTCGAGATTATGGTAAGGGGCGTTACATTTTCAACGAGTATTGAGAGTGGTGTTTGGCCAATCACAATGCATTGGGTCAGCTGGCCAATCAGGGCAGACTGTGCTTGTTGGAAGGAGGGGGCTTTGTAGAAAACGAAGCTTTTGAGATAGGCGGGGCATAGAGGACCTACAATAATGTACAGTATTTGAAAAATAATGTGTTTTTGAACATTAAAGCATGTCAACATATTCTGTTACACCAAATACACAAAATAATGATCTTTAAAATAGCATATATGACTCCTTTATCTTCCTCTGTAGACAAATCAATTGAGTTTATGAGAAATTTGAATCAAGGATTGAATTTGGAAAAACTTGAATAAATTATGACAATTTCATTTTGGGTGAACTATCCCTTTAACAGTAGTGAAACAGGAGCAACTTATAAAAATTATAGTTGTTCATATATAATATATATGATTTATAATTTTTGAAAAAGAAGCAGAATAAGTCAATAAGACAAATACGAAAGAGATACAAATTAAACTTAACAAATATGTGATAGAAATAAATGTTATTACTTAACATATTTATTTAACATCTTTTGTTGGTTGACATTAATGACACGGACACATAGGTATTTAATTAGGAATGTGTATTTTTAGGACGGGAAGGCATGCAGTTATATGACACAGCGTTCAGTTTTTTTTTACCCCACATGCTCGTTTACATTTCACTTAATCCATAACCGACTGTGTATTACGTGAGATACTCTACACGATAGGAATTGGAATGCTGCTGTGTGTAATGTGAAGCACGAGAAAGATCCGTGCCCCATGTATATGAGAACTGAAGAAGTGGAGCATGCGTGAGAGAGAGCACTTCTATCAACGCGATTCCGCCTATCCTGCCTTCACTAACTTTGTTAATCGACAACGAATTGTGACTCCCGGGAGAAATGGGATGTCTGGTCACCTTATCCCTATCGCTTCGGGTGCTGAGGTCATTGTTTCAGATCGCTAGTTTGCATTTTGGTAACCTATCCATCCACTGCGGTTGCCATACTGAGACTAGATATGCAAAAGCCCCTTATCCGATTGCAATCCAATGACAAGGACTCACATTTTGAAGGACAAGACAGTAGCCTATAGGATGTATTTTGAATGACCGGTAGTCCTCAAATAACATTATAGTCCCGTCTTGTTAACGAAGACGCGGCATAAATTTCGTCTTAGTTTTTATCATCAGATATTAGTTTAGCTCGTCAACATCATTGTCTAAGTCACAGAGAAATATTCTGTTTTGTACTTCTAATTCGTGAACGGCGTTTTGTTCTCTCTCGCCTATGTGTTCGTCACGTATCACCGGCAGCTTACGTTACACCTACACCACACGATCGATCCCCTGAACGCCCTGTCTCTGTTGAACGTTCGGTATGACCGTTGTGCGGAAGATAAGATACGTTTAGTGTGAGCGCTGTGACCGGAGTACGTTTATATGATAGATGTTATGCACTTTATTTGCTTCAAACTCTCCCCCATCACTGCCAGTATAAAAGAACTGAAGAGCAGGACATTTTTAAAACAATTGATTGTATTCGTCCTGCAATTTGAAAGAAGTAAGTCATATACACCTAGGATGCTTGGAGGGTGAGTAAATCAGGGACCCAGTACGGGCGACACCTTTTGCGGGTAATTTCGTTTTGGTGAACTATCCTAAGTGGCAACCATGATCCTTCAGAAATCCTTACTAATATGCTGATTTGCTGCTTAAGAAACATTTCATATTATTATTTTATGTTAAAAAGGTGTTGTGGCTAATATTTTTATAACAATGTGAAAGCCTTTCTGTCACTTTGAAGCAATGCATGCATAACTATTGAACAAAAAGATTAGTTTCTTAGGAAAAATAATATGAGAAAAATTAATCCCAAACTTCAACGAATTATATCTAAAAACAACTTTCCAGGGTATATAATAAGCTTTCTTGTACTGTTAAAGGATATCTGGAAATGCTGCTTCAAGGGGGGGGGGGGGGTGACAAGGAACATTCGAGGAAAATGTGTGTGCACAAATCGAGAAGAACTTTGCTAAAGCTAAGTGGAAGGTAATTTCTAGATGAAGTTTACTCTTAAAAATGCTTTTGTGTTAGTAAGTTGAGTTTCTCCAAATTAAATCTGAATTATTACCTCCCTGTAGAAAGCCGTACGGGTCACAACTATGATTGAGCGTCTCATGAACCCAGAGCATCAGACAGCAGCAGCCGTACCAGGTGCACCTAACCCTGCAGCAGGGGCTCAGGAAAACCCTCAAGCTCCATCAGAGGCCTCCACAGCCCCATCGAGTACCGCTGAAAGCAACTCGACAAGCACAGAAGCCCCTGCTGTGGAAGCTCCCAGTGCTGAAGCAATGGCTGCCACTGACCAGCCACCAGTAGAGCCTGTTCTCCATGCCCCAGCTCCCGAACAGCCTGATCCAACATCGCGATGCAACGGAGAGGCTTTAGCCCCCCTGCCGTCAGACACAGGGGAGGAACAGATGGGTTAATATCGCTACCTCTCTCCCACCTGTGTTTAGATCCCGCACACTTGTATATAAGCAGCAAGCATGCTAATACTGATCCCACAACTCATAGCATTAATCTCAACATGCTCTATCATGAGCCGACTTCTAAAACATTTCCCAGCAAGCATCTGTTTTCTATTGAATCACAAGCTATGTGACATGTATCGAAGGCTCTGGCTACTTTAACTTTGCGTAAAAGAAGAAAAAAGCTGTTTTCTGCTTACATTAAGCCAAGATTGAAAACTTCAGCACTGATCTGCATACATGTTTTAGGATAGATTATCAAAGCAGGCCTCATTTTATAAAGTTACTTTTTTATTTTTTTGCATTGCAGTTAGTTAACGTCTGTCTTGAGCAGGTAGTCAGAGGAGCACAGATACACAGCTTCATGTGCAATGTAAAGTTTCTGTAAATAGCTTCCTAACCTCTAGATTAGACGTAGCCAAGAACAGCATGCTATTTCAAATCTGCTGTTTATGACACTCATGTCCAGGTAACTGACACATTCAGCTTCAGCTTTATGTGGACGTTTCATGTCTTGATCAAACACTCATGAAATGTTGCCATCAATTTATCTTGTCATGGCATTTTAATGGTTGAGACATGTGGCCCAATAAATGGAGCAGATTAGGTTAACTTGAGAAATACCTCAAATCTGCTTGGTAGCTAGCCACATGAACAGTGGAAAAACTCATTTGTTCTTATAATGTATTATATACTCTTTTCCATACATTGTACATGTTTTGAGTAATATACCTGTCCATTTTAAAAGTACACAGCCATGCACAGTGAAATGTGTTTTCAATAGGATTTCATCTGAAGCATAGATGTACATAAGTTACAGTGGTCATACTTTGAGACTCTTTCGTTGGGTTGAATATTTACTCAACCATTATAATATTTTTTTCATTGTACCTCCCTCTGCTAATCTATAATACATTTGAATATATTCTGAGATATTTATTAGTCTTAAACATAAAATTATCAAAATATAAATTATAGATTTTTTCTAGATGAATCCAGATCTTTTTTGAATTGCAAATATTTAACAGGTATCAGATATTTACTTATTCCTGTTAAGTCACTTTTATTTATATAGCTTATACAAAACTGATTATTTCAAATTATTATATCACTTATCCATTTGCCCCCCTATAAAAATGCTCAAAATTCTCCTTTAAGAAAGGCACATACTGTAAATTCAAATTACATTAACAAAAGTCTCATTTAGTAAACCATAAGTACTGCAGGAAATAATGTGTATTTTTGCACTTTTGGTTTCATCATTGTGAAGTCAATGGCTTCTTGAATGGATCTTGGTTAAATGCCTGAAATAAGATCTAAGATTTTAAGTTAAGACATCATCAGGCCGTACTAACGTACTAGTCTGCTTTTACAACCTTTTTGTGTTTATACTCACATTCTCGCAAACTATTCTAACTCAAACTTTTCCAACTCATAGATTTTAAAGATCGAGACTTTTAGATTGAAAAAACAAAAAAAAAGATAAAGTTGTCAGAAGCTTAGTGGTGGTGACATTGAAGTTGTGTGACCCTGGTGTCGTTTGTTTATAGCCTAACTTTATACATCAGGTGATTGTATTTAGGTTTCAAAATTAATAATAAAAATGTTTTTCATTTGTGATCATCTTGATTAAAATGTGTAAGAATCATAAACTAATTAGTCACAGAGCTTATTTTCTGCAATAACCAAAATTCTATAGGCTGTTTGTCAAGGGAACCAGGGTGATGCTAACTTGGGCTACAAAAATACTTTATCCCTGCAGCACTCAATATTAGGTAGATTCTGCCTAAAGCAAACAGTCTTACACACTAATGATTCTAATTGAGTCTAGCACTATTAACCAAACCCTAGCTCTAATGATTTCACATTTTAACAGATAGCTTTTTTGCCATTTACTTGTTTTATAGAAATGAAATAGAAAAACAGACACTTCATCTTTAACAGTTTTATACAGATCTTTCTCATTAAACATTCACGCTTCACTAGGGTGTGGTTTTTACTGTCTGTCACTCATGATGGCAGTACTGATTCATTTCTTAGTTGATGCGTTCTACAGTAAATGTAAAACTCATTTTGATGTATACAGTATACAAACATATTTCAATTTCAGCACAGAGAAATGGCAGGTGATGTAGGATTACAAGAACTTAACAAAAGCAAAAAGAAACGGTTGACCTCTTAATATGAGCAATAGCTTACAACTGCGATACTGTGATGCTACTCTCAATGTCAGTGTTTGTGCGAACTCAATTTCTGATTGGCGTGTCCTCCGTTGAAGTTGACAATAGTGATGTCATACATTAAGCTTAGGATTTAAACAGGTCGGATGAAGCCAGTGCACCTATTGTACCATTATTTCGACCCTATCATACAGGTGAACAAAAACAGTGACGAAAGTTTTCCCTCCAGTGGCCAATGATTTGTAATTGTTGTGCAGTGGCGACATGCTGTCATATTCTAAACATCACAGGAGTCAGTGGAGGATTGACTGAAAAAACTTTTATAGCATTCATGTATACTGAAACTGCAACTAGATACTGTGTTATACAGATTCAAAGCAATTTTTTAAATAGTGCTTCACTATTGCCTTTGGTGTTCAATGTCTGTTGATTTTTTCATTCTCTCTGATGTTCTTCTCAGTGTGGGTAGCTGTAAACCTATGAATACACGGAGGACTGGCCTCTTTCCACTTTAACCTCTGTATTCTTCAACTGACTTCAATGCTTTCAAAATAAACATCATGAATGAACATCTTTTAGTCATACTTCTTTGTTATATGTTGCATGGAGCCAAGTACAAGAATGTGAGACTTTTGAGATTTAAATATTTTGTCAAAAATCTGAAAGAACACCACCCACCATGTTATTTTAAAATGTAGACAGTTATATTAACAGCCTTGGAATAGTATCTGCATGCAGACGGCTCATCTGCACAGGACTCTGAGTGATTATTTGGCATGGAGGGACGTTATGTCAGTCTCAACCTTACTGAAAGTTATGACTTTGTTGACACTTTTTCTCAACGTCAACGTCTATTAATATTTGTCATGTCTGTACTTGCCATGTACTATGAGGATATATGTTAGAGGGGGAAAAAGTGAAAGTGAAAAAATACAGTTTGACTTGCAAAGTGGGTTTTGTATATGGCATTGGGAGAATGGAAATGTTACAGTGAATGGCAAAATATGAATTCATTCCACATATTATATGCACCAACCTGTGCAAGTCTGGGCCTCCAATAAACTATTTTATACAGGTGCATCTCAATAAATTAGAATGTCATGGAAAAGTTCATTTATTTCAGTAATTCAACTCAAATTGTGAAACTCGTGTATTAAATCAATTCAATGCACACAGACTGAAGTAGTTTAAGTCTTTGGTTCTTTTAATTGTGATGATTTTGGCTCACATTTAACAAAAACCCACCATCTCAACAAATTAGAATACTTCATAAGACCAATAAAAAAAACATTTTTAGTGAATTGTTGGCCTTCTGGAAAGTATGTTCATTTACTGTACATGGTACTCAATACTTGGTTGGGGCTCCTTTTACATGAATTACTGCATCAATGCGGCGTGGCATGGAGGTGATCAGTTTGCGGCACGGCTGAGGTGGTATGAAGCCCAGTTTCTTTGGACGTGGGCCTTCAGCCACTCATTTTTGTTCTCTTTTTTCTTCATTTTCCTCTTGTACAACTCTATGGAGTTCAGGTCTGGTGAGTTTGCTGGCCAGTCAAACGACACCAACATCATGGCCATTTAACCAACTTTTGGTGCTTTTGGCATTGTGGGCAGGTGCCAAATCCTCTGGAAAATGAAATCAGCATCTTCAAAAATCTGGTCAGCAAAAGGAAGCATGAAGTGCTCCAAAATTCCTTGGTAACGGGGTGTTTTTTTTGCAGTGACGTTGGTTTTTTCAAAAACACAATGGACCAACACCAGCAGATGACATCGCACCCCAAATCATCACAGACGGTGGAAACGTAACACTGGACTTCAAGCAACTTGTGCTATGAGCTTCTCCACCCTTCCTCCCGACTCTAGGACCTTGGTTTCCAAATGAAATACAAAAACTTGCTCTCATCTGAAAAGAGGACTTTTTGGACCACTGGGCAACAGTCCAGTGCTTCTTCTCCTTAGCCCAGGTAAGACAACTCTGACACTGTCTGTGGTTCAGGAGTGGCTTAACAAGAGGAATACAACAACTGTAGCCAAATTCCTTGACACGTCTGTGTGTTGTGGCTCTTGATGCCTTGACCCCAGCCTCAGTCCATTCCTTGTGAAGTTCACTCAAATTCTTGAATCGATTTTGCTTGACAGTCTTCATAAGGCTGCGGTTCTCTCGGTTGTTGTGCATCTTTTTCTTCCACACTTTTTCCTTCCACTCAACTTTCTGTTAACATGCTTTGATACAGCACTCTGTGAACAGCCAGCTTCTTTGGCGATTAATGTTTGTGGCTTACCCTCCTTATGAAGAGTGTCAATGATTGTCTTCTGGACAACAGATCAGCAGTCTTCCCCATGATTGAGCAGCCTAGTGAACCAAACTGAGAGACCATTTTGAAGGCCCAGGAAACCTTTGCAGCTGTTTTGAGTTGATTATCTGATTGGCATGCCACCATATTCTAATTTGTTGAGATAGTGATTGGTGGTTTTGTTAAATGTGAGCAAAATCTCACAATAAAAGAACCAAAGCTTAAACTAACTTCAGTCTGTGTGCATTGAATTTTTTAAATACACAAGTTTCACAATTTGAGTTGAATTACTGAAATAAAAGAACTTTTCCACGACATTCTAATTTATTGAGATGCACCTGTATATCAGCGAAAATTAAGAATCAGCTAGGTTAGTGCATGTTGATTGGTTAGAAAAGGGCTTACACACCTCTGAATGTATACAAACATCTCATGATGGGTAGAGACAAAGAGCTCTCCCAAGACCTTTGCAACAAGATTGTTGTGCTACATAGCAATGGACCTGGTTACCAACGGATTTCACAACTCCTAAATTTTCTTGAAAGCACCATTGGGGCCGTTACCTTCAAGTGGAAGGAACATCAATTCACCATCAACTGGCCATGCACAGGAGCTTCTTGCAAGATTTCTGATCAGGGAGTCAGAAGGTTAGTCAGAAGAGTAACCCAAGAACCAATGACCACTCAGAAAATGCTCCAGAAAGACTAGGAGGCAGCAGGTACAGTTGTCACCGAGAAAACAGTAAGTAATTTACTCCATTGCTACAGCCTTCATGCACGCTCACTCTGGTAGGATCCACTCTGAAGTTTGCTACATGACATGTATTACTGGAAGAATGTAATCTGGTCAGACGAGACAAAAATGTTAACTTTTTGGCAATAATACCTAAAGCTATGCTTGGATGATAAATGGCTCTTCATATGACCCTAACAATACCATGCCAACAGTGAAGGTTGGAGGTGGAAGCATCATGGTATGGAACTTTTTCGCTTTCCATGGTATTGGCAAAATCCATATTATTATGGAAGGTTATTAGGAAAGATGAATGGATCCATGCACCCAGAAATTCTTAAGATGAATCTGTGCCATCCACCAGGATGATGAGGATGAGACACATAGATGGACCTTCCAGTAGGACAATCATCCAAAACATACTTCAAAGAAGACTCTGAATTGGTTCCAGAGGAAGAAAATAAAGTTGTTGGAAAGGCCCAGGCAATCACCAGACTTAAACCTAATAGAGCACTTGAGGAAGAAACTGAAGATCAAGATTCACAAGAGGGCCCCTCAGAACATTCAAGATTTAAAGTGTGTTCATATAGGAAGCGTCTGGAAGCTGTCATTGCAATTTCAGTTAGCGTGTTCAATACTTTTTTCTGTCATTTCACTTTAGTACACATAACTTTTTTATGGATCGTAATATTATGATTTCTTTTTCTGTGTCAATTTCTTGAGTTAATGCCAATGTCTGGTCAAAATTTCATGCAAAATGCTGCATTGTAACTCTTTAAAAAAATGTTGACGTGTTGAACACTTATTTCCCCCTCTGTATACACACACAGACACACATAAATATATATATATATGATGGATAGAGGCATATATCTTCTGTGCATGTGTCTAATATTTTTGTTATTCACCCTAGCAAATTTATTTTTGTTAGACAAAAAAAACTGTAGCAAATTGTTTATGTACTTGTTGTTCAGTTAAAAAAAATACTAATAATAAAAACGTTTTGACACTATTCAGAGGATGGACAGAACATGACCAACCAAAAATACATTTGCAAATAAAAACAAATCTGAAGTTTGACATTTTGGCAGAGTATTTGGTCATACACAATAGGTTTGTATGGAACAATTTTCATTCACATTTTTAATCAATCAATAAATAATGAGTTTTGGACAAAGTATTCCCTTTGCTTTTATTCTAAAACCAAGGAAAACATACACACTTAAGAAAAAAAATGTAAAAAATTTGAACCCTATAATTGCAGTGGCCTACTCCTATGCAGTGCATCAGAAAGCAAGCATCCTAGAGGCTTAGTAAAGCTTGCCCTCTGCTGGTTCACATAATTTAGTACACATTTGATCCGTAAAGAAAGAAAACAATGTTAGAAATTCAACCAGACAATAACCGCACAAGCTTCTCTCTTCTGTTAATAACATTTTAGTTTCGGCCCAATGCATCACTAAACCTCAAATGACATTATATGAAAGTCTGAGGATGAATCCACATTTATCATCAGGATCTAAACCACTTTAAAGGATGTTTATAATGACATCAGAGTCTGTGGCGGCCACTAATGTCCTGTCCAGACCACAAAACTTCACAAATGTGACGTCCTGTACACAATTCACCTTACATTCAAAATCTTTTCCTTTAATCTAGTGCTTCTTCTCAAAAATCTGAGACACTCAATAATAATGGCATTGCCAGCAATCGCTTCCTGATAATAGTCCCTGATCTCACACCCTGATAATACCAGCAAATGTCTCTCCTGATGTCCTTCAAGACTGATCAAGTTACTTAAAAAGTGTTATTCCATGCTTTCATTTCTTTCCACAGTGCTAAACATGTGCTTGGGCAAAACATAATCGATAAAAGTTATTCTGAAGCTTTCATGTCAGACCGATAAAAGTTTTGAAACAGTGAACAAAAGACTTTGTAAGCATGAATAGAGGCCTTTCCATAATAATGACAGCCTATGATGGCATGTTGAAAGGATGGCACCCCTTCCCCCTCTGAGATGGGTCGGGAAGATAAGCATGTGGGTTTATGAGCCATTCTATCCTTAATGTGTTCAGCTATTCACTCCGATAATAATCCATCACCCCGGTGGGTGAGAGCAGCCAATTACTGCTAAGACTGTGCCCACCACTGGCACTGAGACACCAGACGCAGGGAATTATGGGAGCTACCAGAAAAGACAGAGACAGGGGTCTGTCTGTTGCGGGAGACACAAATGGGACAAAAGAGGCTAGTGATGATGAGAGCTTGTTCCGCCTAAATGTGTTGCCCGTGATGATGCCCGCTGTGCCCAGAGAACAACAACAATGCAGTGGCAGGCAGTAGTGCTGGATGTCCTCACTGGGAATGATATTTAGTAACTGCAGGTCACAAGTAAAGCCGCTGAGAAAACTACACTCAAGTGCTGACAAATACAAAAGACTGAAGTCAGAGCTCAATATACTTCAGTAAGAGTAGTGCTGTCTGTTCAGCTGAAATAATATCTTTCTGGAAAAAAAATCACTAGACAAAAACTTTTGTTTACAACCGGCTCACAACTGCAACATGAACGGGAGCCAACATGGATGGGCAAGTAGCGAAGGAAGTAGTTTATTCAACGAAACATCATAATTAACAAAAATGTTCAAACAATCAGTAGTCAGTAGTGAAAGCGTGCATGACAGGGGACTGTAAGCTCAAGGTCTGAAATCGATGAAAACAAAATAACGTAACAAAAAAACAATTGGATAACAGCCACTCAGGCGAGCACAGTCACATCATAGCCAGTCCCCCACAGGCACTCAAAAAAACACAGGACCAGCACTTACTGGGACATAACACTTAATAAAACAGTTTTGAAAGTTGTGAAAATTGCCTGATTTAGGACCTTTCTCCAGTCATTGTAAAGACTGTAAGTCTGTCCATCACAGACTCGTTTTAATCCGCATAAAATTCAATCTCTCAACTCGACTCAATCGACTCAACTCACGCGGGAGAGGGGATTTAAATCTGACCTGCAATAATCCTGTTCACCATATGACTTCCCTTCCTTCCTCCCTTACAACACACACACAACCATCTAAAGCCCAAAGCATACTTCACTGGAACGCTTAGCATAAAGGCAAACTCACAGCTTTCTCAAAGTTTACTCCATTTGATTGTGTGCGTGCACGACCACAGACTCTCGACACATGCGCACTACAAAGTTTCATACTTGTCTGCGCTATTTCTCTCCAAAAGTTATCACAGATAAAATGCTTTTGTACTTATTTAAACTTGAGTTGCGAATGTAGGCTATCTTAAACCTCTCTCACACAAGCACTCGTCTTCTTGTTTTTCATCTTAGGTTTTATGGTGGGTGGCACCAATGTTAAGGGTAAGGTGCATTATCGTCACCTACTGTGTTGTATGGCAAGCCGTTTTGACTTTTATTCATTAGCAGGCTTGCAAATTGCCATTCAAGATGTAAATTCTTGATATCAAGAATAATTTTACAGGTGAAATTTAATTCCTGATCACAAGAATTTGATTTCTGCGAGTGATGACTTCATTGCTGATATCAAGAACATTTTTACTGGCTTGCCACAGTGTTGGAACATACAAGCGTTCTCAACGCAGGCATCCTTTGTTGCTGCCGTCTCCAGTTGCCTAGTTCGTTGTTCCATCTCATCAGATTTTTTGTCGACTGTAAAAAAGAGGCCAAGGCAGTGTTGCCACCTTGTAGACAAACTAATTAGTGCATAAAAAACCTCAAGGCGCATCTGCAAGCTACACTCTTAAAAATAAAGGGGCTTCAAAAGGTTCTTCACAGCGATGCCATAGAAGAACCATTTTTGGTTCCACAAAGAACCATTCAGTCAAAGGTTCTTTAAAGAACCATCTCTTCTACCTTTTTATAATCTGAAGAACCTTTTTCACCACAAAGAACCTTTTGTGAAACAGAAAGGTTCTTCAGATGTTAAAGGTTCTTTATGGAACCATTTAGACAAAAAGATTCTTCTATGGCATCGTGAAGCACCTTTATTTTTAAGAGTGTAGCTGAGCATGCATATACTGTGTATGGAGATAGAATTGTTGCTTAATTCCAAATAAATAGATTATGATCCGTAAATAAATGTAAAGAGATTAACAAACATTAAACATATTGACAAATAAATAGAATGAGATCCACAAATATATCTTAAAGCTTCACAAACATGAATTAAATTCACGAATAAATAAAATGAGATTTGCAAATATAAACATATTCACAAATATATATTTATTTCACAACCACAACTTTACCTGGCATTTATTTGTGAATCGCGTCCTGTGCATTTGTAGTTAGCTGCACGCATTTGCGAATTGTGAAACATTTCTTGCAACAAGACGTGCTGACAATCCACAAATACATGGACTCCACCCACCGTCTACTCAAGCCAATCAGATAACAGCCACATTTCGCTGACCAATCGTAGCACGATCTCGCTATAGCCAATCACGTTTTGCTTTACAATCAGGACGGTCTCGTCCTGAGATAACTTTATTCACCTGCATTGCATCAAATAGGTAATATAAGGGCCATAAAATGGGTACAGTAAAAGATGTTTAAAATTGGATTTCGTTAGACCAGTAGACTTTGTATCATGCCAAGTGTAATGGAGGCCAGCGAGTAGGTGCTGTGCAGATTTTGTTAATCTCTTTACATTTATTTGTGGATCAATCTATTTATTTGGAATTAAGAAACAATTCTATCTCCATACATATACCATACGCGCTGTTACTATGCACGTATTGTGCTGATGATGATGACATTTGCGTCAGTAAACCGAAGTACTTGAGGCTTTTACATTTTTTTTAATTACTTACAAAAACAGAAATGTATAGGTATGGGAGTTTTTTTCCTTAATACACTGGCGGATTTGATATTTATTACTATTACTATTATTATACATACATAGGCCTACAACAAGAAACAAGTGAAAAATACACTACACAATAAACAAGGCTACACAAAGAAAAACCTTAAAGGCAGGCTACATTCTCTGAAAACAAGTCCTAATATGTAGTGTTGTTTCTCAAGTGAATTTGATTAAATAATTTTTAGATATTTTACTGGAAAGTGGAAACCAAAAAATATACTTAGTACACAATAAAAAAAAAATTACAGACAGCTGTGGTTGCCAGAACTTCACCATAAAAAATATGGTAGCAACATTTCAGGTTTTATAGACATAACTTAAATTCACAATAAAATACCGTATTTCATTAACTGATGTAATATTAAGAAAGCAACATATTGAAGTCTAATATCTGTTTTTGAAACATTGTAATGCAATGATAACCACCAAAAACTGGTGGTGATGAGAAAGTCACATGATGAACCAAAGCTCATCACAAACAGCATTTCTACGAGCTGAGGGCAATATTTATATATAGAAGGTGCACGGTCTCATTCACACAAACACTAAACCCATCAGATTGACCCACTTGAATACTGCATAATGCAATAAACATTCATTTAACAACATTAGATGTAAGATTAAATGCTAATGACACAACTAATAAGAAAAAACTAGGAAACGTTATTTCAACAAAAAAAACTTCAAATATGAAGTGTCATGCAGGGAATTCTGGGAGTGTCAATTTATAGTTTGTCACTGTAAATTATGCAATTACTTTGTCTTTCACTTCCAAAAAACCCCCCGTATTTTTAACAGTATTTTACTTAATTACGTAATTACATTTATTTACCGAATATAGTATGGAAACTTACTGTTAACCAGTTAACAGGTTTTTACTGTAGCATTTTTACAGTCTTTTACTGTTAAAATCACAATAATTTTTTACAGTGTATGTTTTGGCAACCATAAGGTTGCTGGTTTTAGTCTCAAGAATAAGCTTTCTGCTTCATGAACACGAGACTCACTCCAGAGCGATTGTTATGGTAATGTACTGATTGCATGGATAAAATCATCTTATACATGCACTTAATAAATGATTATTTACTGATAAGCACATAAACAAAGGATAGAACAGTAAACATATATGCAAAGATATATATATTACAATCACATCAGCAAAAACTGTTAAATATACCTTGTATGTAGACATCAAAGAACATGTATCATTGACGATCTACAAGCTGTGTTGGTATAAGCTCATAGGAGATGCTGCAGCAATCTCATATTACATTAGCTCCGAGGACACAATAAATTAACAGCTTATTTTGTTCTCACACAAAGCTACATCAAATGGAGCACTTTAATGCCACTGCAATGCTGTAGTAACTGTACAGTCTGGATCTTGCCCATGTCCCCTTCTTATATATATATATATCTATATATATATCTATTATATATATATATATATATATATAATAATATATTAAATTTAAATTTTAACAGTTTTTGTTTTTTTGCTATAAAATACCACCACTGTGACAGCATGCAAGAGCTACAATAGTGCAATATTATTCCCATAGTTTCACTTTCTCAAACATACCATCAAATCCATCCTCAGTCCTGTCAGTCCAGGATTCTTCCCCAAAAACCCCTCACAAGTCTTTGATCAAAGAATCAACCGATGAAGAAAAATGAACAGTTGAATTACTATCAAATATAGAGCTTTAATTTATTAGTTAGCAACGGCAAGAGGGGAAAGAAAATCATTTACACAATTATCACAGTAACACCACCTGTGCATTTAGTCTCAAACTGAATGACAAAACAAAAACACAAACATTTCTAAAGATACATCTTAAAAATACCAAGAAATTGTACAACCATTTTCTCTCAATGTAAGACACTGCTTCATACTGGTTTTTGGGGCCATGTGGCACTTTGCAGGAAAAGTAACAATACCATCAACTCTTGAGGAAACAGTCATCATTGTAAGGTGAAGTTGCCCTCTGTTTTGCCTGTGTATGCCACGCAGAGGAAGACCATCAGCCTTCTGTCCAACACTGACCTGACCATAAAATATATGAACAGAAAGAACTGCAACGTAGCTATCTTTAATTTCGTAATTACAATACCACTACATAAATCATGCACACAATGAAAAGCCAGCTTCCCAAGACCTCGAGTAGTTTAAAACTGTGTTACGTGTGCACCATTTTGAAATGAATGTAGACTTTTGTTCATATCAGGATGTCTCTTTTATAATAGGCTACTGCAGCCTTCACCAGTTTATCTAATGCTTTTAGGCTAGGAGTCAATTGAGCTGAAGCTTCACAAAACCGTACCAGATCATATTTTGCACCCCTATATATATATATATATCATATATATATATATATGAAAGTTATTTGCAAAGACCTTAGAAACGCCCTTTTTAAAAAAATTAGCTGATTGCCCGTGAATTATGCTCCACATAGCGCGACTGAACCCTAGCTAGCTGAGAGGAGTTTCGTCAAAGCTGACAAAGTGATCGAGGAAGGATAATTTCGACGAACTTGATGAACCTGTGATATCTTCTTCAGGGTGTAAAGGAAAATAAAAGCTGAAACGTTTCCACTGAACCTTGCAAAAGCAGCGAGCTACAATGGTGAGGGAAAAGCTCTGTGTATTGCGTGTAATCACATCCATACAGTTTATGATCATAACAACAACAACGTTTGTCAGGCATCTGCACTGTCATCTGAGGAGGAGATTGCAAAGATTAAACCAGTGTTTTTTTAACTCTAAAACATGGAGTTATGATGCTTTTGCTATAAACACAAACTTTTAATATTACTAACATCTTCAATGAACTTAATTTTTTGTAAATTTACTGTATTTGTTTTAAGTTAGTAGTCTTAATCAAAACAACCCACTGCAGTTTTGATTGATATTACTTGGAAGCGCAATAAAAAAAAAACGTGATTCTGAAAAAAAATAAACTGGAGTTACCGTTTTTTTGCAATGGACTCTTCATTCGATTCAATATATACAGTGGGTATGGAAAGTTTTCAGACCCCCTTAAATTTTTCACTCCTTGTGATATTGCAGCCATTTGCTAAAAATCATTTAAGTTAATTTTTTTTCCTCATTATGTACACACAGCACCCCATATTGACAGAAAACACATAATTGTTGACATTTTTGTAGATTTATTAAAAAAGAAAACTGAAATATCACATGGTCCTAAGTATTCAGACCCTTGCTCAGTATTTAGTAGAAGCACCCATTTGATCTAATACAGCCATGAGTCTTTTTGGGAAAGATGCAACAATTTTTCACACCTGGATTTGGGGATCCTCTGCCATTCCTCTTTGCACATCCTCTCTAGTTCTGTCAGGTTGGATGGTAAACACTGGTGGACAGCCATTTTTAGGTCTCTACAGAGATGCTCAATTGGGTTTAAGTCAAGGCTCTGGCTGGGCCATTCAAGAACAGTCACAGAGTTGTTGTGAATTCACTCCTTCGTTATTTTAGCTGTGTGGTAATTGTCTTGTTGGAAGGTAAACTTTTGGCCCAGTCTGAGGTCCTGAGCACTCGGGAGAAGGTTTTCGTCCAGGATATCCCTGTACTTGCCGCATTCATCTTTCCCTCGATTTCAAAAAGTCGTCCTGTCCCTGCAGCTGAAAAAAAAAAACACAGCATGATGCTGCCACCACCATGATTCACTGTTGGGACTGTATTAGACAGATGATGAGCAGTGCCTGGTTTTCTCCACACACTACCGCGTTAGAATTAAGGCAAAAAGTCTATCTTGGTTCATCAGACCAGAGAATCTTTTTTCTCACCATCTTGGAGTCCTTCAGGTGTTTTTTTATGTGTCTTGCACTGAGGAGAGGCTTCCGTTTGGCCACTCTGCCATAAAGCCCCGACTTTTGGAGGGCTGCAGTGATGGTTGACTTTTTTTACAACTTTCTCCCATCTCCCGACTGCATCTCTGGAGCTCAGCCACAGTGAGCTTTGGGTTCTTCTTTACCTCTCTCACCAAGGCTCTTCTCCCCGATAGCTCAGTTTGGCCGGACGGCAGCTCTAGGAAGGGTTCTGGTCATCCCAAACGCTTCCATTTAAGGATTATGGAGACCACTGTCCTCTTAGGAACCTTAAGTGCAGCAGAAATGTTTTGTAACCTTGGCCAGATCTGTGCCTTCCCACAATTCTGTCTCTGAGCTCTTCATGCAGTTCCTTTGACCTCACGATTCTCATTTGCTCTGACGCACTGTGAGCTGTAAGGTCTTATATGACAGGTGTGTGGCTTTCCTAGTCAAGTCCAATCAGTATAATCAAACACAGTTGTACTCAATGAAGGTGGTAGAACCATCTCCAGGATGATCATAATAAATGGCAGCACCTGAGTTAAAGATATAGTGGTCACAGCAAGGTCTGAATACTTAGGACCATTTGATATTTCAGGTTTTCTTTTTTAATATATCTTTAAAAATGTCAACAATTCTGTGTTTTTGTCAATGTGGGGTGCTGTGTGTACATTAATGTGGGAAAAAAATTAACTTAAATGATTTTAGGCAAATGGCTGCAATATAACAAAGAGTGAAAAATTTAAAGGGGGTCTGAATACTTTCCGTACCACGTGTATATATGTGTGGTGTGTGTGTGTGTGTGTGTGTGTGTGTGTAGCTTAAAAATAGGTTCTTGTTTTGGGGGGAATTTGATTACCGGTAAGTCATTCATTTAAATCATTGTTTTTATATAATTTATGGGGGGAAAATTATGGATTAAATTTAAATAATGGAAATGTATGGATTTATGGAAAAGAAAAAAAAACTTTTTAAAGGGTGAAATATGACCAAGACATGCTTTCCCATTTGTGCATTCATGGCATCATCACGCTGCGAGTTGTTTTGTGCTTTTAGTCTTTTCAAAACTGGCATAACAAAAACAATATAAGCTTAGAACCCTCATTACGTGATTGAGTCCAGTCACAAAATAAATTTGTGCCATGAAACTTGATTACCTTAAACATTTGTGCAACGAAAACATATGTGTGTGCATATAGAGTGCCATTAGGAAGACAATATGAGCTGGTGTAGCATTGTAACCAATGAGGGACCAGAATGCACTTAGGGGTGGGACTAGTGGTGAGGTGCATTATGATGTCAGCATCTCGTGCCCCACCTTTTCCGAATGTCTTTCCGTGTGAAGAGTCCAAGGGGGAAGATTCGTTCCAGTCGCTCTTTTTCTTAACCATCTCAGTGTCCACATAGTTCATGGGTCTACAAGTTTAATATATTATATAAATATATATATATATATATAGATATATACTGTATATATATATATATAAAAAAAAAAAAAAAAAATATATTTATATATATAACAGGGGGGAAAAAAGTAGTTAGTCAGCCACCAATTGTGCAAGTTCTCCCACTAAAAAGATGAGAGAGGCCTGTAATTTTCATCATAGTTATACCTCAACTATTAGAGACAAAATGAGGAAAAAAAATCCAGAAAATCACATTGTAGGATTTTTTTAAGAATTAATTGGTAAATTCCTCGGTAAAATAGTATTTGGTCACCTACAAACAAGCATGATTTCTGGCTCTCACAGACCTGTAACTTCTTCTTTAAGATGCTCCTCTGTCCTCCACTCATTACCTATATTAATGGCATCTGTTTGAACTCGTTATCAGTATTAAAGACACCTGTCCACAACCTCAAACAGTTACATTCCAAACTCCACCATGGCCAAGACCAAGAGCTGTCAAAGGACACCAGAAACAAAATTGTAGACCTTCACCAGGCTGGGAAGACTGAATCTGCAATAGGTAAGCAGCTTGGTTTGAAGAAATCAACTGTGGGAGCAATTATTATAAAATGGAAGACATACATACCACTGATAGATCTCCCTCGATCTGGGCTCCACGCAAGATCTCACCCCGTGGGTCAAAATGATCACAAGAACTGTGAGCAAAAATCCCAGAACCACACGGGGGGACCTAGTTAATGACCTGCAGAGAGCTGGGACCAAGTAACAAAGGCTACCATCAGTAACACACTGCGCCGCCAGGACTCAAATCCTGCAGTGCCAGACATGTCCCCCTGCTTAAGCCAGTACATGTCCAGGCCCGTCTGAAGTTTGGTAGAGAGCATTTGGATGATCCAGAAGAGGATTGGAGAATGTCATATGGTCAGATGAAACCAAAATAGAACTTTTTGGTAAAAACTCAACTTGTCGTGTTTGGAGGAGAAAGAATGCTGAGTTGCATCCAAAGAACACCATACCTACTGTGAAGCATGGGGGTGGAAACATCATGCTTTGGGGCTGTTTTTCTGCAAAGGGACCAGGACGACTGATCCGTGTAAACGAAAGAATGAATGGGGCATGTATCGTGAGATTTTGAGTGAAAACCTCCTTCCATCATCAAGGGCATTGAAGATGAAACGTGGCTGTGTCTTTCAGCATGACAATGATCCCAACACACCGCCCGGGCAACGAAGGAGTGAGTGGCTTCGTAAGAAGCATTTCAAGGTCCTGGAGTGGCCTAGCCAGTCTCCAGATCTCAACCCCATAGAAAATCTTTGGAGGGAGTTGAAAATCCGTGTTGCCCAGCGACAGCCCCAAAACATTACTGCTCTAGAGGAGATCTGCATGGAGGAATGGGCCAAAATACCAGCAACATTGTGTGAAAACCTTGTGAAGACTTACAGAAAATGTTTGACCTCTGTCTTTGCCAACAAAGGGTATATAACAAAGTATTGAGATGAAATTTTGTTATTGACCAAATACGTATTTTCTACCATATTTTGCAAATAAATTCTTTAAAAATCCTAAATGTGATTTTCTGGATTTTTTTTCTCATTTTGTCTCTCATAGTTGAGGTATACCTATGATGAAAATTACAGGCCTCTCTCATCTTTTTAAGTGGGAGAACTTGCACAATTGGTGGCTGACTAAATACTTTTTTTCCCCACTGTATATATATATGTGTGTATATATACACACACACACACACACCCAGCCGTCATTGCCCAGAAGATGGAAATTGGAGATTTCTCTTGTTCTGTTTGTAGTTGTGACAATAAAAATAATATTACAATAATATTTGCCCGTTAGGTACTTATACACAAAGAGCATTCATTTTTCTATTTAAGTACAAAGAAATCCACAGAATGGTACTATATACAACCTACAATAAATACTGTGTACGATATCATCTCTATCTGTTAAAAGGGAATTCCGTTTGTTGCTTGCAAAGTTCTGTTTCATTTGATGGAAGTTGTTCTTTTTTTCCCCCAGGTTTTACTCTTTTAGAAGTTTTTCCTATAGGACCAGGGGGCGGAAACCCCCTCATGTCTCCTCTTCATCCCCGTGATGTCTGCGATTCCGCGGTTTCTTCTGTTCCTTCAGCTCTTTGAGGTCTTGGGCCTTGATGACCCCCGTCAGCGGGTCTCCGTACTGCCAATAGTCCTGGCAGTACTGGTTTATGAGGCCCATCTCAGGCTGACTGAGGATAGTCAGAAGGTCTTTGTATTGTCCGGCACTGGGGGTCCAGGCGCTGGATTGGAGCGAAGAAGCCGCCGGACGGCCAGTTTCCACCAGGATGTTGTTGACGGCCTGGTTGGTCAAGACCACCAGCTGAAGTTTGACCAAGGTGTGCCTGAAGTTCTTCTCTGTGGCTGTGCAGACGTAGATGCCAGAGTCTGAGGACTGGAGGGAACGCAGTAGTAAGCCTTGATCGGTCTTCAACACGCGCCCATCGGTACGGACCTGAAGAAACACACACAAAAACAACAATGATTAATAAAACAGTCAACTTTGGATGTATCATTGAGACTGCTTATTTATTTATTATTTTTGCACTGATATAAAAATTATGGTTGCCGATACCAATAATCAGTCATTATTTTTATGATATAGCTGATATATATATATTACAATTACATAAAAACGGTGTGTAAATTTACTATACTTTAGTATTTTAATGTAATTATACTTATTATAAAATTATTTATTCATTATAAATTTAATTCTATAATTATTAATTTACATTAAGTTTTTTACTACATACTATTTCAATATTAACAAAAACATATCATGTAAAATATTTAATTTATATTATAATTTACATATATATATATAATATATATATGATATATATATATATATATATATCCACACACACACACACACATACATACATTTACATTATACATATGTATACAGTGGTGTGAAAAAGTGTTGGCCCCCTTCCTGATTTTTTTTTTTTTTGCATGTTTGTCACACTTTGTTTCAGATAATCAAACAAATTTAAATATTATTGAAAGATAACACAAGTAAACACAGCATGCATTTTTTAAATGAAGGTTTTTATTAAGGTAAAACAAAATCCAAAACTACATGTCCTTGTGTGAAGAAGTGTTTGCCCCCTAAAACTAATAACTGGTTGGGCCACCCTTAGAAGCAACAACTGCAATCAAGCGTTTGCGATAACTTGCAATGAGTCTGTTACAGCGCTGTGGAGGAATTTTGGTCCACTCATCTATTCAGAATTGTTGTAATTCAGCCACATTGGAGGGTTTTCGAGCATGAACCGCCTTTTTAAGGTCATGCCACAGCATCTCAATAGGATTCAGGTCAGGACTTCGACTAGGCCACTCCAAAGTCTTCATATTGATTTTCTTCAGCCATTCAGAGGTGGACTTGCTGGTATGTTTTGGATCATTGTCCTGCTGCAGAACCCAAGTTCGCTTCAGCTTGAGGTCACGAACAGATGGCCGGACATTCTCCTTCAGGATTTTTTGGTAAACAGCAGAATTCAGGTGCTGAAGCAGGTCCTAAAGCAGCAAAACAGCCCCAGACCATCACACTACCACCACCATATTTTACTGTTGGTATGATGTTCTTTTTGTGAAAAGATGTTTTACTTTTATGCCAGACGTAATGGGACACACACCTTCCAAAAAGTTCAACTTTTGTCTCGTCAGTCCACAGAGTATTTTCCCAAAAGTCTTGGGGATCATCAAGATGTTTTCTGGCAAAACTGAGAAGAGCCTTTATGTTCTTTTTGCTCAGAAGCGGTTTTTGTCTTGGAACTCTGTCATGCAGACCATTTTTGCCCAGTCTCGTTCTTATGGTGGAGTCATGAACACTGACCGTAATTGAGGCAAGTGAGGCCTGCAGTTCTTTGTATGTTGTTCTGGGTTCTTTTATGACCCCCTGGATGAGTCGTCGTTGCGCTCTTGGAGTAATTTTGGTCGGCCGGCCACTCCTGGGAAGATTCTCCACTGTTCCATGTTTTCTCAATTTGTGGATAATGGTTCTGACTGTGGTTCGCTGGAGTCCCAAAACTTTAGAAATGGCTTTAAAACCTTTTCCAGACTGATAGATCTCAATTATTTTCTTTCTCATTTGTTTCTGAATTTCTTGATGTCTAGCTTTTGAGGATCTTTTGGTCTACTTCACTTTGTCAGGCAGGTCCTATTTAATAGATTTCTTGATTGCGAACAGGTGTGGCAGTAATCAGGCCTGGGGGTGGCTAGAGAAATTGAACTCAGGTGTGATAAACCACAGTTGTAACAGGGGGGCAAACACTTCTTCACACAGGGCAATGTAGTTTTGGATTTTGTTTTCCCTTCATAATAAAAACCTTCATTTAAAAACTGCATATTGTGTTTACTTGTGTTATCTTTGACTTATATTTAAATTAGTTTGATGATCTGAATCTTTTAAGTGTGACAAATATGCAAAAAATTTAAAAACCAGGTAGGGTGCCAACACTTTTTCACACCACTGTAGTATAATTACATATATAATTTTGTACATAAAAAAAGTTTTATAACTATATAACTATAACTACATAACAGTATTTTACTATTTTTTTTTTCGGTAATTATACTAATATATATATATGTATAGTGTGTTGTGTGTGTGTGTGTTGTGTGAATATATATAGATATATATATATATATATATATATATCTATATCTATATCTGTGTGGTTGTTGTGTGTGTGGTGTGTGTATATAAAGGTAATTATATCCCAATGTACAAAAATATTTAAAAATAATTATTTTTAAATTTAATATTTTTATTTTACAGTTTTTTTTAAAGAAAATATTGCACAAAACAATCTACTTTTTTTCTACATGATATAGGCATCCAGCATCTGTCTAAAAAGGATGATGCTGAATTAAAAAAATGCAAATATTGGCTCATCCCATTATGGTCACTGGCATATTGTGCATCTATACTATTTACTTATGCATGTATACATGTGTCCTCACCTCTCTCCTTCTATCGCTGTTGTCCCGGTGGAGATGCCATTTAATGGCAGCGTGGGGTGATCTGGCCTGGCACTCCAAAAACGTGCTGCTGCCCTCTACCCCATACTGCACCGTCTCCAGAGTGTTCTTATTAGCTGGACAACAAGAACAACACGTCCATTAACACAGCACTTGAGCGAGAATGAGAGCTGGCCATGAACTATTAGAGCAGAGCCAGTAGACCGAAAGTCATGTCAGTCAAACTACAGTAATGTAAATAAACTTAACACTACAACAATTCAGATCAGAGCAGAATGAGGCTTTCTGCTAACAGCTCATTATGGTTGTACAAAGAAAGCATGACTGTATTTTACACATATGCTTAATTTCTATAAACAAATTTGACAAAGCAAATAAAACTGTTGATAAATGTGTCATGATATGAAAACAAGTATTAGCAGTGAATGATTTATCAATTAATTAATTGTGCATACAACGGACATATTTACTTTAGAAGTGAAAAAAACTAAACAAATCAAAACAGACAGGACTAAACCTACTTATTGATATTATACATAATAAATATATTTACAAATATTAATTGTAGTAAAGTTAGACTAGTAGCTTACTGTTGGAATTGTACCCTCGGCACTGCCGTATGGGATTTCCGTATTTCACATCCTGTCGCCGACTGCGTCTGAAAGGAATATCACAAAATAAGAAATTAATTAAATTAATCCTATATCTGACAAAGTATGAAAATACTTCCAATACTTATTTCAATTCTCAGTTTCAACAAACACCGTTTAGGTTTTTTCAACTTAAACAATGTTGTACTGTGTACTACTTGAGTAAATCACGCTGTGCATACAGCAGCCACACTAAAAATATGATGGTCGAACGGATGAACGCTGGCAGCCTGAACACATAATATTTACTGTACGTGTAAAGTTCAGTAGAGGAAGAAAGTTCAATATGTCTCTCTGGGATTTCATCTCTTTTTTTTTTAGTAAAAAGTACCTTCCCGTTTCAGAATAAGAAAACTCACCCTTCACTATATACCATTCACTACATACGGAAACCTGCTCGTCTCAAACACTTTGGGATAAATTAAAATGAATGCATTTAGCAGACGCTTTTAAATTAAAACTGTGATTCGCCCTGAAATTGCCCAACGTGACTAAAGATCTTCAGTTGCAACATCTAATGAACAACATTTCCAGAAATTAGGAGGCTGTGACTCTAAATGAGGATCGAATTTTGGATCTTATTAATGTGCATTACATTATTTCCCATCAGTGTAAATATAAAGAACCAAATAAAGAAACAGGCCAGATTATTAAGAAATGATCGATAGAGAGAGATGGGGAACTGGATTCAGAGCTGCATTTCTCTCTGTCTAGAAAATACGGACTAACCACTAGGCTATTGCTCTGAAATCCCAGTTTAAAACTAAATGTGATCACACTGAACATAGCTGAAAGTGGTATGTATAAAGATGCTGACTAACACAGTGATGACACACTCCTGTGTAAATGTCATTCGGTTCTGAAGTGCTTTGGCATATTCACCTCTTCGGTGAGGCAGAGTACCGAGAGCAGGACTTGCCGTCCCACGCACAATAAGGGTCCCGGGCCAAACAGCAGTCTGCGCAGACCTCGCCATAGACGTCACACCTGTGCAGGGCCAGATGAGTCACACCAACCGCTGATGCTACATATAGTTGTTGCTGCAGCAAAACAAAAACATATTGTTATGCAGAGTGGCAGTCTTTTTTTATTCTCCCTTTAGAAATATAATTTGATCCTAAAACTTCCAAGGTACATTTTCTACCTTCAAACCACCTTGGAAAGAAGAAAACCCAACTGTCCCAGCTCTAATGTGATGAATTAAAGATGCAGACAGGTCTGTGCAGGTTTTGAACTGCAAATTTAAGCCTGTTCTGATAATTGACCTTTTTTTTTTTTCTCCAGCGTTTAAAAACTTGACATTTCTGTTTTTAGGATCAGCTGTTTTAAATCAGCTTTTCTGGGAGAACTAGGGTTTAAATTACAGCCAAGAAATGATCCACATCTGCCAACAATCCCAATCATGATGAAAGAATAAAACACAATGAATGAAAATTGAACATTTTATCTTCATACATCTGTAAAATTGTTATCCCCATATGAAAGTGGCTTATGGATTACAGAGACCGATAGCAGCTGCACGTCTAGCTTAAGGGGTTATTGTTATCCTCTTCATGGGTTAGGCTATTCCTCCAGTATTTTATATAAAACATAAATGTTTGTGAACCGTGTTATCAGGTTTAGTGTACAGCAAATTCGTACCCGTTTTGAAGAAATCTTCATAGTTGTGATGGAAGTAGGGACCTGAAAGTGAAAGATTCAACTTTATTATACTGCATGACTCCTAAATAAAAAGCTTTTGTTTCTTAGGCAGCAAACCGTCATATTAGAATGATTTCTAAAGGATCACGTTACACTGAAGACACAAAAAATTCCGCTTTGCATCACAGGAATACATTTCATTTTAAAATATATTAAAACAGAAAAGAGTTACTTCAAATTGTAATAATATTTAACAGTATTCACGTTTTTATTGTGTTTTTGATCAAATAAATGCGGCCTTGGTAAGCATAAAATACTTCTTTAAAAAAACAAAAATCTAACTGATATAATAAAGTCAAGTAAATTAAACAGAAATGCAACGCACTAAACCAGCATAGCTCTGAGACAATGGTCAATTATACAATTTTGTGGCCAGTACTCAAAAATATTTGCCCATATAAAATTCTCACATTTGGCCAATCAGAATCAAGTTTTCCTAAGAGCATGTAATATTAAGAAGTTAGTGTGCAACAGGAGACCTAGGGTGCAGATCTCACCTGAAAGACCTCCACTTCCTCCAGCACTAGTTCCTCTGTCTGGAGGTCATCTCTGGGCAGGACGATCACCTTCTGTACTTTACCTCTGTCTGTAGACCAATAGAAAGACAGTCAGATTATTCACTGAGCCAACCACAATAATTAGACTGGCTCGTTCCAAGTGCACGTCCATCTTACAAGAGTCACAAAACATTCAAAGCACCATGATATTCCTTTGACAACTTTGTCTATTCCATTTTCCAAGCCATTCGTCTTTGCATCTTATGTCCTGATAAAATCTTGATTATTATCTTTCACTGAGTACTGAAACACTTGAGTTACTCTCGTTCTTTCTGTCCCATCTACCATGTAGACCCATCACGTTTTCCATACACCATCACTTCCTTTATAAAATCCCTCTTTTGTCTTTTGTTTTCACGGTATACTCATGTTTCAGCTCGGCTGTACTTTGTCAGGCTCTGTCTCTACTGAAAAACGGATGTATTTCAATGGCTGTGTCTGACCAAAATGCTAGCTGGATTTAAGCGTGCCCGTTGCATTCCTCTGTGCACGTCACCAGAGATTTATTGCAACCGGAGCAATACATCTAACCTGAGCTTTGAATGCAAGCGAGCGACTGCCGCTGAAAGCCAGGGACGTTCCTGTGAGTGCTTGTAGGTGCAATGGGCCACGCAGTGTTGATTTAAAAACCCATTAGCCTCTCAGCCTCACAAAGCAAGATAAGCAGACATAAAGGCATAACCTACAGCATGACAAGACCAAAAGAATGATGTCACTCTGACTCTTTAAGGTTAGAAGAAAGTTCGAAACGGAGACGAGAGTTAGGCAGATCAGCTGTTCTAGGTTGATGGATACTTATAACATGACCCTGCAGCCTTAAGGTGCTGCATTCACAGTTTTTATATCAAGAACAGAAAGATGGAAACACAAAACATCCATCTAAGTACAGTCAGATGCTTTCACCTCCTCTTATAAATGTACAGTACACCGAGAAGGAATTAAACTGACCATTTTTTCCCTTTATCCTGCAGCAGTTTCAGTGTCTCGATAATCATCTAGCAAGTTAAAAACTTGGGGGAAAAAACTAAATTGATTCCTTTTTTGAGACATGGTATATTATAAAAGTTAAAACCTTTACACACTGTCTGCATTAATCATAAAAATGCCATTAGATAGCAACAACACTAGATTGCATGGAGAAATGTATAGCTGTTAAACAGTTAGAGCATTAACTCTATTTTGGCACCCCCCAAAAATACTAAATCTGAAATTAAAACTAACAATAAATATCAACATTTATTTTTATATGACTATAAAATAAGGTTTGAATTCAAATGAAAACTCAACTAAACTAAAAAGACAAATTGAAAATAATATAAATAAAAACCTGAAATAAAAACTAAATTAAAAATAAACTACAATAACCCTGTGCTATGCAATATATCTTATTTGAAGCTGTTTATATTTAATTGTGCATATTATATTGCACATAAGAAAGAAAAACAATCTGAATATGTAAAAATCAGGCTAGTTTCCAAACTCACCTGTACCCAGGAAGAGCACTTCGTAGTTGCCGTCGGCTGCAGTCACCTGGTCCACAGTGATGGTGGTGAACTCATAGTCTACGTTGGTCCTGACCACCAGGGGGCGCTTGTGCACCGGATACACAGTATTGTACATGGTGGGATGGTTCCGCATGAAGTTGATGACCTCGTCAGGGTAGTCTTTGGTGGACTTCATGTTGGGGGTGAAAGTCCCACCAGGACACTAGCAAAAATGGGTGAAGGGGACCAACCTTAGCCAATGAGATCTCTGTATTCTCCTAATACAGTAGCACTAAAGGCTGACTTCCAAATGGTTAGATCTAAAGGCTAAACCCCACTTACAATTTGTGCTTTCAGCTTGGTTTTAACCTTCAACAGCAAGTCTAGATTAATATTTCTATACCAGTGTGCCAATAATTCATCTCATTTTTGGTATTTGGTTCATAAGAGGGTTAAACTCACTGTTCCTGGACGAGGGTAGGGGATTTTTCCAGTGTAGGCCACCCACTGATAATTGGGACCTTCTTTGTGAGCAAAAGGTCCATTGAACACCATCCGAATGTCCGCCATTGAGTAGACGCAGACCGCTGAGCCTTTGAATACAGAGCTGGGGGGAAAATATGACCGTTTTTGTTATGAAGTTCATATATAGAACTATTAATATATAAAGTGTGTAAAAGTGTACATGTGGAAAAACAGATGCAAATGCAGTGGACAACTGCCCGTGTTAAACAACCCCTTCCAGTATTTCCTACAGTTTCCAAATGGAGGAAGATATAGACATATTCAAACTCACCCAGACACAGAGAAGACCCCATAGATGACGGGATTTTTAGTGTCCTGCGTAGGCTGTATGTACACATCCCCTAAAAGACACAAACACAGAACAACATTGCAATGAAAAGGCTGGAGAACAGTTTGCTAATATTTGCAGTGCATAAATCAAGCGCATTTACTGAATCTTGGGACAAACTTCCTGTGACTCAGTTTCTCACTGCATTTCACTCACCATCTCTGAAGTAATGAGAATTATTTTTTTTTTCAACTAATACTTCTATTTTTATTTTACATCAGTTTTCAATTAACGGTAAACTGGACAGTAAATAATGTGAAGGAGACAATCAAAGTTCAAAGAAAAGACATTGCACGTCATTACTATTATGAAACTTGCTGAGTTGGCTTGCATAAACACTTATGTGTGCATATGTGTGTAAGGGAATAAGTGTGTGTTTAAGGACCGCTGAAGTGCTCCACAGGGAGAACTCACAGGATGAGGATAGCAAAGCATATGGTGGTTCCTATTGTCTCACACACATATCCTGCCAACCGTTATACAGTATCTGAGTGTAGCTGTATGTATAGCACAGGTAATGCATCATGTGCATATGGATCAAAGATATTGGCTTATAAGACAACCAAAAATTCATTCATAACTCATTCACAGTGCTAGAAACTCATGATCTTATAAATGAAAAATTCACTTTGGTATATTGGTTAATGCACATTTTCCAGACACATTGAGGAGCTCATGTTGGATATACAGCTTCAAATTCAGCCTGCAACATGTCCCATCCCCTTAGTTTTCTTATGCTTTCTACTAATATCACTTTGAAGACTCTCTCTCTCTCTCTCTCTCTCTCTCTTGCCCGTGCCCGTGCCAATGCATTTGGCAACCCGAGGCAAATTTCTTCCCCTTTTCTCCTAAACAACAGGACAAATGCAGTTAATGGCATATATCTAAAGAGCATCAACAGGGATGAACACATACTTTTAAAATGACAAATTTTTACAGAATTATTTTTTAACTAAGGATTTGGCAAATTCATCCCAGATGGCCAAATGTTTAAGTCTTCAAACTGTTCAAACTCCCATAATCTCCTAAATGCAAAGCCAGAGTCTCATGAGCACAGGATAAATCTACACTATCACTCTCAAGAATACTGAACAGAAAATGCAGGAAATTTCATTGAGAACACGAAACAACATTTATTAACTTATGTGGCCTATTTCAAAGTGCAACAATAAACAATGGAAAACAATATAGGACGGTATTTGAATTGTAATGCATTAAGAATTGATTGGATTGCTAAAATCTATGCTATGATAGTAATGGTTAACATTATTTTTCCCCTCCCATGTGACCTTACAGAGAAAATCAATATGATAAAGAACTATGACAATACAGTTGTGCACTCATGAACCAGGCATTATACTACCAGAAACATTTATTGAGCAAAGTAAAACTAATGGCTAAATATTTTTTTTAAGAAATTAATACTTTTAATCAGCAAGGATGCATTAAATTGATCAAAAGTGAGATGTTTAATTTATAATTGTGATATAAGTGTGATTTATCATTTTAAAACAGATTTTCTCTTTCAGACAAATGCTATCTGTTGAACTTTATATTTGCACACAACAAAAACAACACCACACACACCACCACACCAATATATATACACACACTGTAGACTGAATGACATAGAATTCCATCTACATTCCATAGAATGTAAATGTGTAATTATGATCATTCTGACTGCTACTATGACAAGGTGTACTTAAGCACAACTCCATCTGTATTCTAATAAAAGCTTAATCCAGCTCATTAGTAGACTGCCACAACTCACAATGAACTACAGGTTTATTGCCTTATTAAAAATGCCCGGGCATCCCTCCTTCAACACACACAGCTAAATCCTCACTTCTCCACGAGCCTGTGTAAACATCCTCCCCACTAATAAAGAGCCAAACGTGTTTATAAGAGTTGAGCGACTGTGCTCAGGAGCGCAAATCTGCTCTTTTAATATGAGCAACAGCAATAAATTCCAGCATTATCATAACCCGCCGTTTCCCTACATCACAGGAGCCAATTAGTCTGGAAATGACTACAAGTGCGAGAGAGACACCCTTAGTGGACCCGGCATTCCTGTCGGTCCACCTGATCCGTCCACAGGGCATGGCCTTCTCTCTGGACGTCATCTGAACTCCCTTCAAGTCTCCCCGCAGCTCATGGCACATCTCCCACATCAGCCTTCCCAAAAGAGCCTTTTGTTTGGAAAAAAGAGGGTGGATTTCTGTAACAGCTCCAAATCAGCTATTATCCATCTCTCCATATGGACAAGGGGGGGAATCTGGTGCCATATGGCAGGGAGGGTGAGGTATGTCACCTGGCCTGGTGTAAATGCAGACCTGGAGGCCCACGTTAGGGGATCCAGGATGTTGTGGGTGGATGGAGGGTTTGCATGTGGTTTTGTAGTAGGGTGTGGGCGACATTGGACAGGGCCACTGAAACCTGACTAACCAGGAGAAAATCTTTCTCATTCATACACAGCTAATGTGATCCCTGACTGGCCTCCGGCCAACGCAAACCAAAGAGCCGAAATGAGGCCTTTCAACTGACGACTTTATCTGTTGGAGATGAACAGAGTGAGACTTACTGAGCTCGTCGAAATGTGTTTCAATCCCATCAGCTCCTGGGACTGAGCAGATGAGACGGGCTTTCAGGAAGGTGCTCCACTTGTTGACCAAGCAGCAGTGACCGCCATCATCGTTCTGTAAACACACACACGTTGAGAGCCATTGGTTTGAGTTGAAATCAAAGAGAGGTGAAATAGCTGTATTTAATTCATGGCAAGCCCCTCCACAGCAGGAGAGAAGGGAACAAACAGCCAGGAAAAGTTAGCTGTGAGAAGACAAGATTGCAAATAGTGTCTGGTCTGATTCACAAAACACACCCATCTGGTCTGATTGCCGGCCAATTTTAGGGAGGGGTGGTTGAGGGATCCTGATTTATCATCTGAGTTCAATCACAACCTATTCGTTTGGCGGTATGAGAGGAAAATTCACCCAAAAATAAAAAAGCTGTAATTACTTATTCATCATTTTGTTGTTCCAAAACGGGTTCACTTACGGTACTTCTGTGGAACACAAATATGATTTTCCCATACAATTGTACTACAGTAAATGGGGACTGGACCTTTTAAGCTTCAAAAAGGACACAAACATCATAACAGCATCAAAGTAGTCTGTAAACTAGATGTTAACCGCTGGGAAATTAAAAACCAGAGGGCAGATTCACAAAATCTTATTATTAAAAAAGAATTTAAGACATTTCTTAAGATACATTCTAAAATGTTTGTAAGAATGTTTCTATGAAGTACTTATTATTTCTAATAAGTGCTCAGATATTTTCTTTAGGAACTTTTTCTTTTCTTATGATTGTATGGTTTGTACGTGGATATAAAAAATAAAATAAAAAAATAAACGTTTGCTTTGCCAAGAATCATTATATTCATATCAATAATAAGTATTCAAACTGTTTTTGTTGCAACAGGCTTGATGAGAATCAATAAATTCATTAGACATCAAATTTTGGGGAATTTAAGACAAGTTGGAGGTTATCCTAACTTTCAGCGGTTATTTACAGTGATTCTTAAGAACAACTTTTTTCAGGCATTCAAATTCTTCTTAAGATTTGTCTTTAAGAAATGTTTTTGTAAATAGAAATCATTCTTAATTTTATTCTCAAGTGAGAACTTAAGAAGAGAAATAGAGTTCGGAGAATAATTATTATTTTTTTAAGATTTTTTTTTTTTGCCTTTATTATGATAGGACAGCAAGTTTACAGGAAGCAAAAACAGATTAACAACTTTAACAGATGCAGCTAAATTAGTTATATTCGACAAACTGTATACATGATATGAACGATCATACCCTAGGCTCCCTGCGTGTTTCATCTTTGATCGCATGACTCATTGTTATTAATAGAAGCTAAAAATCTTTGCGAGTGGGTGGATGGTGACCAGATGGCTTCAGATGTGAGATGCAGAATGGCTGGTTCTCCGGAGGGTGATCCATAAAGCCCTGAGCACAGGGGTGTGTTTGCGTGATAGGTCACCACATGACCCTGACTCATAAACAAAGACCTGGGGGGGCCGCGCAACATCGACCACGCACTCTTATAAACACACCCCTAAACACAAAACAGAAAGCGGATAAACACAAAAACCCAGCCACCCACACAAACACACATGTACTGTCATATACCACCATGTGGTTCCACATATGAAACAGCTCAATAAACACATGCATGTTACAAAAAATACACAAACCCTTTCAATATCTATAATGCTTGCTGAAAACTCAGCTTTGCCTTCGCATGAATAAATTACATTTTAATATATATTCAAATAGAAAACAATTATTTTTAAATTGTAATAATTTCACAATTTTACTGTTTTTACTGTATTTTTGATCAAATAAATTCAGCCTTAGTGATAAAAAAAATCGTACAAATCTAAAAATTTTATTGACCACAAACTTCTGAATGCTAGTGTAAAAGCACATTTACAGTGATATGGACTACTTATGATGCTTTTTTTGGTCCATTTTCAAACTTGACATTGTGAAACATATTTAAAACTATGAACTAGCCATTATCCAAACTCTAGACTTTTTTGCATATTTAGCTTAAAATTTCTAAAAAAATCTTAAGTTATTTTATCCATTTATGTGGGTTTGTAAGGAACTTTCAGAATATATCCCTGCCAAGTACAGCTAAACATTAACACACCCACAAACTTACATTAAGCCCAAGAAGATGCACCACAAACCCCTGAGTTTACCCCTGTGGCTCAAGCCTGCCGTTCCATGTTTGTTTTCATTGCCCTGCTCAATTTGCAGTTGTGGTCTGGTGCTATTTTCATTAAGACCTTGTGGTTAAGCTCCACATTTGGGACAAATCGCTGTGGTGCTAGTGAATAAGCTATCTTTTCCATAGCGCGCTCTGGTGAAGAAACTCAGAACGGCTGACCTGACAGTTTAAAAGGTCACAGGTTCAGGGGTCACATGGATAGAGAGAAGTATTGTAAGCAGGGAGGTCAAATATGTGTGGATTTCGGCACGTCAGCGGCAAGCAAACAGAAGCGCCACAGTCAAATATCCACAAACCATGGCTTGCTCGCTCTAGGCTGTAGCTGGAATCTCGTTCAGAAATGCTGAACGATACGGAATGTCTCAAATTTCATATTCATCACATCATATTTTAGGTCAGAACTTTTAGCTCACCAGGCAGATTCGGCCGATGCGTGACTGTGATTTGGGGCTCTGGCCTATCTCAGAAGACTTCTCGCGGAAGAAAAAATAGAGTTTGTCATCGTTTTTTTCATTGCTGTCAGGGATAAGGTGCACATGGACAAATGAGGGGTCTAAGAAAATGAAAGAGACATGCAATGTCATTTTACATTTGCACAATTAAACATTTATAAGCCTTTTCATAGAAACATTTGTGAAACTATTAGGACTATTTAAGTAACCTGCACAAAGACAATTAAAATGGAGAAAAACAGCATCAAATAGCAAGAAAATAAAAAAAACTTTTCTTGTGCATACGTTTTAATTGAGATAAATTGGCTCATTTTTGATCATTAAATGAATGGTGGGCTAGGTTTAAAATATAAAAATAAAATCAAAAAAATAAAAACCACCTATGTCAGCTTATTTAAAATAAAATAAAATAATAAAAAAAAAACCACTAATTTTCCAAACTTATTTGACCATTCAGCCATCTTGAGTTGTATTGGTCAGTACGCATGATTGTGTTTTTCCCCAAAGTTCGGAAAATAGCAGAGTCTGTCCCCATGAAATCAATATACACCCCTGCGTACAATTCTCCATCTAAGGTTTAGAAAAACAGAGATAAAAAGAGAAAGTCAGAATGTAAGTATCTGTGAATGTAAAAGAATAATACATTTGATTTATGAGCTTGTATTTTCCAATAAATGAAACATCGGCCCCACCCTGAGATGGATTATCTACAGGTGATTCCTAAGGCCCACAGAAAAATGAGCTTTAAACTGATCAACTGTTTCAACTACCAGAGGGACCAATCAGGTCAGATAAGTTGTTTTTTTTTTTTCAAAGTATACTGTATATGATTTTTTCAATTTGACCAATTCTCAGATAAATTATTATTGTTAATGCTTAAATTATGTATATGTTAATAATTTGTTACTCATTTGTAAGTCGCTTTGGATAAAAGCGTCTGATAAATGACTAAATGTAAATGTAAATGCAAAAATAAAGTAATTTGACACACAACAACTGTACATGCTGACGCTTTGGGCTTGCTGCATCTGACAACTCATTACACCACTGCACAAGATTAATGCCCATGTCTCACATGCCCTGGTCATTATGCATGTGCATGTGAGGGGTTATTATTGCCTCTGGAGGAATTTGTTCCTTGTTAAGTAGTGTGGAGGTCAAGTGTGTGTGTGTGTGTGTGGGGGTGTGTGTGTGTGTGTGTGTGTGGGTATGTGTGAGTGTGAGTGTGCAGAACCCGTTGCAGGCCATTTGAGCAGGTGTCTCAGCGTGTAGTTGGCAGAGGCCATGGCTGTTAAGGAGGGGCCTGGCGGAGCGCTGTCATGAGCCACTCATGATTAATTCCCTCTTGGAGGAATCCAGGACATAGGGCCTGCCCATTTTTGCCCACACTTGCTTCTGTGTACAGCGGGAGATACGAGTTCAGTCGGAGGGGTTTGTAGAGGAAGCGCACTGGATGTAGAATGAGTTTGTTGACAGTCTATTTGCTCTGCCGGCGGCGGTTTTTCCAATGGCAGATCAAAATTGTTGATTCTTAGGGGACGTCTAGGTGCCAACCTGTCAGAACGCCTTGTAAATTCAACCAAACAACTCTAATATATGAGGTGGTAGTTAAATACAACCAGACAGGCAAGCACTAAAGCGTTCTTTCAACGAATAGCAAGCCAAATTGTTTGCAAAAGCTTCCTTGTCATGTTTGTTTGTGGCTTTTGAGGTCGCACTTCATGTAAGACTGTGATCAATTGTTTTACTGGCTTAGCTAAGTGGTTTTACTAAGCTGTGCTGATTAGATGGTTTAGCCGGTTATTTTCCTAGTCAAGGGTTTTGCTGAATTACCTGCTGTGTAAGACCTGCTAAATTGGGGCTTTGTGCTGTTTTTTGGTCTTGGCTGATGACGGGCTAGTTTGGGGATTGTTTAGTCAGGAAAAAGCTAATTTACAACAAATTTGACATACAACAATCAACATACTGCAGATTTCCAAATCATAACAAACTTATGGTTTTAAAACGTTTAAATGTTAAACCATCAAGCTTTTATTTTGCCAGAGTCGACAGTCAGTTCAGACGTGCTTATCATTACAAGTTTGGGAAGATGGTTGTGCATGTCGCATTTTTAATTTAACCCTCATCCATCCCTCGGGTCATTGAGACCCAAAAAGTATTTTCAAAAAAATTCTAAAAATCGTGAATTGATCTGGGGCAAGATTTCTTTACTTCGTTCACACTTGGACCGGGAATACACAAAACAAAATTGAGTGGGATTAGGAGTTTCAAGGGCTGCAATACAACAAAGAAACCAAAAAAGGGCCTCGCCGGTCATTTGACCCGCTAGGGATGAAATGGGAATTACGAGAAAACTGCATTTGTTTCATTAACATTTGAATTTTTTAGTATATATTACAATATCTGAGGGACAATTGCAAGTAAAGATTTTATAAGCAAAACGAAAACACCACACACGCCACACCACACAGCCAAAAACACACACATGGTACACACACTCTCATAGAACATTGTAAAATTTTTCATGTTTCTGCTGGGATATGACTATCATTTAAAAAAAAAAAATTTTACTTTAACACAGTTCAGTTGGAGTATGGTGTGGAGGGGGGACCATGAGTTTTATTCATTTATATTTTTTTAAATATATATATATTATTTTTTCTATTTATGAAATTGTATGAATATGCTCTGTAGGTTATAATGTCGTTAGGAACTTATTTTTATTTATTATTTTACAAAACCATTTGGATTTTGTAATGTTTCAATATATATTTTAATCAATAAACAACCAAATTGAAGCCTTAAGATTATCTAATTTCTCATGTTTCATTTGTTTTGCTCATTTAAAAATCTCCATAGGGTTCTATAGGCCCCTCTAGTGGCTGTAACCATAAAATGCCATTTTATGTAATTTTTCCCCACCAGATGGCATCAGAGACACTCAGTGACTCAATGGTGAAATAATGTACAAAAACTGCTTATTTGCTTATGTTTTCTTAAAAATATCCAGAATAAAAAGGTAAATATGATAAAAATCACCCAAAAATAATAGAAAAACCTACATAATTTTTTTAATTAAATGTTCCAATATAAGCTTTCTGGATTTTTGGCCTTGGGGTCATTTTGACCCACGAGGGACACTTTTGTTATAGGTTTGGGAGGGACGGAACAACTTGGGAAAGGGGGGGGGGTTAACTATACAAGTGAGCCAAAATCCCAGCATTTTGAGGGATGGAGTTTAATCGAGTCGCCTGAGGACAACTAATAATAAAAAAAAACCAGTCTTGCATCCACATGTAAAAGAATCGCTTCACTCTGAAACACACAGAATATATATTTATTTAATTAAACCGCAGCCTTTGTGATTTGATAATCACACTAAGCAGTATCACAATTTTGGTTTTATTTCGATGCAGTCCTATTCCTATTGAAACTCCTTTTGTTTCAGACCTAATATAGCTACAATGAGCCTAATAAATTAGCAAGGCCATCTCTTCCTCAACATTATCCTGTGAATATGGACTATAGTTAGCCTATCTAAATGTGAAAAGCTTTTCCCCTCAAGCACTATTCTGACACAACCCATTACAAATGATCAATAAACCGTTGAGTTTGCTAGTGCATGAAGACTCACAGTGAGAAGCATCATTAGAGGACTTGTTAAAACACAACACTGCCATCTGAATTCTCCATTAAGAGTTACTCAGAAATCATGGTTTGGACTTTTCCAGTAAAACACAAACAATAAATGCAGTGATTTCTCTATTTAATTCAATTTAACTGTCACTAAGTAAAGAAATGACCATCTCAAGAGAAAATACCAAGTTGCTTCATGCTTGCAGGAAAAGCCTGCCACTTTTTTGGGCAATAGCTGTGCAATAAGTCTTCTAAAGCGACTTTGAATAGTAACGAAAGTGAATGCTCACAAACATAAGCAGTGCCTTTTTCTTTTTTTTTAGTAGGACAAGCACAAAAGAATGCACCATGTGATACATTCAACATCCAACTCTTCATCGAAGTGGAAATATGTTTCCACAGTTTTGAATGGAATTGCTGAAGGGGGACTAATAATCAAAAGCTTGGAGGGGGGGGGGGGACATGTTCAGTTTTGGATCATATGGGCACTTTCCCTTCCCAGAATCCTCCTTGCCGGGCTCCAGAGGGGAAATATTTCCTGAAAGGAAAATTGAAAGCAAAGATTAGATCTCTCTGTCTTACGATCAATTTCTAGAAAGGCTTGATAGGCTCAAAAATCCCTATAAAACATGACATGGATTTAGTCAACAGCGTTAAGCATGTGATGACAAAGACTATGATGCACAGCTGGTAAGAGAAAAGCAATAGCGCAAAATAGGGTATATGTCGAACATTACTTGACCAAACCCGGAAAACAGGTCTCATTGCTCCGCTGTCGAGAAACGTGTTAACGGCCGTATTAAATAATAGCGATATTCGGAATTTTAAGATAATCAGGTTAAAATAAGCTGCGTTTTTATGTTGACGTTTATAAATCTAAATGTGAAAAAAGAATAAATAAAAAAAAAACTGTAAGAAATATCAGTCGCATATGATCGGACCATTGGTGATGATAATCTTTGGTATCTACTTTGAAGGCATCTCGAGTAAAACGGCTTCATATTTAACTAAGCATACGCAAAACGCTTGAACCGGAAGCGACGAAACCCGATTAACAGAATACGGAAGTCTGTTGCGCATAACCCCTATTAACGAATCTCAAAGATAGATCCCAGAATACAATGTGTAGATAAAAAGTTTCACTATCCAAACTTCTCTGCTTGTACATAGCCTCCATGCTCCTGCTAACACCCGTCTAATCCTGCATTGTGAGCGTGGCGAAATGGCTTACTGACACAAACCCGTCCCAGAATCCCTCAGGCATCATGTAGAAACACTGACTGACAGGTATTTGAATGTGCGATTTAGGAACTGCCACGAGCATGTGCTGACATGCCCTGAAGACTCGCCATGAGCCAGATCCATAGCTTTCTAACCTGAGATTTTCCTCTACAGTCACAGGAGACAGAGGAGTGCAAGACATTTCTAATCTTATAGATCAACATTAATTTAAAGGAGAGCGGAACGGCTGTCAAAATATTCAGAGTTGTCCAGCATTAACAGATTTTCATTTCACCCATTATTAAATCCAACAGAAATAAACAGATCCTGCAGGGTTGCTTTAAATGAGAAATTACAAATTTGCTATAGATACCATATTTTCTTCTGGGTGGGTACATATGTGATTTGGGGGGACTTGAATGGAAAATTATTATATTGAATATAATAATTATTATAATTATATTACACAAAACAAATTGTAAAAAAATGTGGAGAATTACTTGAATAATCATTAAAAAAAAGTTTTAAATGCCTCATTTCATTTACGTGTTTGCCATCAATTTATGCCACTGTTATTATTATTATCATTATTATTGTTAGTGCTTTAGGAGCAATGGTTTAGTCAACAAAAGTGTAGTTTAAGGTTTGAGTCTTTACATTAAAGTTTCCCCATAAAGATTGTACTAGGAGTGAGCTCAGGTCACAAAAAAGGTTTTAAGAACTTCCTGTTTTTTTGTGTTTTTTTTTTTTTTTTTTCCTGTGATGTGAAAAGTAGGCCGGCTGAAGTATTTGAGTAATGTTTAGCTGTGTAGGTCTATTATTTCCTCTGCTTCTTTGTGTATGGTAGAGCCGCCTTGTGTTTGCTCTGTATCAACTGTCTGAATGTCTGTGTGCGTGTTTAGCATTCACTCCTTTGAGGGCAGTGATCAAACTAAAACAGAGAAGGTTATGTATTGCAAGTTAGTTATTTATAAAGAAATTGCAATAGTACCAGAAAAAAAACACTTTCAGATTATGTAATGTTCCATTGAAAAATATCTTGCAAATTAACAATTAACTTCAGAAGTTAGGTTTGCAGGTTGAACTACAAAGAGAGAAACACTCAACAAGCTAAGACACTACAGAAGAACAAAACTTCAATCAGCCGACAGAGATTAACCATGAAGACATATTCTACAGTTAAAAGAAAGCAAAGACTTTAATGCACAAAAAACAAGACATGAGACACAAAACAAAGCTTTAAAAGAAAACAGGTTAGAAACACAAGACAAAGAGTTAACAAAAAAAACTCCAGACATCAGACACAGATGAGGCAGAACAAGAAAGACAGAGGAATGAAAAGCATGCAGGTTAATGCATCTTTAGACTGAAGGAGAGTCATCAGGCTCGCGGCAGACATCCAGATCTGCGTCCCACCTGTAGTCCTGTCTCATCAAACACTGTTTCAGGTTCAGCTGCACGACTAGATCTTCCTCTGGTCTGGGGCATCTGGAGATGCATGGCAGTCTAAAACAGAACATAGTCACACGACTTAAGATGTTACTCACTTACCAAGCATGGTTGCCCGTTTCAAAAAGAAAAAGAGGACATACGTTCAGCTAAGCACTGAGGTGACCTTTAACACTCAGAGAAACAATATTCATTACATGTATGTGTATCTGTGAATGCTTTTGCAAGTGAAAAATCAGCTCTGTTCCAAAATGTAATAAGCTGTGATTTTGCCAAAAACAAAAATAAATGCATAATATTAACAATAATAAATGAAATAAATAAAAAATTAAATAAGGCATCACTGCAAGTATCCCTTACAGTAAAGGCAATCCCAGAATGGATTGCACAGTTGCACAGCACAATGTACGATGATAAAAAAAGTTAAAAATAAATACATTTTATATTATATAAGTGTAATATTTTTAAATAAACACCACCACACACCTCATTTCACATGTGTGCAATCAATTCATGCCAGTTTTTGTACTTGACCATTTTTTTTTATTAGATAATTTATTTATTTCCATTATTGTATGTCAATTTATTAAATTATTATATTTTAATTATATCAACAATTGTAAGGATGTTTTTTTGTATTCTTCCATTCTATCTATTTACATTTACTTTATTATTACGGACTATTTTGGCACTACTAAAATTAAAGTAGATTTAACAAAGAAAAAGTAAAATTAGATAGTCCATGAATAAATCATAAAACATAATCAATAAACTAAAGTATTTTTGGTGATATATACTTTTATGCCCCGTGTCTGCCATTGTGATGTCATTGCGCTTCGGTTAGGAAAGTGCCTTGGTAGCAGGGGAAGGTAGACCTCTAAAAAAAACCATAAAAACAGACTAAAACAAACTAACCACCAGTGTTGTGAGTAACGCGTTACAAAAGTAATGCATTACAGTAACTGATTACTTTTTGCTGTAACGCAGTAGTGTAAGGCATTACTAATCAATTTTCAGTAATATTTTACTTGGTACATGTTCAGTAACGCTTGCGTTACAACACACTTTTAGCTCAAAATGTAATTGTTCAAAGAAAAAGAAAAAACAGCAAAACCGCGAGACATTAACGAATCAAAAATGCAGCAAGAAAGTTCTATATCCTGTTCGTGGTCAGTAAATAGCCGCGTGTGGTGTCCAAGTTTATAAATAAAGACAACGACAGCTTCTGATATATTTGTTTATTTCATTCATCTCCCTCTCGCTGGTGGAACTTTGTATTGTGTGACGTAGCCCAGTGAAGGTGTGTTTAGGGCGGGTTTTACAGGAGTGCTGCGAGGCTACTGGCCCAACAGTGGAAACGCGGCATGATTTCGGCCTCTGTGCTTGAGGTCCGAGGCTATTAGGCCCGCCCGGCTCGCTGTAAGCCCCGGCTCGCACTGGCCAGTTGAAAAGCGGCTAATGGGTGAAGATGGCAGAAGACTGTACATGTGCGAGATGGATGTATGCGCATCTTGTCATGGCATTAGAGTTTACATATAGTCCTGTTGTGTCTAATATGAATAGACCCAAGCTATTCACAGATATTGCCAGATAATCACTTTACCTCTACCATACTTTTTTAACAGACTTGGATCGTTTGTGATTCCGGCTGTCATCCTTTCTTGCATTGTCTTGAGCCTTGACTTTGCCAATTATAAGCTATATTGTTAGTAGCCTGGATAGCGCACAGTCATTACGATACACCATATCACCCTCTACTGGATGCAAAATGCTCTGCAGTACATTTTGTCATTTTAGAATGTTAAGTTCTACTTCTGTAGTTATTTTGGTGAAAGTAACTCAAAAGTAGGGCTGCACGGTAAATCGCATGTGATATTTAATGCGCATCTTGTCAGTAAAACCGTTTCTGTAATCAGCAGTAAATCTCCATCATGTGCGTGCTTTCACATTGAGCAGCATTAACTACACAGAGCTGTTGTTCACTGACGAGCTGCGCAAAAAATCGCTCGAATATGAACGTGGTTTTGCGCAACTCGTCAGTGAACAACGGCTATGTGTAGTTAATGCTGCTCAATGTGAAAGCCCACAGGTGATGGAGATTTACCGCTGATTACAGAACCGGCTTTACTGACAAGATGCGCATTAAATATCGCATGCGATTTATCGTGCAGCCCTACTCAAAAGTAATACAGGAGTCATGTAACACATTACAATTCTGAGACAGTAATATTGTAAGGTAAGGAATTACTTTTAAATAACAGTAACAAGTAAGCTATAATGTATTACAGTTTGGAAGTAATTTGCACAACACTGCTAACCACCTGGTTTACTGTGCACTCTTTTTCAGCATGGACATCAAACTTGCTTACTAGGTTTCGGAAGAGAGTTTGTGTGTGAAAGATATTAGGCACTACAGATATCTTGAAGCGTAAAGCAAAACTGGTCTGGGACTGTGGTGTCGGGTTCGCGCAGATGCTTATCATAGCGTGCTGCTGTTGGATGTTTTGATCGTGATTTGTTGCACAGCTGGCTATTGGAAAACCCCAAAAATCAACACCGAGTTAGTGCGTCTGCTGTAGCCACATGCGTTTCTTTCAACATACTGTCTTGGGTACAGTCTGAATGCAAAGACTGGGCAAGCACACCAAAGACCTGCTGCAGTTGGCCACATCTGGATGGCTTTGGATTAATGTGCGTCTGTATGTGTTAGACGTGATGTGTGTCGGGCTCATTGGGACAGACGTGAAGATGTTTGCCTGACTGGAGGACTTTGTGGACGCAGTCTGTGACCCAGGTTTCCTGTCTAGAAAGAGCAGGGTGTGAAGGGGTATGATATCACCTCTCAGCTCTTATACCAACATTCAAACGCAGAGGGCATTAAAAGGACGTGTGCCAGTTAAACATTCCTGGGAAATGTTGAGGCAATTTAGTATTATGGGGGGCTACAGACCACCAGTACCATACTGAGACACTATAATGGGAGCTCCCATAGCATAACACCTTACATAATACAGATCTCAGGCTTAAAACTAACTATAGGAATAATTCTGTCATTATTTATTCACCCTCATGTTATTCCAAACCTGTGTGACTTTTTGAATAACATTGAATGCAGCCCCCCCCAATTAATAATTAATTAAGATAAATAATACCATTATAGGTAATACATTTTGTTATATAACAAGATAAAATTTAAATAATCACCATTATCGTATTATTACAAATTTTGTATTATAAGTATATAAAATTATTTTAAAGTAATTAAATATTTTTATAAAAAAAAACACTGACCAAGGGTCAAATCTTTACTCATTCATCCCGAATCTTCTCTCATGTTAGAGCTTGATTGCTGCAACTGAATCATTGAGTCAGTGAGTCGAATTTCGATGAACAAATCTGTTCACTCTTGTTTGAGAACTGAACTGAGAACTGGTTCACTGAAAAGAACCATCTAAATGATCAACTTTTTTTTTTTACACAACAGCACGAAGACTCACTGAAGCTTTACATTTTGTCTTTATGAAATTAATTAAAGTTTTATAATTTTTTTCTACATTTTGAAAATGTTGCCTTAGCCAAATACCGACATATACAGCTTTTTCAATTAACATTTATTTTGTTCCAAGTTCCGAAAATGTTTTTCATTTTTGGGTGAACTATCCCATTAAGAAATGCATAACCAATTAGAGTAACTGTATTATTATCATAGGTGTGTGCGTGTGTTAAGAAAATAATATAAATGGATTCCCAACTTCTGACTTCTATTAATTCCACTTTAAAAGTCCCTGGACCATCATTAGAGAACAAGCATTGTATTTAGAGCGGCAAAAGTGCTAGCTGCACAAGCAAGGGTCCTAATAAGGCAAAGAGGGTCCACAGAGTGATGCCTGGCTTGAGTGAAGAAACTCAAGCTCCTCAGTTAAAGAGTAAGACTAAACAGGAGAGAGAGTTATAGCGCACTGGGGAAGGCAGCTGTGAGGGTGAACGCCAGCCAACACCTGGAGGGTTTTTAATGGGGGAGGAGGTGACACAGGGGGACGGTGAGTGAGAAATCTCACTTGATGAACTGTAAGAGTTGGTAATGGATAGATTTGTTGAGAAATCTGGAAAAGGAATAGCTATAAAAACAGTAAGAACACCTGTGCCTCACAGGTATCCAGGTGTACCCTGTCACCCCACTCTCAGAAAAGGTAGTTACCATAGGCTTGCGTCCTCTGTTGACATAAGTGCACACTGGGTTGTAGGCGCCCGTCCCGCACACGTACAAGTGTGTCCTGTTCCATGGCTCAATCAGACGAATGAAATTACCGCACTCGCCCTGAGAGGAAACAATCACGGTAATTATTTTCACACATGTCTGTGACAGACTGAACAAAAGAGCCATTAGACCAGACATTAAAAAAAAACTGTGAAATTGTGGCTTTTAGTTCATGTCTGTTAGCTTTTGGGTTATGTTAGCATTATATGCTACATGCTACTGCTAAACGATAAGAAAAAAAAAACTTTAGGCAGATATAAACATGTGAAAATTAGTCCTTCAGTTCTGGGAAAACAGACCAAAACTTTTGATGGCAGTATTTAGAGACTGTTTGTCCGAATACAAGAACTGTAACAATGCCAGAAACATACTCTGCTAGTATGCAAACACAGATGCTAATGTTTGGCCAATGCAATCAGGTATACGGGTAGCTAGTTATAAACATGTCAGCATTTTAAATCATCTCAAACTTTATTGCTCCACTTTCACTGTATTTGACCTCAAAGAAAAAATGGCTGTAGAAGACTTTGCAATATGATAGTTTATAATAATACTCATAATGATGCAGTTGCCCTATTAATTTTGCTTTGATGTACACAGCCTTTCAAAATTCAGGGATTTTTAAAACATTTTTTGTAAGGCTGTTATGCTCACCAAGGCTGCATTTATTTGATTAAAAGTACAGTAAAAACAGTAATATTGTACAATACTATTACTATTTAAAATAACTATTTTCTATTTGAATATAATTTTTAAATGTAATTTGTTCCTGTGATTCAAAGCTGAATTTTCAGCATCATTACGCCGTCTTCAGTGTCACATGATCCTTCAGAAATCATTCTAATATGCCGATTTGAAACATTTCTAATATGAAGCATTTCTTTTTGTAATCAGTGTTGAAAACCGTTGTGCTGTTCCATATTAACTTTATGTGCAAACCGTGAAACATTTTTACCCCAAGATTTCTTTGATGAATAGAAAAAGTTTGCATTTATTTGAAATAGAAATCGTCTGTAATATTATGAATGTATTTACTGTTACTTTTGACAAATTTAATGCATCCTTGCTGAATAAAACTATCAATGTCTTGGTGGAAAAAAAATAAAATCTTACTGACCCCAAAATTTTGTTTCAAAACTCAACAACATGCATTCACAGAGTATCAATATGCAGCTAATCATGGCTTCATCTAGCTGTGATGTCACTGAAAGACTATTGCCCGTTTAAAAAAAGCATAACTTCCTCTTTTAATAGGAAATCACAGGAAAGAAGCATCCAATTATTTCCTAGGTTTTTAAACTCTGTACTGGCATGTATTTCAGCAACCTTACATTCAAGAGTTCAAAAGATTCAAATCAGAAATCAGAAATGTTTCCCTAAAGAGCTACATGTGGATTAATTTCACAGCAAATGCATTCAACATTATTAATAATTCCTGAGCTGTGGTTAAAACCCATCACATCCCACAACCAAACTGACACTAAAACCATGAAATGCACCCCGCAGATGTGCAGATGATCAGGTGATGCACACGGTTTCTTTACCAGACCACTAAACCACATGTCCAATTCCATATGTCCGCAAATCTAGGAATTTGACCGGTTCGAGTTCATTGCATGCTGGATCTAGCATCTGTTTTCCCTCTCTGAATATCTATGAGTGCATATGTTTTTGTGTGTGGTGTCTGACCTGGAAGGCTGAGGTTTGTAGCACATATATTTGACCTCAGCACTACTCCTAAACTTGAATATCTCATTTCATTTATATCAGCAAATATTTTTTTGTGGAGCTTGAGGGCTATAGACCCTGACCAAACGATTTTGTATATGCTGTGTATTTGTAAATTACATTTACAGCTTAAAATCCAAACCACAAACAGATGTCACATAGCCATAGTGTTTCATAAGTGAGAGCTGGCTGGAGTTATCGAGATGAATTAAGATGTCTAAACAAAGATATCTTGAGCAAATGTGGACCAACTGTAAACTGAAAAACTGGTTGTGTATGTTGTTGTGACACTGTCTGGAATAATTCTTGGAGGAATTAGAACACTAATTTGAAGGGCTGAGCGGTTTTCCAAGAGTGCTATTCTGTGTTTTTCGCGGCCTTCCAGATTAGAGTAGATGTGAGCGGAGTGGAAGCAAAGAAATTGAAAGACGGCACTCACGTTTGTGTCTTTGCCACTTAAAACACACTCCGTTTTCCTATGTGGGGAAACAGGCCAGTGTATCTGAAAGAGAGAGTATAAGAGAGAATGGTCAATCCCATTTGTCACAACAATGACACACTATCTTAGAAACGATCCACTTTAACTCAACAACCTTTCACTGTAATGAGCTGAACGTTCACCCTGAATTTTTATAAGGCCCCAAAGTTCCCCACATATCCAACCTTTAGTTTTATAGAATTTAATAGTCAGTTTCCTGAATTGCTGTGAGCAAATCAGTAAAAGTAACAGTGATAGAGACATGGCCCTTGGAGCCTGCTGTGATTTAGTTTATGGCTTGTGTTTGTCCAGGAATGTGAATATCATTCTTTACAGAAATAAGTACTTACTAAAAACTGTAAATAAAAAGTAAACAATTTAAATAAAAAATATAAAATGAATTAGGGCTGGGTTTTGACACAGATTTCACGATTCGATTCTCATTCACAGGCTTTCGATTCGATTACCGATTCGATATCGATTATTTTGGATATACTGTATATCAGGTACAGAAATGCCAAATTTCGTCAGGAAAAAAAAAAAAATTCTCAAACTAATGCTGTAACAACGGAGTCAAGTTGCTACAAATACTATATATTGAAGGTTTTAAAAAAATTGGACGATTGTAAAAAATTACACTTAATGAGAGTAGTTTTTAAAATAAAAAAGTTACAAATACTTCATAATATTTATACTCACTTAAGTTTTTAAATAAAAAACAATGTGGCTGCATAAACAACATGATGGATTTATCAAGCAGCAATTTAAATTGAAGATAATGGAAGAAAAGTTGTTTATGTATGGGAAATAGTTAGCAAAAAACTGCCCCTCTTACAGTTTATTTTTTTATCTGTAATGAGGGTTGGTCCCCAAACTATGTTTTTTTTGAGATAAATGTTGACGTAATGACATTGTTTTTTAAAACCATGTATATTGACGTCTTTGGCACGGCTTGAAAACACTGATTGAGCGATTTTACATGAGACAGGATAGGTTTGTGTACAGTTGTACTCTTTCTTTTAACTTACCATCGGATGTTTAGTCATTTATTTTGTGCTGAAACTGGTATTAAATTTGGAGGAGATGATCAGTTCACGTGCAACTCGCGCTGCTGCATCTGGTGAACTGAGGTGCTACAGCGATCTGTCACTACACATTAAACAGCGCCAAAACGGAATTTATTGTTTGAATACTGCAATACAATGTACAGAATTTGAAATCTGAGACTTTGTTTTATATTAAAAGTACCAATGCACAATGCTTATTGCTATTTATTGGATGGGAGGTGCCCTTCAACGTCCCGTCCATTAACTGAAAACAAGCTAAACTAATAAATTCTTGGGATTTAGAAATCGATATCGTTCCGTAAAAATGATAATCGATTAATATCAAGATATCAATATTTTTTACAACCCTATAAAATAATACATTAAAAACACCAAATAAATTAAATAAAATAAACAGTAAAAATTCAAAACAAAATAATAAAGCAAATAAATAAAAGCAAAAGCTGTAAAATAAAAGTATGCAACTTAAAATACAATTAAAATACAAAACTGAATAAATAAATAATAAAATATATTCATAAATGAAACAAAAATAAACAAATAAAAACATAAAATAATAAAAAATAATAAATAAATCGATCCGCCTATCTATCTATGTTAGTGGGAGGCAGATGGAGTGGTTTGTGTTGGTTCTTACTATGAGAGGTTCTCGGTTGATGTCATGGAGGTCCAGAGACAGGATGTAGTCTTTGCTGCCCACATACATGCGGTCGTGATCCTCATCCATGCGCAGGATGCGATAGTCTGATGTGTTCAACAGGAAAGAGAAGTGATGGGATGTACCTGTAGACCTCAGATCTGCAGAAAGAGAGCGAGAGAAAATTCTGATCAATCCACAAAAACAGAGAAGCCATTTATTGCTACGACATTGTTTGTTTTAGAAAGATTTACACAGAGAGAAAGAGCGTTTCCACTCCCAGTATCATTCCATTTCCATAATTGCTTAAATACATCTGATAAAAACATGGCAACTTGACAATAACATAATAGTTTTGGCCACAGTTCACAATAAAGAATACTCTATCCATTTCACCTTATGAGGTAATAGAGGGTTTGTTATTGCAGGCACAAAACATGGCAATCGAATCGGTAATCATGTCTTCAGATATTTCCAATCTTAACTTAGAGACACACAAGCATAGTGAGATCTGAGAGAGAGATAGAGAGAGAGAGAGAGAGAGAGGGAGGAAAAAAAAGAACTTCACTGTGTTTCCAAAGCAAAAGGAAGTTATCAATAAATTAAACAAAATGTATGTGCTGGGCTTTCTTTTTGGAGTTGAAAAATATGTAGAAAATGATATAAAAAGATACTATATTAACAGTTTTGTATAAACATTATAATTTTAGGATATGAACATTTATGGACAGCGTAAAACATTAGTCAACAGACGGCAGTTAACCTGGTGTTGCACACAGGTCACAGAGGACAAGGAACACACACGTCTCTTTAGTGTGTCAAGTCAGGAATCACGCCGTAGAGATAACGATTAAAAATAAATTCTAATCTTAGTAATTTATCAAAACAAATCCAACGATGAATTACCGGTTTATCTGTCTGACATAGGCCCTAAATTCACTAGCACAATACACTGTGATTAATCACATTACCATTGCTCTGTTTGTATAGTTTGATTTCATAGATCCATGAGCGAGGGTTGTGTTTTGAGGTCAGGGCTCTGATTGACAGCAGTCACAACAGTGTGTGTGAGTCTCCGTCTGTGAGATTATTTGTGTTTCAGCTCAAGGCACAACAATGAATCCATCATGTAGAATGTGTGTGGATGGACATGAACACACAGAGGAAAAGAAATAACAAGAAAAAGAAAGGTAGAGCAGAAGAGTCTAAGAGAATGAAACAAAGAAAGAAATAGAAAGCAAGAGCAAATGAAAAAGATACAAGAGCAAAAGTGAAATAAAGTTTAAAAAAAGAGTGAAAGAAAAAGCCTGAGCCAAAGAACTAGCAAAAACAGAATGAAAAGGAAGAATGAAAAACAAAGAAATCAAGATCAAAAGAGTGAAAGAAAGAGAAGTAGACTCCAAATAGTAGTCCCAGCTCCTCTCAGCACGCCTGTCAGCATCTCCTAAACATCTGTTTGTTTTAGCAGCCCTTTTGACTGACCATCTGCTGGGTCAGACCTCACTCACATCAGTGTGTGTTTCCACTCAAGACCCAGGTGAAGCTTTTACACACAAGACCATGAGCTCAATCTCACAGCACATTTGGTGCACGCCCATTCTAAAGCTGGCACCATGATGCTGGGATGGGAGTGGTTGCTAGAGTTTTGCTTGGTGGTTGCCTAGCAAAGTCATAGCACACTTCTCCTGAAATATCCACACAATTTGAGTTATCATTCATGTTTGTTGCATAAACAGAGCATCATTAAATGTTAATAACTTAGGGGAAAGATAGGGGCCTGTTCAATTCTTTACCCAAACAAGCAGCTCTAATAAATCAGGGAGCAATACAGTACAGCTATTCTGTCCACCACATAACCTAAATATAACACTTCGACAGGATATTCACCACACGTATTCAATGATTTTTGCCGAGCCGTGCAGCAAACCCAGTTCCTGAAGCTCTCAAAAAAACACTAGTGTTTAAAGTCTGGAATGTTCTACTGGGAGGGGAAATGTAAGTTTACTATTGTAGGAATTCAAGTATGCACTGTGTCTCTGAATGCACAAAGCTCGCTTCAGCTCTAAGTCTTGGCATATGGTCGGACCTGATGAAACCAGAGTAAATATGGAGCAGAGAATGTGCATGCCAAAAATTAAATGTTACCCTTATCTCCCTCTTCTCTCCCCTGACTTTCAATGCCCCAACCTGTCTCTCATTCCGTCTCTTTCTCTCTAGCAAGACAGAGGGCCACCTGTGGAAACTAGTGCTGTGTTCAAAATATCGATACGACGATGTATCGCCACAGAGATTTGACGATACGAGTATCGATACAGCTGGCCCTGTATCGATACTGTGGCACGTGTGCAGCAGTGGACCACGCTTAATTTTACAACGTTTAAAATAGAGTAAAAAAGTGCAAGGTTTCTAAAAAAGAATGAATTGAGCATCTGTTACTAATCTGGCCGCAGAGGAAACACAAAACGGGGTTGGCTGATATAAAGATACGTTAATCCCAAAAAAAACAGAAGGCTTCACTTGCGCAAGACGAAATATCTGCTTAAAACGTGTACTTATCTTTTGTTCAACCTGGTAAACCCCTGTGCTCACGCGCTTCTCTCCACTGGATAACGCTCTTGCTTCTGAAAAAACACCATTAGCTTGCGGGGTTTAACATCTCCACTTCAAGTTATCTCAGAAAAGTTTGATTCAGCAAATTGTTCATTACGAAAGAGAGAGAGGAGAGAGAGAGAGAGAGCTGTGTACTGATGAATTACCCACTGTTTTTGCCGGCCTTTCTTCTATTAACAGTAAAGCTGTGGCTTTAATTCCCTTAGAAACAATGATGTTACCAGCTCCTTTTTGAGAAAGATAATGTAGCTCTTGAGCGTTTAAGCTATTTAGTTGATAAAATTGCGGGTCAGCGCTAAAAAGTTTGTTCCTGAATGTCTGAGTTCGGCCGCAACGTGATCTGTGTGTGTGTGACTGCACTTAACATCAAACTGCTTCTGTTTCACACAAATGCTGGCACAAACGTGCATGTTCGGCTAGAGTCGCTTAGAACTCGTGCATCTTTGGAAAAGCGAAAGCTCGCGGAGTTACAAAAAAATGTTGTGCACCACCGCCAACCGTGAAAAAGGGGACCACGCCGCGCATCAAAGCGAACTGTGCTGACCGCTGAGTATTAAATCAGCCATAAACAGCTGAGCGGTGTGTGTGTGAGATACAGTGAAGACAGCGCATTATTTTAGAACTCTTCTAATTTTAATTTTTTTAAATGTATTAATTTGTGTTAATTTGTGCAATGATAACCTACCAGCAATGTAAATTATTTTTTATGAGTTAGAATGAGTACATTACAATATACATTTATTAGAACAAGTACATTATTATTTATGGGCTTAAAAACAAGATGCAAACAATCAGAATATTGTACCTGGTGGGGAGTGCACAATGTAAACATGAAACATATGCCATTACCCATGTTGTACTCTGGTACAGTTATAGAGGCCCTTCATAATGCAAAGGTCAACTGCCTGATCTGCCTATAGTTATAAATGGCACTGTAGTGTTTAATAAACAGCTGTTTTACTAAACTCTTCTGAGGTGAAATTCAATGCAGTCCCGTATCGTGATACGTATCGTATCTTGGCCTCTGTATCGTGATACGTATCGTATCGTGACTTTGCTGGTGATACACAGCCCTAGTGGAAACAAGACCAACTGTTTAAAGATCCCCTGTACTTCAATACCAACAGCTCCACGTCTATCTTGGATCCATCCGGACACATGAGCCAACAACTACCTTTAGACAATATCAGACTAGAGTCTACTTAGAAGCAATAAAAGACAGTGCCAAGATGCAACGCTAACAATATAATCCTCTGACAAGTGGAAAATTTACATAGCCCACCCACACGCATATTGGCTAAGAAACTACATCTGTAATGAGATTAAATAGTGTTTATATCTATATTTTTTTATATCTAAATTCAACAATTCCCTCAACTCTAACTGCATCTTGGATGACATTTTTGTTTTCTCCACAGAGCATAGGCAACACACTACAGCTGCAGCCAAAATTGCATACTTCCCTACTATATAGTAGTTCGGCCTCGGTTTTGGATGCAGCCTAGGTTTTGGAACTGAGCTACTACCTTCTATGGTGTCTGATTTGGATTAAGATGAAAACGGATAGACTAATAAAACTGTAGAGGGGCTGAAATATTGCAAGAATAACCATATAACTGGTCTTAATTAGATCTACAAGGCCATCGTCTACCAAAACCACAGCATTCTTTGATAGATCCATTTTCAACTTTTAGGTGAAAGACCTGTGAAAATCCAGTCAAGTGGAGCCAGATAAACCCTTGAGGAACACCATTACCTTGTGCAGTCTTAGTAGCTGACTACTGGGGGGTCTGTTTTACACACACACTAGAGACTTTGTCTTGAGAATGTCCCCTCTCTACTTCGCCTCTGTAGCATGAAATGGCTTGTTGGAGGAAAACTAGAACTTGGTGTTGTTAACGAGTAAGTACCCTGACCCATACTTGCACTTTTTAGCCTTTTTTCTACAATTCCCACTCTCATGGACACATGCCCACTCTGCTCTTTGCATGAGCAGTGTAGCAGGAAGAGACAGAGGGATATCCGTTCCAAAATACAGCTGCTATGTTCAGCTCCTTCTCTTCTTCTACCTTCTCACATGATCTTGTTCACTCTGAGTTTCTCCAATCAACTGAAAACCTTCTCGCTTCCTTCACGCCGTATGCTCTGGTAAACCATAAGGTAGGTAATGTGACCTGGTGGGAGTTTTGGTGAGGGTATGTGAGATCAGCTCTAATCCATGCTTGCTATACGTGATGGTACCAAGATTTCCAGCAATGACCTCTTTCTTCCTGACTGGCTTTTCCCGTTGCTGACCAGAAACAATTGCAGAGCATGCATGCTGGGCCAATTCTGCTCTAAAACCCACAAAGGTACATGTTCCCATAGCATTACAATCATAAGCTGCTGGATAAAGTCGCTTCCCATAAGATGTAGCAATAGTTGCATTTAACGCTAATATGGTTCAGTCTGTGGCCCCATGCAGTGGTCACTGTATTGAATAGAGGGCTGCCAAGATTGACTGTACTATCTGGATTAGCTGCTTTCAGAAAGTGTGCTTGACATTCAAAAAGTGAAAAACTATATACAATATTATTCTAACAATGTCTAAACTTCACTCTCCATGAAGAAAACTGCTTTTCCAACACACTTTCCACTGCTGAGAGACATCCAAAGTTCACATACTCAAAGATTACAAGCTGTTTTTTCTGTATTAGAAAGACAAAACAGCTGGTGAATAACATTAACACATAAATGACTCATTTCTTTATCTAACGGTCAACTGTTCACTTTGTGCCGCCAAGAGTGCTTGATTTCGGCTGTGAGAGCAGATATTATGAAAGGTCTCATCCTTTTTGTTGATGTAGGACATTTCTAGAAGGACTCATCTCCGAATACAAACTTTACACAAAACGTCTTCATGTATTATTTCGTAACACTTTTTTTGTAGGAGTATTTGTGCATTATCTATTCCTACCTCAACAATGGTGCAAGTTAAATGTTTAGATATACGCATATTTACACATACATAACATCATTAACTCCAGCGTAATATCTGTATTTGGAGGCACAAATAGCAAAAGTAAAAATAAAACTATTATTATATTATTATATTGGAATACTACCAAACAACAACCAACAAACAGAACTGCCTTTACTATTACAATATAATAGATAATCATTGCAAATTAGGTTAGATTGTTTTTAATAAAATAAAGATTGTTATGCCAACTTTTAATCCAGTAAAAAAAAAAGGGTGTAAAAAAATGGTTATAATTAAAAAACAGTAAAAAACGTAAAAAAAAAAAGTAATAAATCAAATAAAAAAATAAAAAGGGGGGTAACGTAAGTAAGGTAAAATTTTATCTATACATAAAAACAACACCATCAATAATAATAAATTAATTAATTACAAAAAGGTTCAAAAAATGAATTAAAAAGATTATGGTAAACAAAGATTGTGGTAAGTATAAATAAATAAATAAACTATTCTTAAGTAAAACAAGAGAAAGAAAAAAAGTGGAGATGTCAATCAATATGTCTCAAGTAAACAAGACCCATTTTGATTTCATTTTGACTTTCCTGCACATCAAAAATGTTACTTGAGAGTGGAAACATTTGTTCTAACAAAAACAACAATCATTCAACACTATTTGTGAGTCCAGATTGCTAGCACTGCTATTGTCTTTATACAGCAAGAACTGACTGTCCATCTTGTGTCAGATTTCTCCAGTTTCAAATGTAGTTAAATTAAAGAACCACTGCCAAGCGCTGCGGAGCGAGTTCCTGCAGGAAATTCAGTCTGGCCCCAAGGAGAGGAGAACAGCAAGAGAAGGAAGAGAGACATGAGGGTGGTTTGGGATTAGCGTGACACCATGTATGCAGGCGGTCCGCGGACAAAGCCAGAACCCAAATCATTGCTCTTCACAGCGTATGCCGTATGACTGTGTATTGGCTCACTCGCTCACACGCACAAGCAGAAGTGACATTCTCTAGACACATGAAGTGATAATTACAGTTTAAGAGGAGCAGGTGACACACAGAAAGCACTCACATATAAATAACAGTTTTCACCTAGTTATATACACATCATCAAAAGAATGATAACATCATCTTCCAGGACAAGATATAGCCTTAACTGAACTATAACAAACCTTGAAGTCTGTATAAAAATAATTAAAGTGGTATTTGGGTGAGCTTGTCCTATGCAAGTGTAAAAAATACCAGCAAGTTAGCCAAAACTAACAGCTACATTAGTAAAAAATTAATCAAGAAGTCTGGCAATAATGTCATCGTTTTAATGAGACTGGCTCATTGAGTAGACAACTGTGTTTAAGAGTCTTGCTTAGCAGCCATTAAAATTTGCGAGTTTTAACACGTTCATTTTTTTTATAATGTCTTTGCTTTGTCCAAAATAAAGCTTGACAACCTCCAAACACCTGCTATATACAGTATACTGTATGTCTACTTAAATTGTGTAACATGAAAGCCAAACAGTACCAATAACCAAACCGCTTTGGTTCCTATTGACTTCCATTGTATTTTTGTTCATGGGAACCGTAACTGTTTGGTTTTTAACATTCTTCAAAAAATCTTCTTTTGCATTCCACAGAAGAATGTAAGTCAGTCATACAAGTTTGGAATGATACGAATAAGTAAATGATGCCAGAATTGTCATTTTTGGTCAAACTATCCCTTTAAGGCCTTTAAGGTTTGTTTACTGTATCGTCATGTGACCCTCAGCGATGCCCATCCATGTTGAACAGCTTGCCTCGTGTTGTCTTGTTGTCTGCATGTGGCAAAGTGGGCTGAGCAACACACACACACACACACACACACACACACACACAGATGGGAAGGCAGTCCAACCTACTGCATGCTGCATGCACTTGTGTTATTGTTCTGACACCACACATGCTGTTTCCTTGTAAGACTCAGTAAGAGATCACCCAGGAGGCAGGCAAGCGTAGTTTCCCACATTGTGCCAGCGGATGTTGCAACCGGATTCATTATCTAAAAGTTCTGAAAGGGGCCCTGGCGGTATATGAGGTAAGCAGGTCTGTATTCAGATCACAGTACAGTTTCATTTCCGCAATAGACTGCATGTCGTTTAAAAGTCTTGCCTGCCCAAGAAGCAACATTTTATTTTGTGGGGTAGTTAAATTAATACACTCTTGTTTCTCAGGCCTCTCTCTCCCTCACACACAAACACACACACAGTTTTTTGTTGCGTCCAGGATCAAACGATTGATTCAACAGTGAAGGAAAGCTTCTATAACTACTGGAAAGCGGTCTAGGCATTTATCTGCTGTTTTAGTTTGGAACCGTTTTTAATCACAGATGAGGCGCAACGAAAAGCAATTTCGAACACAACAACAGTGGCAAAATAAAACAGACCATTTTAAACATTAAGTTTTAAAGTAAGTTCTAGTTGATACATGGTCCATTTTATTGTTACATTAAAGATAGATAAATAAATAGAATATACATTTACAAAATAAATTCAAAAATTCAAAAGAAAATGTTATTAAATTCTTAATGGATAAAATCACTGGGTGATTTAAAGGTCACTGTGTGACCTTATAAAATCGGCGCATTTAGGGAGTGCAATCTTTTGCCCATTGTTTGAGGTTGTTTTCAGGTTGCAAAATCGGTTTCTTCGCTGGTATTCCATCTGAAACAAAGAGGTCTAATTAAACTACATTGCTGAGTCTTTCGGAACCACAGGGGGGCCTACACACACAAAGCCATGGTATGTGTCACATCAGATCGGTTTCAGGATCATTTAAAAATGTTTGTGCCCATCATCATGCATCACCACCTCCGACCCAAACTCCCATCATTCAATCTGCATTTTTCCATTCTCAAAAATATAATTAGCACCCTGTGATTGTGGCATCCGTGTGTGTACAACGACTGAGCAACAAACAATAAAAAGGCACCCATCTGTCTCACAGAAAAAAAATATACAGGCTTTTCAAAAGTTTAAAAGAATCAGAAAAAAATACTCTTTCACAAGGAGTAGGACGTGAATACTTGGGCAGTTGGTTAAATCTAATGGTCCGGGTTTATTGTGTGACAAACTAAAACTAAAAAAATCAATCAAGCAAAATAATAAAGTAAAAAAAAAAAAAAAAACAATTTGCAGATAGTTTCCAAGGCAACATTTCTAAGTTTTAATTACAAATTACCTAATATAGAAAAAACTATTAGAAAATTAAAAATAAACTAATAATACATGTCAAAAACACAACTAAATTACTAAAACATTAACTGAACTTAAAACAAAAACTATTAAAAAATATTAATAAATTTAGAATAGTGTCTCAATGATACTAAAATAACAATGGTAATACCAGACAGTTCACTGAAACAGTCGTGAGGAGCCCCACCCGTGTTCTTCAAAATGTTGCACAGTATTTGACCCGAAAGAGAAAACTGACTATGGAAAATAGTTTATGAACCCGTCTAATACCTGCTCTACCAGCCCTTGTGGCAACAGCGAGAATAAAATGCATAATGCAACACAAAAACACATGAAATCGAGCTTGCATGGCTAGCCTAGAAGCATTTGTAAACAAGAATATCAAAAACATAACCATAATAACCCAAATGTAAACCTCTTCCTCTTCTTGTTATATATTAAAGATGAAATGAATGACAGGTTAAATCAATGAACGCACTACTAGCGTTTAAACCGCACATCTGATTGAAAATCCATTTCCTACAGGAACAGCCTGAATATCAATAAACCACAGATAGTTGTCTCTCTCAGTGCACGGTATCTGTTAAGAAGCCTGAATTGTGAGCGAGAGAGACAGCTTGCTTTGAATTAGACACATCTGTGAAAACATGGCTCTCTATCACCACAGACATGTTTTATTAACAAGCGTTCTCTCAACAGCGATCAATCTGGAGCGTCTGTCTCTCACACGCTTTGCCCTCATGCACCCTGACCTCAGGAGGGTGGGCAGCCTCGGCTATCCGGGGGATCAGGTGTATGCTAGAAAGAGATCACCTTTATGATTGACAATATTGCCCAAAACAGACTGAATGGATCACTGAATATATGAAATTTGTACGGAGTTTGATATTGTCTGAGAAGGGTGAATCAGAAAGAAACTGAACAGCTGTTTCTGGCAGGACTCTCCTGTCTTTCACAATCATAGAGAAATACTCATTCCCGCCAATGTAAATACATCAGGCCCACAGCGCCAGGGCTTAGAAGCAGTGAGGCATCAGCAAAGACTGCTTGAGCTCCAGATTAATCCAGGATTAGCCCCGGGGTCAGGGTCGCTGGCCTCAACCTGAGCAGAATCAGGAAGCAGGGATTGCAGAAACAAAGTGCCATTACTGCAAGGAATCCCAATGAGGTTTACAAGCCCAAAATGAAATAGAAAATGGTAAAGTACACTCTACCGTCCAAAAGTTTGGGGGTCAGTAAGATTTATTTATTTTTTTAAAGAAATTAATACTTGTATTCAGCAAAGATGCATTCAATTGATCAAAAGTGAAAGTAAAGACATTTGTTACAAAATATTTCTATTTTAAATAGGCTAAATGCTGTTCTTTTGAACTTTCTATTCATCAAAGAATCCTGAAAGAAATATATGAAGTATATTAAAAATCTTAAAATACCCACAAAATATTAAACGGCACAACTGTTTTCAACATTTACAATAATAATAAATGTTTCTGAGCAGCAAATCAGTATGATTTCTGAAGGACCACGTGGACCATGAAGGGAATGGGTATGGGGTTTTAGAATTCACTTGCCATCAAAATATAAAAGAGTAGGGCTGTGCAAAAAAAAATACGAATGAGGGGGATTTTCATGCAACATCTCGTCAGTAAGCCGCTCCTTGATTTAGTAGTAAATCTCCAGTACGTTGCTTTCAGAGAGAGGCATCCACTTTAAACTCCAAAAAAATTGCGTTCAAAATCGTCAATGAATCGCCTGCGATTTTGAATGTGATTTTGTGTAGCTTGTCATTCGATTTTTTGCACAGCCCTAATAATTTATATATTTGATGGCAAAGCTGAATTCTAAAACCCATCATTACTCCAGTCTTTAGTGTCACGTGGTTGTTCAGAAATCATTCTAATATACTGATTTGCTGCTCAAGAAACATTTCATATTATTGTAAATGTTGAAAACAGTTGTGCCTGTTAATATATTTGTGGAATTTTTTTTAGTTTTTTTTGTTAAGTAATAGTAAGACATATTGGTACATCGTATCTACAGCTGTTAAGTTTGTGTAATTACACATATGTAACAACCTACTGAATGGTATGTGTAAGTACAAATGGTAACAGGACATTGGTAACAACACTTTTTGTAATGAAAGTACAAATGTGTAACAGGACTAACAGCATTTTTTGGTAAAGAAAGTGTTACACTTTATACTAGACTTATCATGTAATTACTCATGATGTTACACAGCAGCAGCCAGTAAGTTAGGCTTTACATATAAATTGTGGTTGGTGTCCAGAATGTTACACTTTATATTAAGTGGACAGTTCCTGAGGACTTACCAGGTAAGTACACTGGTATTACAGTGGTGCAACAACTCCAACTCGAGATCCAACTCCTCACACTTTACATATCCCTTAACCTACCCATCTCCACCCCCTGGATCAAATGGTTCCAATTACCCTTATACATATTGTTGTTACAAAATGTTTATATAATCCCTGTTACACGATTACTTAGTGAAGTGTATAAAAGTGCTGTTACCAATGTCCTGTTACACATTTTTACTTCCACAAACCATCCTGAGGGTTAATACATGTGTGTAGTTACAGAAATATTACAGCTGTAGATACGATGTACCAATGTGTACTTACACTGTGGTTACATACATTTAGTTACTATGCAAGTACACAGGTATTAGGACCACTAATTAAGTGGACAAAAAAACAACTTTTTAACGGCAGTGTATATTCAAAAGAGCAAAGACATACACCGTTTTTACAGAATATACATTATTTCAAATTCAGCCGTTGTTTTACATCGATGCCTATTAGTTAAGTAAATAATATTCCTAACTGATGACAATTTGAGATTCAGGCTGCAAATGGACTTACTCTGAAACCAATCATAATGAACATAGCAGTTCTATTGACTTTTTTGGTCTTCTAAGACTACAGGCCACCCTTATTTCGTTTACACACTGCCAAAACCCATATACACTTTCATCGTATCAGTATGAAGATGTTTGACTTGGCCTGGACCAGAAGGTAGTTCAAATGTTCCACTTCACTGGTTGTTATTATTAAAAAAACAGGAGTTTTGAAGACCGCGCTGAAAGGGTTGAGCCTCAATAAGCTCTCAAAACAAAAACGTGAGGAAAGGGTTTGATTTCATTCAACATTCTTTTTCCATTCAGGTGTCCAATGTGACATACTAATATAGTTTTGAATGTGATGTGAGAGTCTAGGGAAGTTTTGCACTTATGAGAAGAACAGATGTCTGCACCATAGTCCCGTACTAAAACGGTCTCCCGAAATGACGCCACAGGCAGAATTTCTACATCATCCTTAAAATGAAAACAATGCCCTCCTTAAATAAACACGATCTAAAATGGCCTCGGGAAACGGGAACGGAGGAGAAGAGCTTCGTCAGCGACACTGAAACTAAAAACCTGAGACTAGCAGGTTTTCCGCGAGAGTTCCTGCCTGTATCCTGTGACATGCCGACGGCTAATTTACAGTCACAGACATCCAGGAAGGTGATCTCTGGTGTCCCTGGAGGTGATGGGAAATGTCCAATCGTACACCCTGGTGAGAGAGTCAGAATGCTGGGCTATCACAGCAAAGATCAAGGGGTCACAACACGGCAGAGGTTGCTGTGGATTTGTTCCCCCGTTTCCTCTGAGGCAGATGGAATGGAATACCAAAAGTGACAGAAACTATTGTGAAGGAACTCTATCCTTCAGTTTACCGCCTGCTGCGGGGTCTCTATAGTGTGGTCTCAGTGCTTGTCACTCCAGCCTATGGGACCTGAAGAGTCTGTATGACCGTTGCTTTTGTAAATGGAAAAGATTACATATAGAAGTGACTTTTCACACCATTCGTTCTATAAGACCTATAAGAGCCAATGCATGCCAACATTGGTGTTACATTTGGTAGACACTTTGGGTGCAATCTGGACTGCATATGTTCCATTTCCCAGGCCAGACAGGAAGGAAGCGGGATTAGGATTGAGTCAACACATTCATCTATTTCACCCAGTCACTCTTCCTCTCAGTTTACGCAAGCACTCATCTGAGAGGGAGGTGATTAGCTGCAGACAAACAGCATTGTGGTTTGGTGCGCCACACGTTCACCCGGCACCCCACACGCACTCTCCCATGGGAATAAAATGTCAGATGGTTAACCCTTTCAGGACAGCTTCTGTCACCATATCAGGGACCTCAATGGATGGACAGGTGTCACAGAGCACACGGGGTCCCTGCTGATGAGCCTGGTAAAATGTCAAGCTCAAGTAGTCTAAAGCAGGATTTATACTTTCGCCTGACTGCGCGCGCACCTTCCCAAATGGACGAAGCTTTTATACTTGTCGCATTCGCCGTTGTACTATTTTTTGAAACGACAGGGAGTGACAAGGAGTAATTGTCCTCTAAAACCATCGGAATCACCGGTGAGAAGAAGCCATTTGCCGGTACAAGGCTTCTCGCGTGATGAATGAGTTGATGAATTAATAATTTCTTTATGTACAAACTGATTAAAACAATCTTAAACTATTGGCTTTATTTCACAACAAACACAAGACAACTTTAAGCAAATATTGTATAAATAGTATCTAAATAAATTCTAATTCTATTTTTATACAATAAAAATAAAACGTACTTCAAATAAAAAGCCTTGGACAAACTATGCAAAAAAAACTATGCATTGTTTTCCGTCAAAGCGTCAAAAAGCACCTGATGGAGTTTGAGTTGAGTTTTCACACAAATGCCGGCACAGATGTGCATGTTCGGCTAGAATCGGCTTGAACTCGTGCATCTTCAGATGCGGAGCTGCGCGAAAAGTTACAAAAAATGGCGTGCACACCGCCACGCGAAGTGAGTTCGCACGCACTCAAAGCGAACTTCCACCAACACCGCGATGACGTCATATTTTTATGACTCTTTTAAAGTCACGCTTTTTTCACCATTTCCACCTACAAATTAACACTTTACAATTCTTTATTCACCCTAATATCATTAATGTTTCTCTTCATAACATACAAATAATTTACATGTTCATTAATCATAAAAATAAGATACAATGCTTCTTTCCATACAATAAAAAGTGAATGGATGTTGGAAATCCCAAAAAAAAAGCCAGAACTTCTTGCTCTACACTCAAGCGTTTCTATAAAACAAAACAAAAAGAAAACTTAAAAAAAATTACAAAATTAGTCTTTATAAAATTAAATGAATGAAATAATGAAAGGCAATGCTTCATTTATACATTTGGGAACTCAACATACTGTAGAAGTGTTGTTGCATGTCACCAAGTAACATATGAACAGAGTTAGAGTTGCTTGGGAAAGACCCTTTATCCTGAATGCATTGCATTTGCATATTTTTGCACATATTCCTTTTTAATACCTTCAAAATTAGTACCTTTAGTTTCACATACCTTTAGCAGTCTTTCTTATTAATTCTAATGCATTTAGGGCTGATTTACTTAATCAATTCTGACACCAGGAAACATGCAAGGATTCTGTCCACATTAGAAAGAGACTGGAGAGACTGAAAGGAAGGAAGCAGGGCAAGATAAAGCAGATAGTAAGAAGAGGAGACCGAGATCTAGGGTTAAAGGGTTTCAGACGATTTAGAGACTCCATGTTTGCCGTTAATTGGCAGAGAGAGAGAAATTACCAACAACATGACAGTGACAGTAGCAAAACAAACAAACAAAAAAGTGGTTCAAGTGGCTGTCACTCTCACTCATGAAGAGAAGACGGCTTCCAACTCCAAAATCCAATTATAATCAGCAAGCCTGTATTAAACACTCTTTTTAAAAGGAGACCAGAGCAGAGCCTGAAATAAACAATGAAAAGAGAACCATTTAAATTACAGGTATGGAAAAATTCAGCCTATGAATAGTTTACAGTACTGCAGGCGAATGAGGTAACCATGCAATCAGACCTGGCATGGAAGGTAAATGTCAGAAGATTTACAACCCGAACCTTGCCAACTTCAAGACACAATGTTGAACAAATACTTCGGCGTATAAGAAATGATGTGCTGCTGTAGGCTCCACCCTCAGGAAGAGCTCCGAAACGAGCTTGCAGGTTCATCTGGAGTTTGAAAATTAGTAGGAAAGAGTGCATGCCATCTTGAAACGTTCTTTTGGTTACCATCAGTTCATAATGTACACTATGAAGGTGAAATGAGTAATGAGCAATTTAACGTTTATAAACTTAAATAAAACAATATTTTAAACTCATAAAAAGCCATTGAGTGAATGTAATGTCAGTTAGCAGCTGTACAACATATCGATCCAGGTGATTCATTCACAAAAACATAAAGACTCATTTGTCTTTGGTTAAATAACAGCCAAATTGCATTTGCAGAAAGTCATTATGGAGCACTACAATTCACTTTCCCATTGTTTTAAATCCATCTGGGTGGTTAAAGAGTAATTCCAGGTTTTTAAAAACTGGTTCGATCAATGATATGTAAGAAACAAGTACATGACATTTTTTTATTTTATTTACTTTTTGAACTCACTTTACGTTCTCGGCCAGAAACCCTGTATTGATATTGATTTACCATGTTGCTATGCCATCAATTTAGAGGCATACATTTTCTTTTTTTCATAATGATCAATATCAGACATTTAGCTTGCTTATAAGTCAGCCAGGCAAGTCCATTAGCATACCACAACCAACTATGGTGGAAGTTATGGAAACATTTCACAACACATCATATTTTCTCAGCTAAAAAATACCCGCATGGATTTCCATGCTGGTTTATGCTGGTCCAGCTGGTGGACCATTGACAAAAATGCTAGTAACCACCACAGTCTTTCTGGTTAATCTGGTTGACCAAGGTTAATGCCGTGGGAAAAAAGGTTTGTCTAAAATAGATCGGTCTTCAGATAAATCCTTTCAACGACACACTCCATGCGAGTCTCTCATTGTGTTTTAGATACACAAAGCATCCCGATTAGCTTTCAGCAGGAGGGAGGTCGTAGGGTTATCATAGCAATGCATTCAGACGTCCAGTAGACGGGGAGGGTCACAAACTGTCCAACTTCATCCAATGATAGTACACCCACACTTAAACCTCATCCTCTTGCACCTCGGTCTGATGCAGATAAACAGGCTCCATCTTTAACTTCAGCTCTAGATAACACTGCATTAACCAGAATGCACTGTGCTGCTATCACTGCAAGTGCCAAACAAAACCAGAGACAAATGAGAGGATTACTATGAGACTATAATGTTAAAATTGCATTATGATGCCCTTGGTGGCCCCTCAACCTGACCAAATTCATCACTGACACAGTTTGCTGTTGGCATAATGGACTTTCGCATGAGCTGACTGATACAAAAGAGGATTTGCCAGTTGCTATTGATTTTCTAAAGAGAAATGGAATGCAAAAAGAAATAATCTTGCACAGGCCAGTAAACATGAGTCTGCTGAGGATTTCGTATTTTATTTTAACACAAAAATATCTACTTTCAGTACATTAGTACTTCAAAAAATGGGCTTAGAATCAGAAATATTGAAGCAGAAATGTTCAAATGCATTAAAAATGCTCTTATACCATGCTCTTATATGTGAGGGAGCATTTCTGTAATCATTGGAGAGCAATATAATCCTCTTTATCGTTAAACTAAAACCCAAAGACCTGTTGCTTGGAATAAAAATCATAAAAGCATAAAACTTGATCTCTGCATGTACGCTTCTCACATTTCTTTTCTGTTTTTTTTTTATATCTTGTGTTTTTCCAGGAAACTTTGGATAGGTACATGCTCCAAATACACTAAAAACCCTGCTTCGTATCTGAACGAGGCCCACACTGTAGCATATGTTTTTATGAGGATTTCAAGCCTCTTCATTAAAGGGGTGGTTGATTATGATTCACTTGTTTAACTTTAGTTAGTGTGTAATGTTGCTGTTAGAGCATAAACAATGTCTGCAAAGTTACGACGCTCAAAGTTCAATGCAAAGGGAGATATTTTCTTTAAAGAAATCGGCTCTTTAAAGGGACTTTACAAATAGGGACAAGCCATAGCAACCTGCAGGGGCCCAAGGATGGTTTGCCCACTGAGCTAGCAGGGTTGGAGGCTGGGTCAGTACCGGAATGGGAGGAACCTCTGGGGGAAAAACAACTAGGTTGCTGCTGGAAGAGGTGTTAGTGAGGCCAGCAGGGGGTGCTCACCATGTGGTCTGTGTGGGTCCTCATGCCCCAGTGTAGTGATGGGGACACTATACTGACAAAAAGCATCGTCTTTCGGATGAGACGTTAAACCGAGGTCCTGACTCTCTGTGCTCATTAAAAACCCCGGGATGTCCTCGAAAAAAGAGTGGGATGTCACTTAGCACCGGAACCTGGCCAAAAGTTGGGGCCCATGGGGAATCTGACCATTCATGGCTCCTAACCATCCCCATATATTGAAGATTTGGGACTCATCCCACTTTTGTCTCCTCTCACCAATGAGAGGTTGTGTGGGGGCGTTCTGGCGCAATATGGCTGCCGTCGCATCATCCAGGTGGATGCTGCACACTGGTGGTGGTTGAGGGGATCCCCCCCTTCTATGTAAAGTGCTTTGAGTGCCCAGAAAAGTGCTATATAAAAAGGAATAATTATTATTATTACAAAAGAAGACTGGTAGGGACTACAACGAGCTTCTTCCCGGGTTTGTGACATCACTAACCCCGATGTTTACATAAACCCTTCCACCGGAAACATGCAACTACCCAAAATGGTAAGGGAGCGTAACGTTTCTGGACAACGTGCACTAGGCGGTTAGTGAATCACAACACAATGGGCCAGCTAACCAATCTGAGCCCATTGCGCATTTGTAAGGGAGGGGCTTCATAGAACCAGGAGCTCAACAGACCGTTTTGACTAGAATGGAAACAGTGGTGTAGAACAAAGATCAAATATGTGAAAATAACGCACTTTTTTTTTTTTTTTTAAACGAAGCAAGAACACGTTACACTGCACCCCATAAACACAATCAAGCCTTTGAAAAAGCTGATAAACCACCCCTTATGTTTGGCACAAAGAAAATCCCTTAGTCATTAAAATAAATAAATAAATGCTACCATTTTGTTTTTTGCACTTATGGTAATGAGAATTTAGTTTAATTATAAATGAGGAGAAATGTAGTAAAAATTATGACAATTTAAGCAAAATATAAATTATTTTGTCTTGAGGGTGAAATTTGACCCAGAAATGTTCTTGATCAATTCACCTGAACATCCCATTAAAGATAAAACTTTATTCTGCACTCCTAGACTTCTTTGTCTTACATGATAGTCTTTTTTTACGCACCAGTGAGATGTGGATACCTAACAAGCCCCATTCCTCCCACAGAAGTGCACTTACAGGTCTGCTCTCAGGAGAGGGAAGCTGAGAAGAGAGAGTTCTCATCCATCATCAGAGGTTTGCCCGGATTAACCAGGCCTCATAACTTCCCAGTGCCAAACAGTGGTGTAAAGCTTCCTCTCTCTGCCTTTTATCATCCGAATCCCAACCATCCATTCTCTGTATCAGTCATTAGGAGTAACCTTGGGTTGACCTAACACTTCCAATTAATAACAAAAGAATACGTCAACACCACCGTCTTAAAGTGCATGCACGGACAGGCGTTTTTAATGCAGATCTAATTTATTACCCAAGGTGCAAAGGGAGTAGAATGGTAGTTACTGTATGAAAAACAGGACAGAAAGGAACATGTAGGAGGAGAAGATGTCAGCATAAAAAATACAGTTCCCAAGACTCATTACAGGAACACAAACTGTATCTATTTATTTATTTGCACCTATATATTTAAAATATGAATCCACTCAATTCAACCTCCAGGAACATCTAACCACAGTCGGGCTTGTCAGATATCAGGCCCAGACTATCATCCCAAACTCATAAATCTCCAGCCCCTGAGGCTCAGGTCTCACACATTTGGGATGAAAGATAAACAGCAAGGGAAAAGAGTGACAGTCCAATAAATTAACATCCATCTAAGAAGCTTGTTTATCTTGACCATTTATCCCCTACAAGCCATTTCAACCCTCACAAAGCCTCCAACCTGTCAGAGCTCATTCCAGTTATGTATGATTGACAGATGAAACACCCAATCACGTTTGACTGGCAGGCAGGACATCCTAAACCATGACCTAATGTTTGACCTCTCACCTCTAGCAGTCAGGTTGCTAGACAGCCGTAAGGTGAAGACATGAGATACTGCTGTCTTTCCCCCCACATATTCTGAGTTTGCGTCTCGGTTAACAAAGAAACGTGAATTTTTCCACCAAGCTACCCATCTCCAGGGTCTTAGCTTCATACTTTAAGCAGCAAAGAGCCTTTAAGCCAACTTTACACCTAGGTGATCATCTTAATAAAAACTCAAAGGAAACCATCAAGTCAGTATGTGGTAAAAAAACAAAACAAACCAGAGCCTTCGTAATTAAAAGCGAACTATGTTATATAATAGCTAAGAATCTCCAAAGCCCATTGAGTTTCAGTGGAGGGGAATGTGAGCGTTGTTCCTAAATCTTGGAGGCAAAGATCTCTCTATCTGGGTCTCTGGTCACGGTTCAGCAAGATCAAGTGAAGAAGAACCTCCCTTTTTCTCACACTCCTTTGTGGCTCCATGTTTTTGTGAATTAAGCATAAAATAAGCGTAACCGGCTCCATTGAGAATGCCCCCTTGTCCAGCGAACGAGATTAATGAAATTCCCACACAGTGCCAACAAAAAGCGAACAAATACCTAGCGTCACTGAGTTAGTCATTAATACGGCTTCTTATTGTTGGCTTCATTTTTACAAGAAACGGCAAAGCCCTGATAAAAGCTCAGAAATTTCCATCACAACTGTAATATTTAGAGCCCACGTCAAGGTAATTTCTCTGATTACTGTCAAACTGATTACTGTTAGACGAAATCTGAATACGTTTCTAATAATGACCATCTACATCAACTGAAAACTAACCAAATTTAACAAGTTGTTAGAAATTAGCAAGTTGTGGAGTAACTTTTTGTGTGTAAATCCCCAAATCTCACAAGTAATTTCCTACCGCAATATCAGCAAAGCTACCTGCAGTGTTGGCATGTAATCTGTCTTACTCTTTTAATGTAACTTCTCTGCTACATCCAAAATTTTAATACGTTTCTAATAATTCTATTTCACTTGAAAACTAACCAAATTTGACTTGAAATTAGCAGTTTGCAGAGTAACTTTTTGTGTGTATAACCCCAAATCTCCCAAGTACTAAGTTCCTATCATAATGCCAGCAAATCTACCTGCAGTGTTGGCATGTAATCTATTTTACTCCTTTCATGTTAACATCTCAGCTACATCCTTCAGTCAAGATAGTAGAGCTCAAAGAGGAAGCCTCTCTTTCTCTGGGTAATATGCTAATCTGATTTTGGGGGGGGAAGAGCCAAGTTAATGAGCACGTTTACATGCACACCAGTAAGCTGATAACTCACAAATATCAGCTTATTAAAATAACCAGTTTTCCCCGTTTACATGCACATCAGTAACCTGACAATGCAAGTAAGCTGCGTTTACATGACTTCATTAATAAATCAGGTTATTTCCCTGTAGTGATGTCAAAATATAATAATTTGCGTATCTGACTTTTGTATTGACTCGTACAGTGGGGAAAAAAAGTATTTAGTCAGCCACCAATTGTGCAATTTCTCCCACTTAAAAAGATGAGAGAGGCCTGTAATTTTCATTTCAATTTTCAACTATGAGAGACAAAATGAGGGGAAAAAAAAAATCCAGAAAATCACATTGGAGGATTTTTAAAGGATTTATTTGCAAATTATGGTGGAAAAATAAGTATTTGGTCAATAACAAATTTAATCTCAATACTTTGTTATAAACCCTTTGTTGGCAATGACAGAGGTCAAAAGTCTTCACAAGGGTGTAACACATGCTGTTGCTGGTATTTTGGCCCATTCTTCCATGCAGATCTCCTCTAGAGCAGTTATGTTTTGGGGCTGTCGCTGGCCAACACGGATTTTCAACTCCCTCCAAAGATGTTCTATGGGGTTAAGATTTGGAGACTGGCTAGGCCACTCCAGGAACCTTGAAATGCTTCTTACGAAGCCAATACTTCATTGCCCGGGCGGTGTGTTTGGAATCACTGTCATGCTGAAAGACCCAGCCACATCTTCAATGCCCTTGCTGATGGAAAGAGGTTTTCACTCAAAATCTCACGATAAATGGCCCCATTCATTCTTTCGTTTACACGGATCAGTCGTCCTGGTCCCTTGCAGAAAAACAGCCCCAAAGCATGAGGTTTCCACCACCATGCTGCACAGTAGGTATGGTGTTCTTTGGATTCTTTTTCTTCCTCCAAACACGGCGAGTGGAGTTTATACCAAAAACTTCTATTTTGTTCTCATCTGACCACATGACCTTCTCCCATGCCTCCTCTGGATCATCCAGTTGGTCTTTGGCAAACTTCAGACGGGCTTGGACATGTACCGGCTTAAGCAGGGGGACACGTCTGGCACTGAAGGATTTGAGTCACTGGCGGCGCAGTGTGTTACTGATGGCAGCCTTTGTTACTTTGGTCCCAGCTCTATGCAGGTCATTCACTAGGTCCCCCCGTGTGGTTCTGGGATTTTTGCTCACAGTTTTTGTGATCATTTTGACCCCACGGGGTAAGATCTAGCGTGGAGCCCCAGATCGAGGGAGATAATCAGTGGTCTTGTATGTCTTCCATTTTATAATAATTGCTCCCACAGTTGATTTCTTCACACCCAGCTGCTTACCTATTGCAGATTCAGTATTCCCAGCCTGGTGCAGGTCTACAATATTGTTTCTGGTGTCCTTTGACAGCTCCTTGGTCTTGGCCATGGTGGAGGTGGAGGGTGGAGTGTGACTGTTTGAGGTTGTGGACAGGTGTTTTTTATACTGATAATGAGTTCAAACATATGCCATTAATACAGGTAACGAGTGGGGGACAGAGGAGCCTCTTAAAGAAGAAGTTTCAGGTCTGTGAGAGCCAGAATCTTGCTTGTTTGTAGGTGACCAATACTTATTTTACCGAGGAATTTACAAATAAATTCTTTAAAAATCCTACAATTTGATTTTCTGGATTTTTTTTTTTTCTCATTTTGTTTCTCATATTTGAGGTATACCTATGATTAAAATTACATGCCTCTCTCATCTTTTTAAGTGGGAGAACTTGCACAATTGGTGGCTGACTAAATACTTTTTTGCCCCACTCTATGTATTTGTGTATTCCATACATTTGTCAGTTGTGATGTTAAATTAAGCTTGCAACATGTCGGGAAACTTATAGCTCATATATTATCCTCTCATGCAGATATAAACGCAGCATTGTGACTGAACCACTTCTACTTCTGCTGCACGAGATCAGAACACATTTTCATTTTTTTCGGAGTCATGAAAAAGTCTGCTTTTGTGATATATTTCCTTCTTTCTTTACTGCAAGACATTTGCTCGGTCTAGATGCGCTTAAATCTGCACTAACGATGCGTTTCTGTCACGTAACACAAATGCGCCCTTCAATAAGCCGTCAGAAAGCGGGCTATTGCATTTACATGCCGTGCGAAATCGGAGTAAGAGATAAAAAACTACCTGTTGCGCTGTTATGCTTACGCCGTTTATTACCTTACTCCGATAAAAGAAAACAGGTTACCGCGTTTACATGACCAAGTGCATGTAAACGCACTCAATTATGTTTTCCTATTTGTTTGTTGTGTTTCGCTAGACTTTTCTTCTGCAGCTTATCCACAGATAGCAGCGTGCTAAAAGAGAGTAAAAGAGAGAGACCGCCGAGGTGCCACCCCATGATGTTCAGCAGAAAACATTTTAATTGCTTTAGCAATTAAGCAAGACGAGTCAAAAACCGAGCATGCCTGAAAATTCCCACAGCAAGACGTTAATCTACCTCCTTGGGCAAAACTGTTCCTCAATGGAACGAGCAGACAGCAAGAGAAGGAGGTGTTTGGTTTTCTAAGAGAGAAGAGAGATGCAAGAAATAAAGAGACAACAGAGAAGTTCTAATCTTCATTAAATAGATGAAAACATGCATAAATGTGTAATCCCTCGGTGTTTATATATTCAAGCATATGAATTTCAGACCGTAAAGTTTAATCTATTCTAACAAGAGTCAAGAAATCAAAAGTTTCTAGAAGATTATTAAACTACTCTAAGAGAGCTCCAATATGCAAACTATAATGTTTCTGTATATAAATGTAGAGTATAAACTAGAAAGGAATGGCCTAAAAAGGAGACATCCACCAAACAATGAAGATATCCCAGTTGCTGCCATGCACTGGTGCTCTATACATGCGTGTTAAATCTGAGAATGAACACACACATGCACACAAGCACACACACACACAATCTGGGAGGTACATTTGAAAGAGGGGAATAGTATCAGTCTCAACATCTTGTTCGGCAGATTACAGCACAAAGCATTTCATTAAATGGATTAAGTCGTAATTCAATCCTCCATGGATTCACTGCAAGCTCGGGCTTAAGGATCGTAAAGAGTCTTTTGGTTGAACATCTCTGAAGCGTGTTTTTCTTTATCCTACATACAGTGTGAAACATAAATGTATGACAATTTGGACATATTCCTTTACTAGCTTTCATTGGAGGTAACATGAAAAAAAATCTAAACTGAACATTTAACTTAATAAATGCCCATGTGTTAATGTGCTTAATTAGTGAATAATATTCTAAAAGAAACGAAATGTTTCTCACACTTTTCTTTCCAGGTTAATGCTACCAAGGCTTCAAAGGCATTAAAAATAATTAATTAACATAAAACAGTATTAAAAAAAACATTTTAATTGAATTCAATGAGAAATGAGTATGTGAGCATCAATTGATTTTATTAATTCTGGAACTGACTGGATTACAAAAAGCTTGTCATACAGAAAGAGCAGAAAAATTATTTGTAACAGCAGCCAAAAAGGAGTAATTTCAGTCATTTTATAATAATAATAATAATTATTATAATAATAATAACTATTATTATTATTATTACTTATTCAGAAATTCAGTCCAACCAAATGCTTTCTACAATGATGTTAAGTGCACTATTGGATACGAGCACATAAGTAAAAAAAGAAAAAAAAAAAAAAGAAAACAAAGCAAAATCATTTGTAAATTATGTTAAGAATAACACTCAAATCCTTCTGAATAGGTGAGATGTCACTGAATACCTAAAACCTTAATATTACTATCATTTTCATTAGTAATGGCCTCTTCTCATGAGCCATTTCATCACATAATATCTTATTTTCATCTGTTATATCTGCAGCGAAAATTAATCTCATCTATTGAGAGACTTCAGACCGGCTATGGGAGAAAACGGTCTTGTTCAAATCAAAATAATAAATGTGTGAACTCCAAATCAAGTTGGAGTCCATCTGGGAACAGATCTCTCACAGAACCGAACTCTAGTCCAAAACCAACCCTCCGTTTCTGCATCGAGCCGTTAGAAGCACAACTGGAAATAATACAATCACCTACAGAGAGACGTAGAGAGAGAGAAACAAATTGAAGTCTGTTGAGAAGTGTATGAGCCTGAGATGACAAATTTTAAACACATCATTTTCCAGTGGTTTCCGTGACCGTCGGTTTGACAGTCATATGTGATGAGATGATTATTAAACAGTACTGGACTTGCGTGCCCTCCTAACCGTGGCTTGTCAAAACTAAGAAGTGAATCATAGAAAAGGTTGTCCATCTAGCTGTACTTGACGTTTCCAGCAATTAATTCTGTCACAGAGTAAAGAGCGGTGAAGACCTTGGCTACAGTAGACTAGCCACAAGATCACTGCTTTTTCCCACATTCTAATGAAATGTCATAGATCAGAACAGATGAAGGCTGTTAAAGTCACCTCTCAGTTCTTAGACGTCATTGATTGAAGCACTGTAACTTGTTAGTTTTTTCCAGGTATGAACTGGAACCACTTTGGCAATGCAAACTGGCACAAAACCTCGAGAGGGAGTGACGCTGGTCTGTCACGGCAGGACAAATGTGTCCTGATATAGAGCAGGTTTTTTTGCTTCAGGTAAGAGATTTAGAGAGAAAACACTGGTGAAAATTTGGCACGAGTGCATGTTGTACTTTGAATAACAATCAGTAGTGACACCACGACTAACAGACTTGATCAAGCAAAACATGTCTAACCACCGCCACAATAGCTTTGATCAGTATTTTAACAGATATTCATACTTTTAGGTAAAGTAGGCAAAGCATAGTTTGCATAAATTGCAAGTGAGAAGTGAGAAATACAAATTTAAGATCATCAATTCAAAAGGTAAAATGAATCTGAATAAATAATGGCATAAATAATAATAATAAAACTATTATCATTATAAAATAGTACAAATTATTATCATTAATATAAACAAAATACATTTTCAATCATTTTAATATTATTTATTAATTCATTCTTTTATTGTTTATTCATTCATTTTTGCCATTACTGCCACTACTACTGTTGTTATTATTGAATAAAATGTAATATTATTGAATTATTATTACTGAAACAATAATTGATACTACTGGTACTTATCTATCTTATCTATCTTACTTATCATCATAGCTATAAATACTACTTACTACTTTCAGTTCTAATTACTTGACAAAAATGAAACCTGACCCATCTTTCAGTAGTCAATTTTTATATGTCTGAGGGATCATTTAAAGGACAATGAGGTATTTATGAACTTGCCCTTAACAGATAAAGGGATGTAAACACAAACACACACTAGGAGTAAACCTTGCTTGGCCTTTTAAAGAGATCATCTGGCATTTATTTTCCCCTGGAGTGTCATTAGAAGCTGCTGAATCTCTGCTCATCATTGTTATCTCTACACTGCTAATTAGTTCCAATCAATTAAAGTTGCTCAATTCAGTGTCACTGGGACGAGCGCTGCTCTTTTTGCCTCTATGCATGTTGAACATTAGGAACACATCAGTAATGAATTATCACCAACACTGCATTTTAACAAGTTGCAACATGATAATGCAACAAATCTTCTGTTAATTAAGATCACTTGATGCTCAAAGTTAATCAAATTAAAACCAAGTTAGAAAAAAAGTTATATTATTATTATTTCTGTTGGGCGAGTTTGCTGTGGGTGACCAACATAATGTAAAAACATTTTTCAGTGAGTCACGAATGTGATGCAATATGAAAATAACTTTCCAAAAAATGGTTTCTGAAAGCACTGGGATATTTAAATAGTCCAACATCTCCGCAGCTGTTCTACTAGCTAACTGATGGAGTTATTAGTCATTTCTTACAGAAAATAAACCAGAAGTGGCTGATGACAATCATAATCCCGTGGCAGTGGTCACATACTTATGCGTTCACACAAATGCAATCCCTCCGAGTCAGGATATGTTCTTAATGGCAATGAGAATAAAAATGATGGCTTCCACACACATCTGGAGCACAGCCTGATTATACACTTGCTTCACGACACCCAAGAGTCACCAGCACACATTTACTCAACAGCCAGACTACAGACTGTTACTCAACGCTCATATTAACACGTGTGTGCATGGAAGATAAATTCTAAACATGTCTAAACAGGACCAGCGCGGCAGGAAGACCGCTGAGGCATCAACCTTATGGGCTGGGGGGAAATCCGATTCCTACTGTATCCCCATCCCGGACAACCACACAAACACCATAACAAATTCAACTCCGGCCCCCTTCCACGCACGCCACCCTCCTTTGCAATCTCTTTCTGCTCCTGTCTTTGTGCGTGCAAGTCTACTGCTGTCTTTTCCTCACTTGTACTCATCCCACGTTTGTGTTTTCCACAGAAAGGAAATGCAAATGTGCCGTTTCCCCACTTCTCTGGGAAACGCCACAGGGCGCTTGGATAGAGAAATTAAACAAAGTTGCTGTGATGCATGCAGCAAAGTGGCAATAAAGTATTCATTAACAACCATTCAGACGCTAAGCGGGGCAACAAGTGGTCAAGTTAAGAAGTTAAACAGGGACTTTATGTGGTAAAACCTCCCCTGGGCTTATATATTTACTAAACAAAAGAGCTCCTTTGACGGGTCTCGCGGAGAAGTGCACCTTGCCCGGGGGGAAACGGGCTCGTGTGAATGGAACTCGGGATAAAGTGCATTTACCTACTGAGTGGCGTCACTTTGATGTCAGAGGAGTGGGTAAACACAAACACAATCAGAGAAAAGACCCATCACGCTCTATGTTCTCACGTTTGGAGGTGAAACGACAAAGATGTCAAAACCTTAAAGAAAGAGAAAGATGAAAATCTCTCCTCTACTTTGGTTATGTGGTACATATGGAGAGGAAGCAACCATTTTCATAATTATAATTAATAATAATAATAAAAAAGAAACAGATTAGTATTAAAGTGTGGCCAATATAAAATTACGCACACCAGACACAACATGTTCTTTTACATTCTATCATTTATTTAGATTACATTTATTTAAAAACAATTAAAATTAAAATAAATTAAATTCTAAAAAAAACTCTCTAGATATTGGCCACTCAAAAATCCACATTAGTGTTTTAGTGCAAATCCCCATTAATCCACATCCACTAATAATAAAAACTGATTAATTATGAAAATTACCATATTATTTCGCAAAGATCTTGATGCTAGTTCAAATCGTAAATGTTGTCTTGATTCAGAAAGCCTTAAAAACAACATGAATCAGCATTTGACTTCCATAATGTGATATATAAAATATTATATTTAGTGGGAAATAATATTACTACATTTAAATGAATATGATTATTTAATGATTTAACCATTTTAAAGCTAAATTCAGTCACATATTATAAAATCGTTTAAATAACACAAATTAATCACAAATCATAAAACCAGGCACATCTATTAGAAAATTTTATTGGACTAACTTTGAATTCATGACTTTAAGTCACACATAAGACCAATTCAGAGGTTATAAGTGCTGCATGCTTTTCAGATTTCTATTTTTATGATCAATGTAATTCATTTCAAAGTTTCTTTTCTACACAAATGCAGCTGTCCTCCTACGTTCAGAAGTTAGTGGTTAATGTGAATGCGTGTATGTGTGCTGCTCTGTGGCACAGTGTGCAAGGCACTCATTGACGGAAAATAAAGGCCCAGTGCCAGTCACAAGCCCACCCCCAGATCTCCCAGAATGTGAATGAACTGCTGTGAATAGAACGATGAACCCACACAAATGCCCTCTCACCACTCACGCCCGCCTGCCTGCTCGCCCTTCTTATGTGGATGAACGCGGGGGCGAGACGAAACAACAAAAACATCAACAACAACAAGGGATGTGTGAAGCCCCGCCCCTTTTTCATTCCATTCCTCTGCACCCCTAGGACTGCAATACGCCCCCGACTCCTGGCCAATTCCACATTCCACAGGGAACTTTAAAAAAAACTTGATCTTCTCACAAAGCTATACCTCCACCCATTTCCCACCAGGAAGAGGGGTGGATCGTGGGTGGAGGGTCAATGGTGGAGAGGGAGGGCCTGGCGTTGCTTCAATGAGAGCAGATGAGAGCTCATCTTCTTCCATGACAATTGCCACCCACTCGAAAAGCACACAGTGTCGGGTGACTGAAGAACGCGAATCAGCATCTCAATTGAAGGCATCAAAGGCTCCGGATGCAGGGGCGGACTCTGAGATTAACACTTCACAAATTTTGTGTCCTCTCAACACCACTATTGGAAAACATTTATTTTTTCTTTAGAAAATGTGAGCTTTAAGAGCTGGACAGAGACATTTAATATAATGGCCTCCTCTCAATCTAGTTCTCAGTGACTCATTATTGACTTTGAAAACAATTTACAAAGGGTTTCTTCATATTACATGGTTTAATCCACTGAGAAATGAGAATTGTGTGATCATGACTTAATTTTAGGCATTCACACTATAAATCAGCAAACTAAAGTGAATCCAGATCATCTCTAGAATCTAAATCTTAAGCCCAATTTAAGATGGGCAGATCTAATGACTGACAGTGTGGTGATTAATGATGCCAAGCTCATTAAACAGAGCTCGCTCTTGACCCCATCCCACGGAGGAGTCAGAGCCTCTCCATAGCTTCACAGGAGGACATTCTGGGAAAATACACCAAACTTTAAATGATACTGAACTGTAGACGTTATAATGGCACATGCTCTGCCTTTTATTTTGAATAAAATTCCATCTGTGCAATAAAGTGGTTGTAAAACCATATGAATTATATTAATGAAAAGTTCTCTACCACTTAAGTTCCCAGTATCTGATCATTATAAACACAGTGGTGTTCCCATTGGTTAATCACAATTTAACACTATATCATAGCCAATGAGAGCACAGCAGCTCATATTCAGGATTTCTCAATTCTACCATTACAATCAAATGGTTATATAAGACTAATTATACAGTAATTTTATATTAAACAGACATGGGTCAAATGCTGGCTAAAACTGGATTGAGAGGCAATCCCCCGGTCAAGACCTAATTAAGACTTGCTAAAATCACCTCTCACCCCCCACAGAGCAGTCTCAGTTTATTTTCCACTCACCGCACAACAAACACGTGTCAGTAATAATCACACACTCTTAATCCCACAAGACCATCATTCTATCTGACACTTTAATCTGAGAATGGTAGCACTAGAACTAAATATACTCCATTTAAATCCATGACTGAATTCAGATTCAGTGTTGTAGCAATGATGACTTTCATTATTCTCATTACTTAAAATTACTTTAAGTAAAAAAATAAATAAAAAAAGGAAGAATATTTAAATCCGAAAAATGATAAAATAACTGCACTTTGATCTATTTTTAGTGAAGTTAATAAAATCTAATTTATTTTTAATAGAATCTGCATAAAGGCAGTACAATAAATACTACAATTATGCATAAATAATTGAAAAGTATTATTATTTTTCTAATAACATTATGAAGAACTGGGGTGCCTAATTGTAGTTGCAAAATCTTAATTCTTAATTGTAAAGATTTAGTTTCTTTTTGACAGATAAAACCCACAGATATTCCCAGGGTAATACTGTGATTACAGTGAGAAAAATAATCTACTCAGTTACTAGGACAAGTAAAACATGAATGTGATTTCCTGAGTCACTCTCCAGTGTGGCAAATACAACAGATGGAATGAAATAAAGAAGTGTGGATTGGCATCTCTGAGTGTTCCTGCTGAGGAAAGAGCTGAGCTCTGACAGACGGCGAAACCCAAAACCCCCAGCAGCGCACAGGTGAGAGTCCAGAAGAGAGGCCATGGCAAACCTAACATCACTCTTCCTGTGAGAGCTAAAAGTGTGCACTGCTGCCGCCCCAAGAATGCTGAGTATTCGGCCTCACGGAGATTCCCCCATGTCAATGGATCAGATGAGAGAAGAGAAAAGAGAAGGGAATGGGGAAAGAGAAAAAGAAAGTAATAGACATAAAGAGAGACGGAGAAAGAAAATGTGAGAGAACCAAGACAGAATGCAAGAGAAAAATACAGGCTAATGTAGAGTCAGATAGTCATTATCGGCAAATAAACAAGATTTTTACCTGCTGAAGGGGTTTATTTCATGATAATGACCAGTTGACTGTAATAATCCCTCTTATTTCATGGCTACTAACCAAATAAACAAAACTGATTGAAATATCAAATACTAACCCAATATGAACTATCGGTTTGGAGTTTAAAGTATTTTATAATGTGAGAACAAAACCGAATATTTAAACTAGCACAGCTGTATAGGAAATCAGTGCCCTGGGACAATATACACATGTTTTTTACCTCAGAAAGCTATGACTGACCAATCAAAATCAAGTATTACGTCAGTAACCTACAAGTCACCTAAGGATTTTGACCCCTCAAATGAATAAACACTTCATTAAGTGAGAATCCATATAGAGTTCATGTCTGTGTGCGAGTAACTACTAGAGACACTTCATCCTCACCAGGTTCCCACATAAACATCAATCTCCAGTATCTGCAGACAGACCAGCAGTAAATGCTGTGGAATACACAAACAGACACTCACACAATCCATGACCTAAAATGAGAAATGAGGACCACCCATGTGACTTCTGATATGCAGATGTGCATTTAAATCAGCGTTGGCCACATCTGACTGCATAACATGACTAGAAGCATCCAGTGCCAATAAACAGGAAATCTTCCTAAGAGTTCACTGACCTTCTTTGTCCACTCTAACCAAGCTGTGTTTCCCTCCCCTGCTTTGGATTACTCTCGGTTACAATTTTTAATGGAATGGAACCAGATTGTAGCCAGATTTTGTTTCCAAGATGTTGGAGTTGGAATGACGATGCTTTCACGGGCAGTTTGGTTTAAAGTCACTGGTACCTAAATCATTAATGACCATTCCACCTAAAAATTTAAATTCTATTATCATTTATTCACCCCATGCATTCTAAACTCACATGAACTATAGGACTATCCCTTTAGCTCACTTATTAAGAAACACCTAAGCACACGTAAAAAAAATATATAGAGGATATATAGATCTTATATATGAGATCCTATATACAATATGATATTATATATATATATAATATAAGATATTACACATATTAAAATTAATGTCGATCAAGAATTGACCTAAGAATGTTCCATTGCACAATAATTCTCATTAGAATGAATTAAAAAGGGAGTAAAATTAATTCGTATTTTTTTATTAAAATATTACCAAAATGAAGATAGTATAATAAATGAAAAAATGCTTTACTCTTTTATAAAGAAAGAAAGAAAGAAGAATTATAAAATAGTATTTTTCTTGTAATAAAATCAGCATTAAGATAGTAAAACATATTACAATGATACTTCGCAATTTAAATGATTAAATAATTTATTTTGAATTACAGTATTGAGAATGGGGGTAAGGTGCTTAATTGTCATTCTAAAATATATATAATTAGAGATTTCATGCCTTTAGCTGAGAGACTCATTATATCACAGCACTCAGAAGCTTCTCCCTCTATCCACACACTCATGCTGAACCGTCTGACCTGAAACTGGTGTGAAAATCCGCTGACCTCACTCTGAGCACTCGCAGAGCATGCTCCGGTTTGTGAGGTTTTTTTTTTAGGTCCAGCTGCTGCCTGTGTCCTGATGAGATGCAAACGGGCTGCATTACGATGCAGCTGCACGGATTAGAGCAGAGGTTTGTGGGAATGCTGTGCACAAAAGACATCATCATATCACTCCAGATTACTGAACCATGCCGGCATGAGCAGTCAGATACACTAATAAGGAGGTTGAATGTGGGTAAATGGTGTCAAACAACCTAAATTGTTAGTCATATTCCCCTGTTATAGAGTGGTTCTGTCCAAGTCAGCAGAATCTGATCTTGTTTTCACAAAAATGTCATTAAAACATCTTAATGCATTAATATGTTCAAATTGCAAGGCAAGGGTTAATTAACCCTTTTAGGAAACTTACTGTGCTTATAATTAAGTGTATTACCAACATAGCGACAAAACCTTGCCTACTTTTATATCACCCAGACAGTTTTGAAGCACAATCAGTCAGCTGACAAAAATCATTGATTAGATAAACTAGAAGTGTTCTTTGTGTCAACAGGCTCGAGCCCTTTGTGCGATTGGAAGGACTCTTCCTGTTTAGGGGCCAGTAAGTCCACACAACTTACAATATCTTTAGAGCAGCTATTTTAATACAGGACTATGACCTAACCCATTTTGTGCATGGAGGGCAGGAACACCCTCACAGGGTTAACGGTCTCACAGTCTCGAATGCCAAAGGCCCTCAAAGTGAATTGGAGCCTCCAGTGTCGCAAGAGAGTGTTTTCCTGAAATCTGAACAGCCTCCAAGGAAATGGCTTAGATGGAAAGAAAGAGAAAAGAGCTAGAGAATAAGAAAGAGAGACTCTTCCAAATGGCTCTTTCCCCTTATCATCCATCTGTCTATTCATCCTTATCAGATCTCCTCTTGAGATCCTCATGTGGTCGCAATGCCAGGTTTGAATGATCATTACCCGCTCTAACACAATACGTCCAGTGTTCCTTCTATAAAAGCGGATACTTAAAGGCCTGGAGAACAAATCACTCTCGACTGACTTCATTTCAAATGACCTGATTTTACATGACAGCACAGAACTCTTTATAGAGACTGGATGAAATCAGAGACATAAGAGGGAGATCACGGTCCACTCAAATCAAAATGAATGCTCAATAAGGCAGCTGCAGAAATGAAGTACCATCTTTGAATTAAAAGAGCCAAAAGCATAGCCTAGAACATAGAAAAATACTCTAGAACGTGCATGTGCATTAGCTGGAAAAAGACCTAAAAATAATTTTGTGTACATAGACATATACGGGTCTGCTGCCAACCCATTACCATTCCCACTTGCCCATAACCTGTCCATTTGCGGTTCTGTTCTCATCAAATTAGTGATATTTCCTTGTCTGGCAGACACATGTGTAATGGCCTTAGCACATTAATTATAGTGTATTATGGCTGTATTTGTTATTGCTGTATTGGGTGTAATAGTCAATGAAACGTGTAATGCTCACCACCACTCTGGCCAAAACCGACCCCTTAAAACCAACAGTAGTTATTTTACAAAATTTAAAATGATATTTGCAGGCTACTATGAATGCCACATGTTTGGCATATAGAGGTTAACCACATAAGCCGAGACTGGTATGGGGCTCCCTGGTTTTATCCAGTTTCCAACATTTGATTCTGATAAATGAAAAAATGGGTCACTTAAAAACCGTTACTTCTAAAACCTCTAACTTCTAAATGTGTCCACTAGCATGTTAATGTATGGGTATATGATTAATATAGTAAACTGTGCCACTTTGTCACAAAGTCAAGCAATTGGATTAAAGGTAAATGCTCTTAGATCAGGGTAAAAGAGTCATCTATTGGAACAAAACAGGATGCAAAAACAATTACCAAATTCCTCCCCTATATCTGTAAATAGGTAGCTCCACCTTAAACTGGCAGAGACTCAACACCAAACGTTCCTAAATTTTCCTCCGTTTTAAATGTAATCAGTATGATGGTTCATGGCATAAAACTATAATTAAAAACTATAAAATAAAACTCTGTATAATTGCTATCTGCTATCCTTTATAATTAAATAAAAAAACTAAATAATTAAATAAGCAAAAACTTAATTCTGAGGAAATCTACACTGATCTCATTCATTTTTAGCCCAGAATTGCTGCAAATCAGTCCCAAGGAGGGTCACAATAAAATAAAAGAAATACAATAAAAAGCTTTGAAGTCAACTTTGAGCTCCAGTATTGCATCAAAACAGCACAAGCTCAAAGGTGCTACCTATGAATTCTCCTCCAAGCACAGGAACTTCAACGTTTTAGGTACATCATCCTTTTACACTTATCCAGAGCTGCGTTAACTTACTCTAATCAGTCCTGGACAATTTTAGCAAAGTAGCGATCCTGACATCAGATCAGCATGAGCAGAACAAATTAAGCCAACACTAGTCTAAACACCCATCGGTGTGTGTGTGTCTGTATGTGTATGTGTGCGTGTAGTTGAAGGGGGTCAGAACCCCTCTGGAGGGAGGCTGGCGACACCGACTCATACGGCTCTAAATCAATTGTGCATGCTGGGTCACCTTTCAAAGGTGGGGACGAGAAGTGGAATTAAATCATACATTCAACCAGCATCGATTTACATTAAATGAGCTGTGATTGTGGTCGATCCCCCCCCCCGATGGCTCAAAAATTAACTAAACTATGACTGAAAACGGCATCTGGGTGCAGTCAACGGTTTGATTGATCATCACTGTGTCATTCCATTTACGAAGACAATCCATTTCTACACCAGACCAAACAAGATTGGGTTTCTTCTAAAACTGATATGGAAAAGGTACAACATCTGCCATTAGTTTAAAAGCCCTCACTGCTGGCATCATGGGAAACGACCTTGATGAATTTCAACAGAAGGGGGAAGGAAGTTGCAAAGCTTAAAGATCAATTAAGATGTTTTTGATTTACTCTCCAAGTGAGGTGGAACTGCTTTACTAGTAAAGTGAGCTGCACTTGTGTGAGTGGGGGTCGTATCTCCTGACCCCTAAAGTGGGTTGACAGAGCAAATCGATTTAAGGTATTATAGACAGTCAGACGTTCTAGCTTTATGAGCCTCAAACGTGCTCAGTTTGGCTTGGTATACTTCCTGATAATAAAAGTTCCTGATAATAAAAGCACTGTAAAATGGAAAAACTGATAACGTATCTAATAGTGGTAGACGTCTTGACACAGCTAACTTAAATACAGACGGGGTGGGTTTTAGATCTTCAAAGCTTTGAGAACTATTCAAGGAAAGTTTTAGAGAAACGCTTCAATGATCATATAATGCACCAAACTCAGATGAGAAGGGAGGTTTAAAATCTTAAAATGGGCGTGGGTTTGACAATAATTAGCACATTCCTGTGCGTGCTGTGAGGCACTATGGAGTGAAAACAGTAGGCCTGCAGTTTGGGGTGGACGGCAGGTGCTGTCTTATGATGAGGTTTACAGTCGCTCTCCAAAACCAATTAAAAGCGCTAAATGTGAGTTTGGCTCGAGAGCTCTGCGACTGCAGAATCTAAATACTGCTGCGCCCTGCTTGACAGAGCAAGCAAGCAAGCAACAACTCAGCTTTTTCCTAAGAGAACAAACAAAATGGCAAATCCATGACCTTTTCAACCATAACCACATTAGATCCTGCTGATAGCAATATATTATAAGAACAATTTAGACATCATGGAGCTAATCAAAGACTGTGGGTTGTGTAAAGGGATGGGTTCTAGCATAGCACCGCTTCATGAAGAAAAGCCATTCCTAAGAGAGCATTATTTGAAATCATTCAAAAACGACTGGATCTACAAACACGCTCGGTGGAGTGTTAAATCCATCTTGATTAAAGCAGAAAAAAGCCTTGAATAATGAACTGTGCATGCCAGCTTTTGTAATTAAGTCCACCAGTGCATTCTGGTCTGGGACACTGAGCCTTTGGCAAACAGGGAAATTGCTCGGTCCTTGTTCTCAAATGGCTGATCGCAGGACGGACCTAGACCTGGGGTATATTAATGTGCGTAGCTGATCTTGATAATTTAACTCTACACGATGCTTCTTAAAATCCCAGACACAGCCTAGCCAATTGAACTCCTAAAAATAAAGCTTCTTGAATGGTTTTGGCAGCACATTAGGTTCACTAAGAACCATTTTCACTGTATAAGAATACTGAGTTCACTCACTTGATCTCTTGGTTAAAAAGTTGAAAGAATTGATTTGAAGGTGTACTGCATCAGTGCCACAGAAGAACCATTTTAGGTTCTCCAAAGAACCTTTCAGTGAACAGTTCTTAAAAGAATCAATTTTTCAAGAATAATTTTTTTTTCATTTTAAAGAACCTTTTGTCGAATGGAAAGCTTCTTCCTCATGTAACCACCGATTCCAATAAAGAACCTTTCTTTTTAAGAGTGTACATTATTTTTCTTCAGATCAGAATGGAACTGATTTTGACATAAAAAGGTTATTTTAATGCATCAGACTGTAAAAATCTTTTAAGGAGCTTTATTTGTAGGAATAAGCATTAATCTGTTAGAGAGTTCAGTCTCGAAAACAGTAGACTCATCTGCCATCATTTCATCACTAACATCTAACATCTCCGGTTTTGCATCTGCTATCGATTATTCCAGAAATTTACTTAAAAACATACTACCGAAATAATTGAAACGGCATGTTTGGTTTTCTGTAAATTTCTCTGACCTGTGTTGAAGTTTCGAAATGACTTTCTTCAACTCTTGTTTGTGTTTTTAATTACTCTGACACAGAATGAAAGTGGACGCAGCTGGCTGAGAAAAATCTGAGACGTCTGACAGGAAAGCCATTAGAAACGCACAGACAGTTTTTACTAATTCGGTGTGCGATTAGACTGGAGAATCCGTCTACGCAGTGAATTTCCTCCCGAACCTAGAACATTTATCAACTCATCAAATTCAGTCATGAAAACCAGAAGGTAGCACATGAGAAAAGTATATTCCAGAATATTCACACGGTTCTTCAAAGCCACAGGCCACACAAATGGAGCTGAAGCCAATCAGAAATGCTCTCTTACCTTTGAAGGACAAGAAGACCCGAGGGGCGTTCTGAGGTTCACCGTCCGAACCCAATGTTGGAACAGATAGAGCCAGGAGAACCTGGACTGACCATAGACTGCCCAACAGCATGTTGAATTCAGAAAGACACACTTGAAGAGGTCACTGGGAAGAAAAAGCACATTATTGTAAATGATATTGATGTCACTTACTGCTTTCCAAAGTTAAAGGATGCAAATACTTAAATAAATAGTATATTTCTTTGGGTTACCGACTACGGAGCGAATTCGACATTTGGCACACTTGCATGCCATATTTCAGCAAACACTGTAATGCACTACAGTGCATTCAAATTAAGTCAGTGTCATTCTTCAAAGCATAAACATTAGTGGTCGACCGATATATCGGCCGATATTTGGCATTTTTTAAATATCGCATCGGTCGATAAGTTTTCCAGTTTTGCCGATGCGTTCGAGGCGGGACTTTTTTGACGGCGCTGAGAACGGCAGCGCCTGAACACACAGTGCTCACATTCTCCCTCTTGTTTGCCATCGTCGTTAACAGTTCTGTCTAAAAAATCAGATAGAACTGTTAAACAAATGAAATAAAATGTATACAAAAAAAGTATTATAACGATTGCTTTTATATTATTAGCAATAGAAAGGCAAACATTATAATACTTTCTGTTTGCCACAGCATTCAGCAAATACGCATTTAGATCATTAACAAATCATGGAATGTCCTAATGAAACATCTTAATTTCAAAAACTTGCAAACTAGTCGGATCAGTTGTGAGGATATTGGAAGGTGCTTGTATCCAGCATGATCGTGTGTTTCTCGAGACGTCGATCCGTGAGATTGAATGCTAACAGGAGGAGTTCAGCTCATGGAGAGCGCGACGACAATCCTTTTTAATTATATTTTTATTAAATTTTTATTTATTTGTGAAAAATACTTTGTAAAGTATAAGTATGTTTATTTAACAAATTTATTTTTTAGTCCATTTTCAAATGATTTAAATTTTCTTAAATATTAAATAAAATTATATTGGCTTTATATCGGCCACCCTGCTTTCCAAGATATCGGCAGTCAAAAAACCAATATCGGTCGACCACTAATAAACATGCTTCCTTCCTATGTAAATTAGATTCATTACGTTTTGACCTATTCAACAAAATGCTGCTCACCTTCAGCTATAACATATATTATTGATCACAGCAGCTTATCAAATTAAAATATTCAAAGAAAAAGGAAAATACATGTTGAATGCATTCTCTTATTCACTCAATGTCTTATCTGAAATATTGTTCGCCCATATGTATTCCAGATATTTTAAAGTTCCACATGTTTTACCTCTGGGCTGGCTGCTTTAATAATAGAAGCTAAGAGGCCCTCCACAGTAAACATTTCACCAAAAAATAAGGGTTTGGTTACATTTGTTTGAAACATACAGCAAAAGGATATTCCCCACGGGAGTGTTGACAAACCCCACTGCTGCCACATAGTCCATCTCTTTCAGATGGACAGGAACAAGGCTGCCACCCACAGAGGGGCTGCACACATGCTGCTCAGTGGTGGCATGACACTTAATCTTAAAAACGTAAATCGGTGTGGATATATCTAAATCAATGATACCGTTCCCAAAGCCACATGGCATTGACATTGATCACAACTGCATGCGTAATACCCTTTTTTTATGAAAGAACAAACATCTCAAAAAACTGAAAAGTAGTACTAGCGGAAGACGATCAGTCCAAAAAAGCACTGCCTGGCCGCAGAGCGTTTATGAGTGGAAGCAGCTGTTCAAACCTCAGCTATTTGTTAACTGTCCGGCTGTTTATCTAAAATCTCTGCCTCTTTACCTCACACAAGCCAGTGAAATTAAAAAACAATTATATGAACACAACTACACACAGACAGTTGGAGGCAAGCAATTATGGATACAGTCTCACAAATACAGTGAAAGAATAGATCAATACATACACGCCAAAATGCATGGCTTTTAGGGCATTTTTTTTAAAAGAACAGGCAAAATATTATGTGAAAAAATTGTAGGATAGCAAGAAACATTCAGGCTGTCGCATTCAAATTTCATTCTTTCAGTTACACGTTTGATTTATTAATGTTTTAAACTTAACTCCCAATTAAGAGGCACTCTGTCATGTCAACTTTTGCAATAAAATAATTCCTCAGCTACCGCATTAACACATTATTAAACTGTGATTTAATAAATTCCAATATGATGAATTTAATTAAAGAAATGAATAAAACACAATGAATAGAATGGGCTCTTCAGCAACTCATAATTCAACAAATCGAACTTGGCTTGTAAATTCAGCCTTCCTGGAAATGCAAGTTGTCAACATTCATAATCAAGTCTTATGACTGATCAACAGGTCAATTGGTCGCACTTATTTTTATGCAATTCTTGCTTTCTACATGTTTTACCCTATTTGGCAATAGAGTATCAATATGTACAGCCCATATCTGCATTTATTGTGTTTGTTTATTGCTAGTTTGTGAAATTGTGGCAGTGCTTATTTTGTAAAGACATGTACTCTGGCCCCTGGAGACAATGTATTTTGTTTCTTTTTTTTTTCCTGCTTCCCAGCAGAGCAATGAAAATAAACTTCTCTCACTCGGTCTTAAATGCCTATTGTGCTGTTATATATACAGGAGCTCCCGGATAGCTCAGTGTATGCTTAACTTGTGTTAGAAAAACGCTGGGAAACAGCAAGAAAGGAGCTATGCAAAGTAGAGCAGCGTAGTCTCGCAGTGGAGAGTAGAAATAAGTGACAATGCAAAGATTTATAAGGTTATTAAGTCTGCATACAGGGATATTATTAGCTGTTGTGGGTAATGCAAGTTCAGAGAATGTGTTATTCTTAATCTAACCAACATTAACATGAAACGTCAAGCAGTTTCTGTGGTGTGACTTTACCTCTGTGCTTATTCTATACATGCAGTGTTTAGGACCACGTTACATTGAAGTACTATGTAGAATACTGTACTTTTGAAAATCAATTTGTCATTATATAGAACCATTTAAAAATAACTTGTGTAGGTGATAAAATGGTGATCAGTTAAAAGACCCTTGACATCATATATGCACATTTTAACCTAAATTCTTGATGTTGACTAAAAAAGTCAGTGGATATGTTGTCAACTACCCATATACAGCAAACAACAATTGCAAAAATAAATTCAAGAAATTACATTTTGCGTAATGGAGGAAAAAATAGTAATGCCAACACTGACTGTTATATCGGGAAATAATTATTATAGATATGGCAGGAACCTGGATTCACTGCAAAGCCAACTGAGTTAATAAAAAGTTGCATTGCATTTAGAAATCAAATCTGGACGTTTAAATGTAGCTCCTGCTCTATATACAGTTTAATAATAATAATAATAATAATGCAATCCAATGTTTACCTGCTTTGCTCCAAACTGTCCAGAAGGAACTTTGAGCTCAATTCAAAGAGTGAATCCAGGAAATGTCTGAGTTCTGGTTTATGTTCGTATGTCCCAGGTCCTGCAGGTATAGTGAGGTCCAGTCCTTATCTCTCTGAACACCTGAGCGCGGTGTGCTTCTTCTTCTCTATTATAGTGCTGGGAATCCCGTTGGATATCAAGCTAAGACGCGTTAGAGAGGCGTAAAAGCCACATGACAACACATTATACGAACAGCTTTAGCGCCGTGACTGCCCGTCTGAATATCTCCAAACACAAGCGCACTTCTGCACGCACTCATTCGCTCGCCTCAAATGCTGCCTAAACAGCTTGGCAGGTGGATGCATTGTCGCTCATTTGAGTACGACACGCCCATGGGGTGGGGACTTTACCTTGGAGCACCGCCCCTTCAGCGCGAGCTGCCGTGATTATCTTCAACCCACTGTAGTGAACTGTCAAGCGGTCCACTGGGGAACTCTGTGAATGCAATTACATTCATGTTTCATTAGGTGGTACTATGTGGAACGCAATATTTATGCATTTTCATAACCCCCTTAAATGAGAAAAAAATCCTATATTTTGCATATTTGCTGTTGAATAACACAACTACCCTAGCATACATTTAAACAAGAGTTAACTAAAGGCTGAATTATGTTCTGAAGACAGGGATATATTTTTTTATATAATAATAGGCTTGGGGCAAGTTATTATTGTGTGTCTTTTTGTGTTGTGTGTGCGCGCGTGTTTCAATAGATTTTTATAGCCAAGACATTAAAGTGTGTCTATACAAAAAAAACTTTCAAAAATAAAACAACCCAGACTTCCAGAGCCTATTCACTGGCATAAAGTATTTAACAACTAGCCATCAGTCCCCCTCCCTCTCGCTCTCTCTCTCTCTCTCTCTCTCTCTCTCTCTAAACTATTTATTTTAACATATATTGTAATGTACTATTCAACCAGCTATCGATCTATCTATGATACAGGACACTTAAAACACTCATAGTAGGTCTATAAATGAGAGCAGTGGAAATTTCCCATGGCCAAAATATTTTATTTGTTTACATATTAAAGGTCAGAACATGAGAGCATTGTGCAAGATATGCAAGGTTTTTAACTTCAGTGTTTTCCCTTGAAGGACTGCATCAGTGAAAATCTTCTCTCTGATAGTAACTCTAAGAGCCTTGAAAATCAGTTTTGTGTGACACTGGAATCATTACATCCAGTTCTGCTGCTTCTTTCAAACAGGCTTTCGCGTTGAAATGCATAAGCAACGCAAAGCAGTTACAGTTAGAGAGCCTCAGGTTTCATTTATCCAGGACCATTTGCACACCACACACACACACACACACACAAAGTCCCATCCTCACCTGTAAGACAGAAACTACTTGGTATTGGGATTCAAATTTTTTGCGAATGTTACTCCCTGACACCAGAGTTTTTAGATACAAGCATCCCATTGCTACAGGTTGAACAAAGTCTTACAAGTTTTCAGACATCTCAGTACATGCAGCTCGTCTACTTATCTCGAGGAGCTCAGAAAAGAAGACGAACGAGTTTCTGCGGCTCTTTTGATGTAAGACATGCTGTGACATAACTTAACGACATCCATCTATTGGAAATGAACGTGTGTGTCTTCCTCAGTTAATGTGATAGCACATTGTTCCACTGGGCACCACTCAGACTGCTTGATATAGAGAGTGTTGAACCCATGCGGAATGCTTGGCAAAACCTCTTGGAGAAATAGGATGGATTTTGTGGTATGTATCTTTCCTACAACTACCCAAGGATAATTTAAAACAACACAGTATGCAAAAGCAAGTGAGCAATCTAACATGCTACACAAATGCACAGTTTTTCTTGAAATTAAAAGAATAGTATGAAATTTCTACCAAAAAAAACTTGTTTTTTCTGATTTGAATCCATTTAAAATGTACTTCTGAGCAGCCATTTTTTCAGTGTCACATGTCCTTCATGAATCATTCACTAGCTATTACGCTTTGAATTCAATTTGCAATTCCTGCTCGGCAGAGAAACCTATTCTTATTATTATCGCAATAGACAAAACAAGATGTAGCTGCTTATCTTTTAGGACACACTTATAGCATTTTTTCCGATTCTTTGATGAAAAGAAAGTTTCAAAAAACATATTTAATTTGAAAATATGAAATTAAACTGTTTTGTAGCAATGTGAATAAGTTTTATTGTATTGGATCAATTTATTTGCTCTTACTGAATAAAAAAAAAACGTACTGACCCCCAGACTTTTGAATGGCAGTGCATAAACACACACACCCCACACACACATTATATATATATATATAATATATATACAGTATATATATATATATCTGACACCACTCAACACAAACACCAATTTTAATGACAGCAGTTTCCCATAGTTCTGCAAACTTTTCGAATAGAACCACTTTCTACTTGGTCAGCAGAATCTATAGGATGGTCGGAAAAAAGTGGGACATCAATATGATTGAATGTCTGGACAGCAGATCATTTACAGGGGACATCGTTGTGCTCATCACTCACACGTATTTGAAAACCTTTGACTAATGAAAAGTCATTCCGCTATTGTCAAAAAGATTGAAAAAGCTATTCAGGCCTTCGCATTGTGGCTCAGGCTATTTTTTTTGCCCCTGTCGCTCACATGTAACTTCCCGTGGGCCACATTCTTTATTAGCCTCCTGCTTAATCCATGTTCACCACAAAATTCACATTACGGTCACAATGCAGCCTGCCGGTGAGATTGGGCTCGGGCTGAAGAGGTTGAATGGACAGAACCGGAGAATGAAGGGTAATCTTGTCCTTTTCAGCACGGCCGAACCATTCACCCCTCCCTCCTCTCTCGCGCCGACCTGCAATAAAACAGTTTTCAAAGACGACTTGGCAGAGGTCAAATGGAAGATGTCTGTAAATGAAAGCAGCCTGACTTTGTCTCCCTCCAGGCAAACTCTGACAAGTTCGACAACTTATCTTTTCAGCGCTGGGCAGAGAGGGGCTTCTGGAGGAGGCAGGTCTACACACAACTGTCTCAGAAGCCTTCACCCCGTCCTTTATGTGGAAATAAAAGGCATTTCAGAAGTCAAGACTGGATGTGGAGTCTGAGTGAGCCTGTGAACTTGTTTCCACCATGCTATTGTCTTTTATCCGGTTTGCTGTATCGACATCGAATCTTCCCTCGAGGGCTCGACTTCTAATATGGCTGCAGAAATATTAGTTGAGCGTTTCAGTGGGATGACATGACGAGCTCATGCAGAGGCACCTTGTGCAACAGAAATAATAGGCCTGCGTTCCTGTGGTGCAGTAAAGCCCTGAGGCTTCAGGTGTTATTGTACCTGTGTGTATCTGTGAACTGTGGGTGATAATGAAGGGTGCAGACACTTTAGTCCCAAGTGTTCACACTGTGATTACCTCAGGGGTCAATAACCCGACACCTTTCCCACAGTGGAGGTGTGTGTCGAAAACTGAGGGCCCTTTAGTTCTGTGCTTTTTTGTTAATAAGAATGCATATGTGAGCATAGCCTTAAAATGTCCCCAGAAGATATCTGACAAAACCTTATTTTTGTGAATGTTTTTAAACTAAAAATAAGTTTCATAAATATTATAACTCATTTGGATTTTATTCTACATTTATTTAATTAGTTTTTACTGTAATACTGATTATTATATTTTAAATTAGGATTATTTAAAGTAAGAGCTTTTTAAAATTTATTTTTAATTGAAAGAACATTCCTGTCATCATCCACCTCAATTGTTCCAAACCTGTATGAATTTCTTACTTCTGCTGAACACAAAAGAAGATATATTACAGGCCTATGCCATTTTTATACTTGTTTATAATACAAAAGTGTTATAAAATACCTGACAAAATTGTCCTATTACTTGTGCGCTTACAGTAGGTCATTCAGAGTTGTTGGGGTCTGATACGATATATAATTCTTGTTATAAGGGCTATTGGGGTGGAAAGTATCTTATGTTCACCGAGGCTGCATTTATTTATCAAAAATACAGTAAAACCAGTAATATTGTTAAATATTATTGCAATTTAAAACAATGGTTTTCTATTTTAATACATTCTAAAATTGTATTTATTTCAAAGATGGCAAAGCTGAATTTTACAGCATCATTACTTCAGTCTTCAGTGTCAAATTATCTTTCAGAAATCATTCTAATATGCCTTTTGGCTGCTTAGAACATAGGTTCTTATTATTATCAATGTTGAACCCTCTTGTTTTTGAGCAATTTATTGGCATCCGGACAGTCTAATGATGTAATTATTATTTCCTTTAATATAAAATAAAACATTGTATTTGTGTCAAACTAAAAATTTTGAAAAGACAAGTTGTTATTAAAAAAGATCTCCTTTATTTCTTAAATTTGTGTTTATTACATTTACGTGCACGCAATAATGTCAATACAGCAGGTGTGATGTCAATTTTCAAAAGTTCATACTGATTATTATGCTGTTGTATCACTTCAGAAGATTAATAAAAAGACCTACTAATAGCACAGACATTTTATGAACCAATTTTATGTTGATCTTTTGTTACATTTGGTGCTTGGCAATCAAAGATCATCAGTTGACTGGTGGCACTGAAACATTGATACTGAAATCTTTGAAGAAACTTACCTTTGGAGCCTCATTTTCTCCTCTCACTCTGAAAACGCCCTTCAATGCTCTTCAAAAACAGACACAAGATCTCTATTTCTGTCCAGCCTGATACAACCTCATGCCCCCTCACTAAAGTACTGTAAAAAGCAGTGATTGTTCCTTGCACCATTCGGTCGGGCCCGTCTCACTGCTAATGGTCCTGATTAGTCTCCTATACTGGTTTCCCTCAGGTGCTAGGAGATTTGGAAACCATCCTGTACTCTTTCTTAATTCCTGGAGGTTAAAAAGTCACTCATGTCTCAGTGCTAAGAGGTTCTGTTGACTAGGCCTCTATTTGTACCCAATCAAAGAAGACGTATCACATCAGCCATTTGAATCACTCAGGAGGCATTAACGCTATTAGCGCTTGGAACTAAGAGCCCGGTCTCATAAAAACGCGTATAAATAGTATGCCAAATAAAAACGAAATCTTGTGGTATTGATACGCAAAAATGGACTTTGGCGCATGCACGATACGCATGTGTTTGGCATGCATATAATACGCCGTTTTCGCATGCATATGATACGAAATTTGTTGCCGTGCATATGACACGCAGTTTTCGCGTACATGTGATATGCATCTACCCCACAACCCTAATCCTACCCATCACGTAGCATATACACGCCAAAGTCCATTTTTGCATATCAATACCACGAGTTTTCGTTTTTATTTGGTGTACTATTTATACACACTTTCATGAGATGGGGTTGGAAATAAACACCGCTCTCAGGTGTTTTCCCTGGGGAATACCTGTTTTCTGGACACTTAAAATCAAACTCGGTCACCAGCAGCAGTTCCTCTACTTTTGTGAGGATGAAAGCTCACGAAAACACTCTTGGCTTCTCAACGCAAAGCTTTTGGGTCAATGCTAACGTGCTACCATAGCAATGAATATGGCCCGAAAAGAACAGCCTTTGTTTCTGAATCAGCTGAGAAACTGATGTTAAAACAATCTAACCTCTGAAAGTAGAAATAAAATACTGACAAACAAATATTATTATAATATACTGCATCAGAGCAACTGCCTTAACAGAATAGTTCACCCAAAGTTAAATATTCCGTCATCATTTACTTACATTTAATATTAATTTAATTCTGCCATAGAACAAAAAAGGAGATATTTCCCAGAATGTCTGGGCTCTATTTCCATACAGTGTTAAAACGATGATAACCAGGCTGAGACCAAATTCAGAATTGAAGAATTATTGCAAGAATTATTGGAATTTATCATTAGAATCTGAATTTAATTGTATTGAACCAGAGCAAGATGTCTGTCTGTCTGTCTGTAGGGTCTATAAAACCTCAAATTTCAAAGGTTTGCAAACTTCCAAATGAACAAATAAAAATTGTTCAAAATCAGTCTAATCATTCTACTATCCTTTTTTTAAATCGGAGCTCAAATTCTGCATCCTGTTTGCTACCTTAAATCAAATTCAATTCAAATCCAGGAATTGAAAAGCCATTTCCAACTCAATTCTGAATGCCGCACCACCGTGTGAGAACTGGGATGTTGAGATCCAAAATTCTGTATGGAGCAGAATTAAAGCAAACTACAGTGTAAGTATTCTTCAGTGATGGACACACACTCTAGAACTTTCCCATATGTACAGCACACACACAGCACACCCTCAAACAGTACAGCATATTAAGTGGTTGAATTCATGAGAGAACATGTAGTAATCTCACAGCCTCAATAGGAACCTTATGATGTGACAAGATATGACTTTAAAAAAGCCTCCTGCACAAGCCAGCGGTAGAGCTGATGTCCCGTCTCTCTCATTAGCATATATATGAGAAAAGTTCTCTGCCTCTCACCTTGAGCATTCACAGGTCTTCATCTCCGCTCAAACACTCTGCTCCAAATAACTCAAAGCAGAGTTTTTACATCTTTCCCAAAGTTCAGATTTTTTGTCTCATTTTCTTTCTACAGCTGTGAAAACAGGTTTTATACGAGAATCGTGGACGGGCACACTCTTTGTCAACTTTCAAAATAAGAACTGAAGTTTTATTGATGCTTTGGCAGAATGAAATATTATGAGTCACCATCACCGAGGTCCTGTATACAGGGCGAGGACATAAAATGTGTTGGACCTTCAAGAGAGAGGAAAACATTATGTTTCAGCTGTTTGACATTTGTATATAAATGTACTTAAGCTTATTTCAATCAAGAAAAAATCATCCCTCATGCTGTTCTTAAGGCTAAGCTTAGGGATTTGTTTGATTTATAGTTTCAGTTGTCAGTTTTTTTGCATTTGTATTGAATTCTCAGAAGCATTTAATCATAGCATAGTAGTACTACTAGTAGTAATAGTAGTAGAAGTAGTATACAACAATATATATATTACCAACCAACCAGCTATTTGTAGCCAGCCCAAAATACCATCTGTATTGAATAACTGAAGAATAAAATTTAAGAGCTTGTATTGTGACTGACAGTTATGCCAAGGATCGAGTAGTCTAGACAGTCTCTCTCCCTTCTCGTTCACTAGTTTCCTTACACTTTTTATCCATTATATGTGAAAGGAAGAGGTTGAATCCGCTGTCCACAGACCAACACAAACAGACCACACTCTCGAGAGCGCTGGAACAGAGCCACTGCCAAGTGTGTGTGTGTGTGTGTGTGTGTGCCAGTTCACTCACTCACAGATTCAAATGCAAAACTACACTTTCATCTTCCACCACACAGAATCAATGTTTAAAAATGTCTTCAATAAATACACCTTAATTGAATAATACCACAAACCAGAGCTCTGTGCTGCACTGCTAATTCAACAGTCCTCTGTAATGTATTTCATTCCAGTCCAGACCTCATCCTGGCTCGTTCGTGGAACACACCAAGAAACCATACGTCGGCTGGGTGAGTTGGGGGTGCCATGCCCCCCCGCCCCCGCCCCCGTCCTCCTATCCCATTTGCCCCAAGTTCAAACACTGATTTAATTCAGTGCAAATGGAACAACCTTGACAAACAGAGGCAAATGCATGTGTAAATCATAGGAGGGTTATGTTATGATTAATTTATGCGTCAGGGTTTGGGTTCGGTCCAAGGGAAGTACAGATCTGGTTTGCGGGCACATGCTCTGCCCACTGGACTAAAAAAAATATTCTGTCATCTCACCTTTGACCATAAAAATGACCGTTTAAAGGAGTTTAAAGTACAAATGAATGATGACGTGAAGGGCAGAAGTATGATGAAATGCTCATTTTGACTGATAGGGGTGAATGGAGATGCTGATTGGATGGTCTGAATGAAAACCAAGAGGGAACTAGGTGAAAGTTTAAAACGTGAAAAATCAGCCACATATATATCAGTAAAACTTGTTTTTAAAGCAAAAACAACTTGAAAAAATATTATTTCTAAAACAACTATAAAATTGGACTGGATCTCTCTACATCTCTCTCTCTCTCTCTCTCTCTCTCTCTCTCTCTCTCTCTCTCTCACTCAGCTGTCCATTATATAAAGCTGTCTAGATTGAATGGATAAGTTTGAATGTATAACTTTTATACAACAAGTCAGTGTAAAATAAACTGTAATAAGCATTTTTGTACATTAGGCCCAAGATACACAGAGTAATTCCTATCAAAACACTTTCAGGCTTCAGTTCAAGTGTTTATATCCTTTAAGCCATGCGGGAAAGGATAACCAAGTGTAGCTTGTTTTTCCAAAATGGAATGGCCAAAATGACTCTAGTTTAGCATTCTCTGCACATTGCTATGGAAAGTTAGCAATTTCATTTATGTAAATAGTTAGTTTTTACTGTATATTCGATCAAATAAATGCAGTTTTAAGAGACTTCTTTCAAGAATATTTTTAAAAATTGTAATTATTCCAAATTTTGGCCATCAGTGTATATATTTATACATTTATATATAATTGTTATATAACTTATTACCGGATCAATCCTGCTGGAGTAACCTGAGGTCTTGCTTAAGGGCACAACTGATGGATCAACCCTTGAGGGGTTTGAACCTACAATAATGAAATCTTTTGATCATCAAATCTTTAATGAGCAGGCTACACGATACTAAGAAAATGTAGATTTAAGGTGGAGAGGTTATGCTGGATGAATTAATGGAAGGAGGGAGGTAAGTAGTCTTGTACATACCATTTTCTTTATGACTGTTGCCATTATAAGCATCATTATGTGCTCCTCCCAAACTCCCATTAGGAAAATGATCCAGCCCCATTTTAATCGAAGTTGCGATAATCTCATCAGAGAGATCTTAAAGTGGCTGGAGGATGCTGTATCGTGCGGTGACTTGTTAAACAATGCACTTCATCTGTAGTATCTCAATCATCTAAAAAAGTAAACAAACAGAGATCAACCACTACTGAAATATCATGTCATGAGGGTCCAATCAAATAATACTTGATCCCGATAAAGCTTGCAATTATAGAGTCAGCAATCATCGTAAGCAACGAAAAATGAAAGCACTTTGAAAGGTAAAAGACTTGGACATGCTTAGAAAGATTAAGAGCTTGTGGTGAAATAAATGTGTATGGCCTAATATAATATCATCTAATATATCAATACTCTAAATATATATCATATAATATATAAAGTAGTAAGGAAGGGACACTTGTTCTTGTGTATCCAGTGCTAATGCTAATGCAACCAATAAAGCCTTGCCAAGACTGGCACTTTTGCAATAGGCCAAACCACCCAGCATAACTGCCATTGTAAAAATCATATAAATCATCCATCATAAAGAACCACAAACAATGAAGAAGGCAGACAACACTGCATGTGTTTACAGAACACAAAAATATATTTCTATAGAAACCTTAGACTGATGGATGGCAACAGCTTGTTAAATTGCATAATTAAGCATGCACAATTAGAAGAGTCTGAACGAAGAAATGAAAACAATGATCTCAGTGTTTGAGGTTTTGAAATAGTCTTATCTACGCCTGATAGAGTACAAAACAGAGCTCTTTTGTACATTTAAGGCCATCTAAATGCTATGACATCATGTTTGTGTCAATGCAAAAAATAGGTTGATTAGAAAATTTACAAATTGTAAACTAAACAAGCAAGGATTTTTGTCTTAAACCTGGATTTTATGCTATTGTGAGAGAATGGGACTGAATGGATCTCTTTTCTCTTATGACACCACCCACCACACCCAGAACAATGGCGGAACACCCCGGAATACAAAGACTTGGACTACATTGGGGACAAAACCCAAACTCCTGCAAGCAATAAAATCTCCATAACAGAGCTGTTTCACATGAAACACTACTAAAGCATTAAGGCAAGCCACAGAGAAGGAAAAAAAACTGAAACGGAGAAACACAACATCATGCATAATGTTAAACGCCATCATTACTGTCTTGGGTTGCAGTGCTCAAAAGCATCACACATATCTTAAAATCACCAGTATGTTTGATTTATGCATTTGGCAGCCACTTTTATTACAACCGAGGCTCACCAGCAACACATGCCTCACTCTATAGTTTTGCATATAGTAGCAAACTCCTACAACTATTATTCTATTTTACACAAATAATGATTAAAGGGGCAGATTATTGATTAATAAAGACTTATTTTTGCACAGTTCCTTGCAAAATGCATTGTTACTATACTTTTACCACAGCACAGGAATTGTAGACTCATATGTATTGGCTTTTCTGATATTGTAAACTTGCTCGGTAGCCCACCTGGTACAGTGTTGTATTTGCGATGAGAGGCGCTCTGGTACAAATCCCGTGAAACATGAATCATGATAAAAGACCTCAAAGACTTGTAGAAGTAAACTAAAATTTCATGATTGCATTTTCATTTCATGTTTGCTTTTGTTAACACTGTCGGTTAGTTTTTTCACCAAACATTTTATTTCTGAACTGCCATGATATGTAATAACCACTGTTAGATGGACAATCATCTGTTTTTGATCAAACTGAAAGTGCTTTTAGCGCAACACATTGGACATTTCACTTTGGAAGTGTTGCAAAACTAGCAAGAAGCAACGTAATTTCAATTCACTCAATCAGCATATAAAACCTTTGACTCAAATCATTTTGAAACTGGATATCTTTATTTAAATACATTTCTAAGATCATATATGTGGATGAAGAGTATTGTGGGAGCATTCAGACCTATAGAGCTCATTTATATGTCTGCAAGAAAATTACCTTCAGAGTGATCTTATAAATGCACTTATAAATGAATATCCTTGCTTAGTTATGAAAGTTAGTCATAAATATAATTGTTACTTTTAATGATATTTAATGATGTTGTTAGTAATACAGGAGGTTATTCGTATCTGATGCTCCAGCCAAAGAAAGAGAGAAAGAAAGCAACCTACATTATTCCTCCACTTTAGTGAGATACCAATGTCCCTTTAAGGCAAGTCAGTTCACTCAACGGCCATCTTGGCAGCATCCCCAGGCAGCTATTTTTCTAGTCATGTAAATACACCTCCAATCTGCTTGAATGAAAAGAGACTGAAATATCCAAGACTGTTGCTATACGCTTTCATTTCAATAAGATGTTAAATCACCAATTAAATCCGACAACTGGCGTCATAAAATTCCAATTTTTAGCTCAAATCAGGATACACCAGAAGGCTCTTTTAACTAAAAACCATGACATTCAGCGGCCATATTGAACATTGCAATTCCACCTTATATTGTCTCTAAATGTGTCTATACTAAAGTCCTGGTACACTGATAAAGTATTAATAAAAGTATATTCATTTAAGTATATAGAAATTCATTACCTCCATAACAATAAACAAACAAGACTATTTTAAAACAGAGCAACAGATAAGCAACCAAATAAATATGACTGAAATAGTGCCAAACTGCCATTCAACAGTTTGGGGTCAGTAAGGTTTTTTCTTTCTTTCAGAAATCAATACTTTTATTCAGCAAGGATGCATTAAATTGATCAAACATTTTTATGTTCATTTGAACTTGTTCTAAAAATAGTTTTATTTCAATAAATATAGGTTCTTCTTTTGCAGCAATACAGAAAGCACGATCTCCCCTGCACTTAAGCCTTGACTTAGGGATAAACAATAGATCCTGGTTGGAAGACCGAAAGGATCTAGTGGATTGATACTTAGTCAATAACTCGCAGAGATAAGAAGGGGACAAACCATTTAGAGATTTATAAACGAGGAGCAAAATTTTAAAATCCACTCTAAAACGAACAGGCAATCAATGTAGTGAGTGTAAAATAGGAGTAATATGCTCCCTCTTTTTAACCCCACTCAAGAGTCTAGCCGCATCATTTTGAACAAGCTGCAAACGGGATAAAGCTGTCTGGCTAATCCCAAAATAAAGTGAGTAATAACAATAACAGTGAAATGACAAACCATGTTTTCTAAAAATCGAGCCAAGAGGGAGCATATAGAGAGAAAAAAGCAAAGGAGACCAAATAGAACCCTGGGGAACCCCACAGGGCAAAAAAGCATTACTCGAGTAATGTTCATCCATCTTCACTGAAAAACTCCTATTTGCAAAATACGATTTAAACCAATCTACAGCGACACCTCTTAAACCAACACAATGTTCTAAACGATCAATGAGAACAGCATGATCGACTGCGGCCGTCAAATCTAAGAACACAAGGACTGCAAAATCACCCGAATCACATGATATTAAAATATCATTAAGAACCTTCAAAAGTGCAGTCTCTGTAGAATGGCATTTACGAAAACCTGACTGAAATGTTTCAAACATTGAATTATCAGCTAAAAAACTGAAATATTAACTCAAATATATTAAACAATTATTTTAAATTGTATTAATATCTCACAATATCAATGTGCTTACTGTATTTTTTTAGCAAATAAATGCAGCATTGTGAGCTTAAGAGACTTCTTTCAAAAACTGACTTTAAAAAAATTACTTAAAAATTTGGAACTGTTGTGTACTTTTAAAGTAAACTATTGTAAATTAAATTATATAACAGTTTATATTATCTTCAACAATCCTTTCATGAAAAAATATTTTACGTTTTATATTTATTTTTTTCAAAAATGAAAGTATAAATCACCTTCATATTAATCTTACATCATTAAATGTTATTATATACAGTTCAGTTCAGTACAGTTTTAATCAAAACATTTTTTACAGGGTACTCTGTCTTCTGCTCATTGTGATGATTGCAGTTCATTGTTTTGAACCTAACAAAAGCTAAATGAAGGTGCATTATGGCGGCAGCTCTTTGGTCTAGTGTGAATGCAAACCTCAGGGCTCTGGCAGTCAGGAGCCAGGAGGATTAGGCGCGTTGGAAATGCTTTTGTTACCAAGGCACTGTGGCTGTTGACTTAGGCACTTCTGCCTGGTTGCCTCAGGTTGCTTGCATCAGATCAGTAAATGTCAGCGAGAGCCCCGTAATCGTTGTCGATGGCTCTAATAGATGATGAATGCATGTTGATGCACAGTGGCATGATAATGTTAGTGTGCAGCACTTTTTTTCTCTCATTTACTTTCCCTCCCTCTCCACCCACAGGACGTGGACAAGGGTCCCTCAGTTACTAGGTGGGATGTGATGATGTCACAATGTGCTTTCACACTTAAATTTATCCCACAGCTCCAATATACTCCCGTGCACCACTGTAATTCTCAGAGCAACTTGGAAACACCATCCAAACAGGAAACTTTAACTACTATAAAGTGGCTTCCTGAAACCACCCGCTTCCTCTAAAACTGCTTTGTCAGATCCACATTCACGCAACTTCCCTGCTTTGTCACATCCTGTGATGTTGGTATACACCTTGTGTTGGTAATGACGTAATATAATTTCCCATTGTAAGCTTTTTTTAAAACTTGCTTGTAGGAACATTTCGAAAATTATGGTGTTTAAGCCTAAAATTATCAATGTGATCAAAACTTTGCTGAAAAACTTTGATCATTACAAAACCACACATTTAAATATCATCTGATAAAGACCTATAATTGGGTGAGTGACATTTGTGCGTGTCCTCGATTGTTGGGTGTTTGTGATGTAATATAGGTGAATGGTATATCAGTGTATATGATGTATATGGTACCATGTGATTTTAATATCATACACGTTCTTCTTTTTATTGTATTATTTTGTTGTCGTTGTCTCTATGTAGCTGAGTGAAACTTCCTGTCCGCCAGACACAAATGTTGCAAACAGTATTTGCAATAAGCTCATTCTGATTCTGATATTTATATGCATTTTATCTATAGTTATGTTATTTAATTTTCACAGCTCATTGATTGACATTACAAGCTATCAGACTTATTTTTGGACCATAAAAACATCAGCAACTGCAGCATAGTTTCGGCCTCTGAGTAAAATTGAGTTTTTCTCTTTGAGTATGAGCTCCATATTCTCCTACTGAATATCAAGCTATAAGAGCCATGAAAGCATGATTTATTAAATATGATGATAATACATCAATTCAATAATAAATTCAATTCAATCAATTTAATAAACCAATTAAAAAATATATATTTTTCTGGCTGTCATTTCAAATGTCAGGCTTTACAGGGTTAAGGATGATTATACAATAAGAACGTTTTTATATATGAGGCTTCAGTCTCCAAATCTCCCAGAGGGACATCAGAAACTTCTCAGCCTGTACAAAAGTCTTCAAAAAAGGGTGTTTTCCAACATCAAGGTGAAAACTGCCGAAATGTAATTACCCCAAAACCAGCCCGGGGCAGGACTGATATCTGAAAACACAGGAAAGTTGTCAAAGCAACAGAGATTTAGTCAGAATATGTTAAGAGAAGCATTGCAAGTTCTGTCATAGTGTTGGAGGGAGTGGAAACATGCATGTCTGGGCTTTTCAGTGTTTTAGTATCCGAGTATATAAATATGTGCATTGTTAAATCTGTTTCAATAAAAAGTGGCCTAAATACAGTATTGATGTCGTGTGAGTGGCGTTTGGCTAACAGGGCACATACCAGCAGAACGAGGGAGAGTGAGAGATATAGACAGCAGAGACAGAATTAGAAAGCACTGTGGATGTTTTTAATTTTCACTTTTCCCTCACAGACATACTATCTACCAGTGCTGCTGCCAGGAAATTAGCCAGCATGATTCCCCTCAAACTCCAAGACACACAAACCCTAGTGTATTGCATTCACAATGTTATGAACCAGGTCAAGACTTGCTCACATGGGTATTCGAATCAGCCATCACTTTTTTGGGGGGCTATTCGGGTGTTAGATCATGGAACTGGCAACAGTCAGCCTGTCAAAAAAAGGGAGAAGCAAATTAAAGGCCACATAAAAAAAAACATAAGAGTGGATTCTGACAGACAGTGTGTTGTTTCCTAGAGTTTCTTAAGCCAGTGATCCTCTGCACTATATCTGTTATTATTCACCTTTATTGATAAAACAAATACCAAGACATAAAAACTTGTTAAATGTTGTCTGTCAAATGTTAGACAGATATTTTTTTACTGTGATTTATGATTTAAAATGTACTGTATGTGAACCTACTCTTTAGTTTGTTCACAAGCTGTTAAATCTTATGTTTAAAATAGTCATGATTCACTGTAAAGGCAATGTTTCTTTTTTTCTTAATACACAACTGTTCAAAGGAAAGGGCTGGTGAGATTTTTTTTTAAATGTTTTTGAAAGAAGTATTTTATGTTCACCAGCTGCATCAAAAATACAGTGAAAACAGTAATGTTGTGAAAACTTCAAATCTTTTCTATTTTCTATGATTGTTTTTGTAACAATGTAAGTCTTTACTTCCACTTATGATTTAATGCATCCTTGCTGAACAAAAATTTATTTTCTTAAAAAATAATAAAAAATGTCATACCTACCCCAAAATATACATACATAAACTCACATGTGCGTTCTAGGGGTAGCAAACTTTTGATATAAAAAACAGCAAACTAAATCTGAAAACAATTAGCTCACATGATAAAAGACACAATTATTAAGGAATTACTGGAATGTCAGATGAAAATACCACATCACGGAAAATGTAGGGGGAAACTAGATGCCGATCATTTTTGACTCACACAAGCATGTTTGTGGTTAAAACTTTCTTCAATAAAAATGTTTGATTGCTTCTTCACAAAAATCTCATCAATAAAGCATTCCAGACACTTTATGACTGCAACCAGTTATTGACTGTGAAAACAAGTAATGTATGAGCTTTAATGCAACCAAAGATACATTGAGATATCATGATACCATAATATATATATATACAGTGGGGAAAAAAAGTATTTAGTCAGCCACCAATTGTGCAAGTTCTCCCACTTAAAAAGATGAGAGAGGCCTGTAATTTTTCATCATAGGTATACCTCAACTATGGGAGACAAAATGAGAAAAAAAAAATCCAGAAAATCACATTGTAGAATTTTTAAAGAATTTTTTTTTGCAAATTATGGTGGAAAATAAGTATTCGGTCGATTACAAAATTTCATCTCAATACTTTGTTGTATATCCTTTGTTGGCAATGACAGAGGTCAAACGTTTTCTGTAAGTCTTCACAAGGTTTTCACACACTGTTGCTGGTATTTTGGCCCATTCCTCCATGCAGATCTCCTCTAGAGCAGTAATGTTTTGGGGCTGTCGCTGGGCAACACGGATTTTCAACTCCCTCCAAAGATTTTCTATGGGGTTGAGATCTGGAGACTGGCTAGGCCACTCCAGGACCTTGCAATGCTTCTTACGAAGCCACCCCTTTGTTGCCCGGCGGTGTGTTTGGGATCATTGTCATGCTGAAAGACCCAGCCACATTTTCATCTTCAATGCCCTTGCTGATGGTAGGAGGTTTTCACTCAAAATCTCATGATACATGGCCCCATTCATTCTTTCGTTTACACGGATCAGTCGTCCTGGTCCCTTTGCAGAAAAACAGCCCCAAAGCATGATGTTTCCACCCCCATGCTTCACAGTAGGTATGGTGTTCTTTGGATGCAACTCAGCATTCTTTCTCCTGCAAAAACGACAAGTTGAGTTTTTACCAAAAGGTTCTATTTTGGTTTCATCTGACCATATGACATTTTCCCAATCCTCTTCTGGATCATCCAATGCTCTCTAGCAAACTTCAGACGGGCCTGGACGTGTACTGGCTTAAGCAGGGGACACGTCTGGCACTGCAGGATTTGAGTCCCTGGCGGCGCAGTGTGTTACTGATGGTAGCCTTTGTTACTTTGGTCCCAGCTCTCTGCAGGTCATTCACTAGGTCCCCCCGTGTGGTTCTGGGATCATTTTGACCCCACGGGGTGAGATCTTGCGTGGAGCCCCAGATCGAGGGAGATTATCAGTGGTCTTGTATGTCTTTTATTTTCTAATAATTGCTCCCACAGTTTATTTCTTCACACCAAGCTGCTTACCTCTTTTAGATTCAGTCTTCCCAGCCTGGTGCATGTCTACAATTTTGTTTCTGGTGTTCTTTGACAGTTCTTTGGTCTTGGCCATGGTGGAGTTTTGGAGTGTGACTGTTTGAGGTTGTGGACAGGTGTCTTTTATACTGATAACAAGTTCAAACAGATGCCATTAATACAGGTAAAGAGTGGAGGACAGATGAGCCTCTTAAAGAAGAAGTTACAGGTCTGTGAGAGCCAGAAATCTTGCTTGTTTGTAGGTGACCAAATACTTATTTTACCGAGGAATTTACCAATTAATTCTTTAAAAATCCTACAATGTGATTTTCTGGATTTTTTTTTCTCATTTTTTTCTCTCATAGTTGAGGTATACCTATGATGAAAATTACAGGCCTCTCTCATCTTTTTTAAGTGGGAGAACTTGCACAATTTGGTGGCTGACTAAATACTTTTTTTGCCCACTGTATATATAGAGAATTTATAGACAATATGCACCTTTTCACTTCACAAGATGTTAATTGATGGACTGGGGTTGTGTGGATTACTTGTAGATTATTGTGATGTTTTTATCAGCTGTTTGGACTGTCATTCTGACGGCACCCATTCACTGCAGAGGATCCATTGGTGAGAAAGTGATGCAATGCTAAATTTATCCAAATCTGTTCTGATTAAGAAACCAACTCATCATGGATTGCATGAGGATGAGTACATTTTCAGCAAATTAACATATTCCTTTAAATAATGATTTTTCTAATATTTCTTGAGAATGGCAGGTCACATTTGTTGTGCTTCTTAAGGGGAAACACTGCAGGCAAAAACACTGTTTTTTTTCATGCACCTGTCAAGTTTGAGGTTTTGGGCTTTTTGGTTTTTCATAAAGTGTTTTTTCAGACTAGTGGAAAGAAAATATCCAAAAGACACTGTTAAGTGTTTTTTTTTTCTAGCACTTTATCTATCTGTGGCAATAGATTTCGATTACAATACATATTTTTAAAGGCCGTTTTCTCAAAATGTGTTTTTTCTCCTACACTGAGCAATAAATGTCCACTTCAGTAGCACTTACACACACACCAAACTTTACATTTTTATTGCTGTCTATATTCTGAAGGTTTTTACAGAGGGATTTATTTATATAATTTGCTTGATTATATACAATGTTTTATTCCCCACCAAAATTGTGAAAATATAGTGTTTTGTGTCCGTTCTAAGCATTTTCTGAATTAAGGAGTGACAAAAATGAGATACCCAAAATTCTCTCTGTAAAAACTTTTGACTCTAATATGTCAAAAAAGTGAAACAAGAATTTTGAAACTGACATCATCCAGTATTTAGATTTTTGTACTAGAAATGTATACATATTAGTGCATATTTAATTAAATCATGCCTAATTTGCATATTTAAACCTAACATTTTAGAAAACCTGTATAAATGTTTTGGCAGTTAGCAAATGTAATCAATCAGCTGGGTAAGTAAGGCGATAACTAGTAGTTATTGTTTTTTACCCTATTCACCTGCTGTGTCTCGCCGGCAATTTATCTGGCTTTAATCAAAAAACAAAACGATGGATAAAATTCCCTGCTGTGACATCAAAGTGCTGTGGAGTGGTAAGTGCGCTTCTAACTATGAGTGAAGACAAACAGATTTGTTTTGCTGGTGTTAAACAAAGAGCCGGCAGATAGTATCTCAGCAGACAAGATGACATGCACAGAGGATGAGGGCAATTCCCTGTCGTGGTCTGGGTGGTATTTGGGAGTATTCGCATGAGTGTGTGTTCGCGTGAGTGCTGAGGGTCTTTTCCATCACTAATGCTCATGTCGTGCATGGCTTGCTCCTGTCCCCAAAAGATCATGATATAATTCACACGCCAAGCACCAGCCTGTCCCCACCCAGCCCTTTTGTGTGTCCAACAGTATAATCTCCATCCCAACGATCTGCTCCTTAACATGCTCTGTCCCATAACTCAAATCTGGATCTTGTCACGCTAAAACCTCAGTACCTACGTTGAGGGACATGGGTGTCTGCAAAGGCCCGGTGGCTTATCAGATCCGACGTTTGACTGCAAGGAGCTTTCGGGAAATACAATTCACCTGGTCTCCACCCTCGGCTTACAATCTCACTCTCTCCCATTTGTAATAATTGTCCACTTCCTTTTAACTTGTTCTTATCTCATTGTATTGTTAGAAGAACACTGATTTTATCCCCCCATTGTCATTAAGAGCTTGAGGACAGTACGACCCAGGGCTGTATTACAGGAGAGATTTATACTATTGGTGTTTTCAGTATTTTCATTGCCCTGAAGGGAAACAACAAAGACCTCCTTTCATCTTGACTTGTTGGAAGGAAGGCTGCCCACCTCAGTTTGCTTACTGACACATACACGTGGGAAGTGATTTCCTGTAGCTTTACCTGCAATAATGACTCAGTAAACACATGAGTTGAATACACCTGCAACTAAAGACTGTCCACAGTGTGAAAGACTGAATTTACTGAGAATTAAAGGGATAGTTCACCCAAAAAAGAAAATTCATAGGAGCGATGCAGGAGTCCTCTACTCACCCTCATGTCATTGCAAACCTGTATGAATTTCTTTCTTCTGTTGAACATAAAAGATGATGTTTTGAAGAATGTGGGTAACCGAACAGTTGCTGGTCCCCTTTGACTTTCATAGTATTTTTTCCATACAATGGAAGTCAATGCAGACCAATAAATGTCCCTTTAAGTAATTCTGAAGTACTGAATTTAGCCAGATACAGGTGCATCTCAATAAATTAGAATGTCATGGAAAAGTTCATTTATTTCAGTAATTCAACTCAAATTGTGAAACTCGTGTATTAATTCAATTCAATGCACACAGACTGAAGTTTAAGTCTTTGGTTATTTTAATTGTGATGATTTTTGCTCACATTTAACAAAAAAACACCAATTCACATCTCAACAAATTAGAATACTTCATAAGTCCAATAAAAAAAACATTTTTAGTGAATTGTCGGCCTTCTGGAAAGTATGTTAATTTACTACATGTACTCAATACTTGGTAGGGGCTCCTTTTGATTTAATTACTGCCTCAATTCGGCGTGTCATGGAGGTGATCGGTTTGTGGCACTGCTGAGGTGGTATGCCCAGGTTTCTTTGACAGTGGCCTTCAGCTCATCTGCATTTTTTGGTCTATAATTTCTCATTTTCCTCTTGACAATACCCATAGATTCCTCTTGGTTCAGGTCTGTTGAGTTTGCTGGCCAGTCAAGCACACCCAACACCATGGTCATTTAACCAACTTTTGGTTCTTTTGGCAGTGTGGGCAGGTGCCAATCCTGCTGGAAAATGAAATCAGCATCTTCAAAAAGCTGGTCAGCAGAAGGAAGCATGAAGTGCTCCAAAATTTCTTGGTAAACGGGTGCAGTGACGTTGGTTTTCAAAAAACACAATGGACCAACACCAGCAGATGACCCCAAATCATCACAGACTGTGAAACTTAACACTGGACTTCAAGCAGCTTGGGCTATGAGCTTCTCCACCCTTCCTCCAGACTCTAGGACATTGGTTTCCAAATGAAATAAAAAACTTGCTCTCATCTGAAAAGAGGACTTTGGACCACTGGGCAGCAGTCCAGTTCTTCTTCTCCTTTGCCCAGGTAAGTTGCCTCTGATGTTGTCTGTGGTTCAGGGGAGTGGCTTAACAAGAGGAATGCGACAACTGTAGCCAGATTCCTTGACGCGTCTGTGTGTGGTGGCTCTTGTTGCCTTGACCCAGCCTCAGTCCATTCCTTGTGAAGTTCACTCAAATTCTTGAATCGATTTTGCTTGACAATCCCCATAAGGCTGCGGTTTTCTCGGTTGGTTGTGCATCTTTTTCTTCCACACTTTTTTCCTTCCACTCAACTTTCTGTTAACATGCTTGGATACAGCACTCTGTGAACAGCCAGCTTATTTGGCAGTGAATGTTTGTGGCTTACCCTCGTTGTGAAGGTTGTCAATGATTGTCTTCTGGACCATTGCCGAGTCAGCAGTCTTCCCCATTATTGTGTAGGCTAGTGAACCAAATTGAGAGACCATTTTGAATGCTCAGGAAACCTTTGCATGTGTTTTGATTTGATTAGCTGATTGGCATGTCACCATATTCTAATTTGTTGAGATAGTGAATTGGTGGGTTTTTGTTAAATGTGAGCCAAAATCATCACAATTAAAAGAACCAAAGACTTAAACTACTTCAGTCTGTGTGCATTGAATTTATTTAATACACGAGTTTCACAATTTGAGTTGAATTACTAAAATAAATGAACTTTACCATGACATTCTAATTTATTGAGATGCACCTGTATATATGGGGCATTCCGTGTCAAATCAACCAAATTTCAGAAACTTCCCTGGCTCAAATTTTTTGTAATATATTTTCTGAAGGAAGATAAATATGTAGAGTGATGAAATCCATAATTGACCAAATGACCCACATTTGGTTTTTGACCAATGAAAATGTGTACAATTGGGCCATATTTAGACCATTTCCTCTGAACCTGAAACCCTAATGTTCCGTAAATGAGATCTCCAAAAAAAGTTTTGTTACGACCCAAAATCTTTGGAGAAAAAAACTTTTTCCTCCCATTTGTTTGAAACAGTCATCATTGGGCATATAATGCACAAAGCTGCTCAATGTCAAGCAGATTGTACTAATGACTTTTCAATCTCGGTGTAAAAATAAATCATGCCTGCTGCCATCCTTTCTTTGTAATGACAATTGTAATCACACAGTGGTTACTCAGTATATATATATATTTTATTATATATATATATATATATATATATATAATATAATATAATATATCTATATATATATATATCTATATAGCACAGTATATATTATAATATATATAAATATTACATACACACACACACACAATTAATTGTACAAGATTCTATGAACTTAAGCCATATTCCAAAACCAGGACTTCTTGGCTGCTCTGTTTTCATTTAAACTCTCAGATAATTTTCCCCGATGGCAAATTTTTCATATTTCTGCAAGGCATGTTGATTCACAATTTTCTGGATAAAAAATGTTTTATTGTTGCCACATGTTGAAAACGTAATTATTCCATCAGAAAAATCACAATGCTCTGTTGTGATCCTACATCATTGTAAATCAGGGATCCTCAAATCTGGCCCATGAGATCCACTTTTCCACCTGCAGAGTTTAGCTCTAACCCTAATCAAACCCAGCTGAGTATGCTAATCAATGTCTTCAGGATCATTCGAAAATCACAGGTGAGTTTGATCTGCAGCACATTGGCCCTCCAGGGCAAGATTTGAGGAACCCTGCTGTAAATCAAATTGCTTTAACACATTTTGATTGCCTTATTAATGTAGAACGCATCAAAGAATACAAGCCAAACTGCATGTGAACTCTGAAAATGCATATCTTGAAGATTGGAAGGTGCAGCTTGTTCCTGCCTGCAGAAAAATCCTGTCAAGATTATTACGCTTGTGTTTGTGCAATGCGGAGAACTGTCCATGTCAAGGACAGGGCGGCCTGTCTAATCAAGCCATGTGGCAGTTAGCGATCAGTGCCAAGCTGCCAGTGCTTGAGATGGCATAGGGGTTGAGATGGCATGGTGCCCTAAAGCAGGAGTGGGCTTTCTTGAAAATGTGTTTGTAAGGGTTCATTCTGAGGTCCTCAACCCGCTGGCACTCTCTGTCTATCAATAACAGTTTGTGTTTCCCATAATAGGATAACACACAATCTTGAACACGTAAACAAAGAGAGATCCAGGATTCAGATAGAATCATAGATAGGTAGAGCTTAACTTTCTAAAATAACCCTGGAACTGTTTCTTTTAAACTCTCCATTTACTTACAAAACAAATCAATAAACTTTTACCACAAACACTATCAGAAGTAAAGTAGTATTCTGTTTACTGACATTTATTGGTTTAGTTTTTTACCATTTAGTTGTGATTGGGTCTGACTGTGTGCCAATGATGTAACTATGCCTATGAACCCAGCAAATAGTACAGCATGTTCCCTACACTCGAGATAATACTTTGATATTACAAGGAAATCATTTCATAACTGTGGTGAGTGAACACATATGGATCATATTACATTTTAATTACATGTTGAAGACTTTGTAAGCTGTTGGGTAGTCCTGGTGAGCCAGTGACGTAATGCTAAATTTATCCAAATCTGTTCTGATAAAGAAAACTCATATACATCTTGGATGGCCTGAGGGTGAGTACATTTTCAGCTATTTTAATTTTTAATCATTTACATTTTGAGTTTTATATTGTCTGTTTTGCTGCTTAAAAAAGAAAGAATGAAAGAAAGAAAGCCCCCCTGTATGTCTGTTAAAAAATGACATGCAATAGCAGGAATGTGTGTGTGTGTGTGTGTGTGTGTGTGTGTGTGTGTGTGTTCCTGTGCTGTTATGCGCTGTTGTTATTTACATGACAAACATCCACAGGAGCCCAAGACATTCACAGAGAATCATTTGAGGCAGATGTCTTGTGGTCAGTCCTCATTAATCAAAGCTTCTAATTGGCATTTGTCCCACTCACATGAAGACCTGTTAATGTTTCTCTCGGCGTGACACACTTACAGGAGCTTTGTTGCTTTGAATGTGTAATGTGACAAGTGTTATTGCCCGAGGCAGCCACCAAACTAAAGTCTGACCCACTGACCCGATGACAGGGGACAACAAAGGTAGTTTTCGATCTGTTCCCGTTTCTTTAAAAAAGGCAAATAAGATGCATTTCTTGTGTAAATATTCATTAGGTAAGGGAAGTTACTACAGACAAATAGGCTAAACTTTACCTTTCAATCATCATATCAGAATAAAAACATAATATCCATGTTCTTTATTTGTGTTTGTTTTTTCATAATCTGAATTTCATCTACCATTAGGCATCATCTGATATATATATATATATGCTCAATTTGGCATAAACTAAGTGATGCCATTTTCTACCTTTTTGTCAATCGTTTTTTTTTTTTCAATGACAAACACTTAATGCATGTAAAAATGCATCTTTTTAAGACAAAATTAAAATGAAGAATTACTAGCTTAAATAAATTATATAAAAAAAGAATATAACCAAATACATTATATTCTATACTTAAGAAGCACAATCTAAAATTAGGAGCATATATCTTGTATGAAACATTATATATTACAATTACAATGTCGCTTAAAAAAATTACAGTTCAAAAAATGTATTTGTAACTTTAAGTTTCAAAATACTGTAGAAAGTCAATATTTAATCATGATTTAGAAGAAGTTCTGTTAGTTTGTTCAAAAATAAAATGTTTGCTGATGTCATTTCTATTTATTTACTTCAGATGCAAACTTGTACAACTCATTAAAAGGCCTCTTAATACCTGTTTGACATGAGTTAAAAATCTGAAAGAATACTTTCAGAGATGTATTTGGAAAATTCTTTGGAGTTTTTTCCAAACCTGTGTGGAGAACCAAGGCATAATGCATACACTGAAAAAAAAATGAAAAAAAACCTGCAAGACTCTACTTCCTTTCTGACTTTTGCTTTCTATCTCTGCCATCTGTCTTTCTCTCTAGAGGGTTCCAGCAAAAGGAATAGTTGATAAAACAGAAAAAAGAGAGGGAAGGCGACTGCTGGCTGTCTGGAAATCCTGCCGAGTAGTGAATTAGTAATGGAGAAGTCTTGTTGGTTTGCTTTGAGTATGTTTGTACGTGCAGGTATGGGAATTTCTCTTTCTCTTCCAGTCTCTCAGGTGCATACTGTAAGCCAAATGTATTATAGAATATGCTGCCAAACATCTCCTTCTACAGTTAATATTCAATGTCTGAAGGAATATAAGATCATTTTAGTGAACTGGACACAAGAACCAAACCAGAAGATTATTTTGAAAGAAGTGTCTTATGCTTGCCAAGGCAGCATTTATTTGATCTAAAATACAGTTAATCGGTAATATTTAACTGTTTTTTATCGGTAACTGTTTTCTCTTTGAATATATTTTCAAATGTAATATATTCCTGTGATGGCAAATCTGAATTTTCAGCAGCCATTACTGCAGACTTCAGTTTCAACTGATCCTTCAAAAATAATTCTAATATGCTGATTTGCTGTCTGAGAGACATATCTTATTATATTCAACGTTGAAAGCAAATATCCTCTTTTACAGTGAATATTCAATTAACTTCAGTGAAGACTCCCAAATTACTCTGAACATAAGAATCAAACCCCAGTCAGACACCAGAAGCACTGTCTGTCTGTGTATATGGACTTGGGCCAAGGAAGACACATTCGTCCCCTTTGAGAGCTGTATTTGTGGCCTGACTGGGTTTCAAACGGGAGTATTTACACCCCTTGCTTAGTTTGTAGCAGCCACTCATACTAGACAGCTGTATGCAACACTCATCTGACATCTGCCAAACCCAGTTAAAATGACCATGAACAAAATAACCTGAATTCACAGATATCTGCTGACACTCAGTATTGTCAGTGCCAATGACTAGCTAAAAGAGGGCCTGAGCATTCAAATGGCAATGTGAGGCTCAGTCATGCATAGACATGATTCATCACGTCTGTCAAAACGGGTCGCGTACTGTCCCGAAGGACCTTGGGTTGTCTGCATTCAGGCCAGGCTGGTAACCTGAAGCCCAAACTGTATTGTAGATCACTGCTTGAAATACTTCTCTCTTTACCCAGAACCCAGTGGAGCATCAGGTGATAGCTAATGACCTGTTAAATGCACATTAGCATAGGCAGCATTCTTAACTGAGGGGTACGAGCAGCACATTCAAGCTCAATCAATGCGGACAACCCAGTATAGTTTAGAGTGACATTGTATATACATTCACTGAGCTTATCAATAACTTGAGTCCAAACCAAGATCATAATCAATCAAACTTAATGTGTGTCATGTATAATACACTGACTATATTCATAATGAAATATTAGCATGCTGCCTATATTCAGACTAGCATATAGTGATTAATTTATTATTATTTTTTATAAACTGTATCAACTTTACAATAAATACTATTCTTGTCTTTTATACTTCAATTTTCATATTTATTCCCCGTTGTTATTAATGTTTTTTTGTAATTAATTGTGAGATTTATTAGTAATTTCTGAGTGAAAATTGTTTCAACATCTAATATTTTTAAGTGTATGTGAAAGAATATGCAGTATGCAACAGTAAACATGTTAAGTGTGGTCAAATGATTTTTCTGTTTAATGCTTCAGAAACAAATATAGGAAATAATGCGGGTATTTCATGCATACATTGTGCAAATGGTAATATTGTGAACTATTATTACAGTTTAAAATAGCTGTTTTCTATTTAAATATATTTTAAAATGTAATTTATTCCTGTGATGCAAAGCTGAATTTTCAGCATCATTACTTCAGTCTTCAGTTGTCATAAGATTATTCAGAAATCATTCTAATATAATGATTTGCTGCTCAAGAAACATTTCTTATTATTATCAATGGTGAAAACAGTCATGCTGCTTAATATTTTTGTAGAAACCATGATTCTTTGATGAATAGAACATTAAAAACCACAGCTTTTATTTGCGATAGAAATCTTATGTAATGTAAATACAATGTAAAACATTTTAATGTTTTTATTGTTACTTTTGGTCAATTTAGTGCATCCTTGCTGATTAAAAGTATAATTTTTCCCCCCTCAAGCATTTGAATGGTAGTAACCATACTGCATAATTGCATTGGCAGAACAGTATGCCATTTCAGGATATAGGCTTGTAATGAGGTTGTACTTTAGAGTAAGGCGACTATAAGAAGGATTGCACAGAATTAGATAAATACAGTGTTCTTCATCTGTCTTCTAATTTCAATTTCCATAAAATGAGGCAAGAACTCTAAACTAGAGAGAACAAGTTCACATTTAAGGCATCCAAACTGCGATAGCTAAAAAACACTTCAGTGTTGGGACTGAACAAGCACAGCGTTGACTTTCCACACTTCAAAGGCCCTTAATGGCTCTTAATTTATGGCCTCTTCAGCTAAAGAGCGTGCCATTTTTTTCTGTCGTAAACCATCATTATTCACAACTTGTCATCTCACGCTCCCCCTCACGTGCTTTGTTGACATGTCTTAACACTACTGGAGTGTGTGCGTGTGTGTATCAGCCGCTGACGTGGACTTCAACAAAACACACAAGAGGTGAAGTCACTGCATATGCTCATATTCCTGACAAGAAACTATTTATATGTTCAACATTCAAATTAGGATAAATATTTATTTATAATACATAGTGTATAGTAGGCTACATTTATAGTACACAAGATGGGAATCAAGTTCAAAAACAAATGAAAACATCTCGCTAAAGTTGTTGTCACATGTTCATTTACCAATTGATACACCGATAACATCATAAAATAAGTTTGGATGTCCCTCTGCTTGCTTTACTTGCTTACTTGTCACGTTTGGCGCTAAAAACGTGTTGACCTCTAGATTAGCCGGTAACAACATGCTATAGCGTGGGGCACTTTCAGGACACCCTGTGTGCTTTCACACGCCCTGGTCTCACGCTAAACATGACAGACACACCACTCTGTCTATGAGTGGCTTATTTCATACTGAGGACAGCTGTGGACAGCAGTCCGCTCCGTCACACATGACGTTATATTGAGAGCATTAGATCCACAGCTAACAACTGGAAACAAACCATCAGGCCCGTGGAAACAGATTTACACTTTCACCTGTTTAACGATCATTTTCACCTGTTAATCAGTCAATCAAGACTACTGACCGGAGATGCTTCTGAAATAGTTCTGTGATGAATAGTTCATTTGCATTTTCATGTCAAACATGGATCAAAATATATTGACATCTATGATGCCAAACACTTTTGGATCTCAGAATGACACAAGTAAATGTTGCCAAAGGCCAGTAAAAAATTTTTTTTAAATAATGTTTAAAAAAAAAATTTAATGTAAAACATTTTGCTTTTTTTTAATAAAATGTAAAAAATTAAATAAGTAAAATAATATTTTTGCATAAATAACTACATGAAATGCTGATTAAATCAGTTTTATTTTAGTACCATTATTTTTAGCACCACTATTATAGTATGTATAAAAATTTTGTTATTTTTATACTTCAAAGTTTCATTTTAAATTTAGTTCACGTTTTAGTAATTTTAGTAACCTTTTTATCAGTTTTTGCTTTTATTACATATTTATATTTAGCTTGATTTTTATTGCAGTTTTAGTTTTAGTAATCTAGCAATGTTCCACAGAAGAGAAGAAAGAAAGAAAATATGTCGGATTTGATTTCAGTTAGTTGCCAAGGCAACACTTCTAAATTTCCTTAAATTATTTAAATTTTTTCATCTAAAAATTATATTTTTGATTTCAGCTTTTTAACAGTTTTAGATAACAATACTAAACAACCTACACTAAATAAATCAAATCAACTGTAATTAATCATGTACATCACAATCACAATATTTGCTGTATTTTTTAAATATAATCTATGTACACGTGTCAGATGGAAGATTTTGCCTCCTATCTTTGCCTCCCATCTCACTCCATCCGCACACTAAATATTGATTATTAATACAATTCATTGTGTTAAGTGTTCTATTGTGCTATTTTTCTAAATAAGCATTTGCACTAAATGAACGCACTAAATGGTCAGCAAGCAAAATATGAGTTAAATTGTCATTTTTTAACATCAAATAACACTAAATGCTTCCATTTGCCAGTTTGCTCATCCCGCTGTGACATTCTTTGTTGTATTGAACCCCTCCTCCCCAACATAATCTTTCTGAGCTACCTTAATCTAAAGCCCTAAATTGGGTCTCATTCTATTACTCAAGCTCAACTTGTTTTGGTAAAAAGGGTACCGCTGGGATGGTGTTTATGTGTTTAGTCTTCTGATCTCCAAACCCCCTCAGACCAAACAAGTCAAGCAGGCCTTATTAGCCGAGCGTCAGACTGGCTATGGCCGTGGCGTCAAACCACCAGAGAGGATATGACCTCTGGCCCCAGCTTGTGCTTTTAATTAATGAATGGCACTTAACAATGGCCTTGAGCTGTCTGCACACCCAGTGGCTGTATTTTACTCTCACAAGTCCAATCCATCACCCTCTCACCTGGTAGTAAACTATTAAGGACTAGTGGCCAATGCATAGAACTATTATGATAATGTAAGCTTTATAGTAAACAGATAGCCTAATGCACTATTCTCATGTCTAAATATATTTAGTTAAGTAACTTACACACGCACTGACCCCAAAAAGAAAAGAGGGTGTTGACAGCCTGCGAGTAATGACCATGAGGGGTCACGTGTGTAAAAGCAATAATTTTCAATGGAATGCCCTCTACGGGTCACACTGAACCGATTTATAATGGAGAGGGGAAATATTTTGGAGACACTCACACTCTTCCCTCTGGCTTCTTTCAGACCAGCTCCCTGTAATTACACAACTTCTACTGAATGACAATCCGGCCCCTAACACTTCAAAGTACCGGACATTTTACACATCCACACGGCAGCTTCCAGTCAAAGGGGAGGTCCAGCTGGTGAGAACACAAACATGCAAATCCTGAATTTCTCAAAGTGCCTCATTTGAGGGAATTGGATCAGAGCATTTAACTTTTAAACATAACTTTTATTCTAATCATTCACCTAAAGCTCTGGTAAATACTTTTAAACACCAACTGAGCACAACATTTGAATTCTAAAAGTAAAATTCCCATCCATTCTCTCCATAGAGAAATAGATTTTAAACATTTTTATATAAACCAGACCTGCCATTTGCTCCATGGTTATTCATCTTCTGATGAGCCATCAATCAGCTTAATTTTAACTTCAAATCGTTTTTAAATGCCAAATTCCAGGTGTAAAACTACATTACCCATGAATCCTGAAGAGAAAGCTCCACCAAACAGGGAATCACCGCAAACAAATCAAGATAAAAAAAGTCCAAAAAAGTTGTCTGTAAGATTTCTTAATGTTTTTGAAAGATGTCTCTTATGCTCACCAAGGCTGCATTAATTTAATCAAAAATACAGTAAAAATTGTGAAATATTATTACAATTCAAATAAACTGTTTCTCTATGTGAATATATCTTAAAATGTAATTTATTTCTGTGATGGATAATTTTCAGCATCATTACTCCAATCTTTAACGTCACATGATCCTTCAGAAATCATTCTAATATGATGATCGGGGTGGTCAAGAAACATTTCTTATTAATATTTACATATTTGGGGAAATCATGACACATTTTTTCAGGATTCTTTGAAAAGAAAGTTCAAAAGAACAAATATATGACATAAAATCTTTATATTATTGTACCACATTGTCTTTACTGTCCATTTTTATTTGCGGACTATGGTATTGTTTTTCCAAAAAAATACTTAACCCCCAAACAATGACAGTAGTATATCTCTTCTGGGTTCAAATCATGTTTTTACCTCAAAATTTTGGTTTTGTGTTATGGCCTTTGAAGCCGTGTATTAATTTTTGAAATCCCAATTGAAAAATGCAATAGGGGAAATGGGTGGTCCTGCTGTTGGCCGTTATTTGTTTGATTGACACACAGCATGAGCAATCAATATTATTCTCCTTCCTTTAGTATCTGCAACACAAAGTGCTCTGATGGAATAAATGGGAAAATGTTATTATTTTCAAAAAAAATGTTGGTACATTCTGTGGACAAACTAAGATTTTTGTGAAAATTACAGACTCTCATATTTCCTAGCGAGCTGGGACATCTTAAGTGATGCAATTGAGTGCAGGCCTGGAAGGGGTTTTAACAGGTAATCACATGGGTTCTGGCTGTGGTTTCCTCCAGTACCGTGTGGGTTATTTGACGTGCGCACAGTGGTGTCAGACCCTGGGTCGTCGACAAACTCCTGGTCCTAATAATTCTATTTATTAAGTTCACGGACCACTCTACTCTTGCTCGCGACCTCCTGACCGAAAAGTCCCACGACTGGTTGTACCTCCGTTGTATATTTAGAATGTGCAACATACACATTACACTACACAAAAATAAGACCAACACTACACCCAAACATCCCACAATACTGTGCAGTCACACGCCTATTGTGCTGCTATAGAAATCCTGCCTTGCAATCACAAGGTAGATAAGAAATAGGACAACTTGAGAGGTCCACCTAAACCACTGCCAAAGGAAATTGTACAGCCTTTTGTCTTTCCCATTAAAAAAAAGATCATAACGAGACCCTATTGGTCTGAAAGCATGAGCTGGAGCATAGAACACATACTTATGGGTCTAGAGTAAATATATTATCTCGCCCAAAACCGCTCGGGATTTGTGTGGGCTCCATATCTCGGTTTGGCGCATGCGAAAAGGCTGATCGGGGTGCTCTCTCTCTCTGTCTACGTGAGGTACGGGTTTGTTCTCTAGAGCGCAGTTATTGCACTATATGTAGGCGAAAAATAAGACAAGTGGCGTATCAACGCGCGTCGGGTTCTCATTCTACAGTCTGTGTCTGTCGGGCTGAACATAATCTAGGTTAGCGTGTATATCCTTATTGCCTCTCCCTACCTTCTGACCAAACACAAGACAGACCTCTGAAGGAAGTTTTATACTGCTGATGTACTGGAATAAATGTTCAAATGCCTATAGATATTGTCTATATAAACAGCCGGCATCTCCTCGACTCGGGGCCAATCTTCTGGTCCCTTGGGCTCAAATTCGGCGCAACTCTACGGTATTGGAGCTGTGCCTGGATTGAAAATTCACCCGTAGCTCGCTACATATCCGCTCCAACACAGAAAGTTCCAAAACGGGGTTTGCACAAGGCCCGATAGAACTACTACTATTTTGGGTCCCCTCACAACAGCATAACAAACCGTGTAATATTGTTAAACCGGGTTATTAACAAAAAACATATTTCCCACAAAAAATAACCTTTTGTGCAACGGAAAGATTTGGTGGATATCAATGACAATAAAGAAACTTTCCATTTAAGAGTTTAGCATGTTTACCTCAACCAAACATTGAAATTTTGCGCAGCTGAACTGTCCTGTGAACAGCTTCTAAACCTGCTCTGAAAGCACATTATACATGCAGGTTTAAGTTGGAGTTGACTGGCTTGTGTCTGAAAAACAATGACAATGAGAGAAGACAGCTTTGACAGTGATCACAGAAGTTACTCTTTATACACTGACCTCCGGCTTCTGTCTTACTGGTTATAGAGTGGATTTGGGTAAGAAAACTGATCTGAGTACAAGTTCTAAAGCTTCATTAGATCAGATCATGCTTGCCTTAGCAAACCCTCGTATGAGCTATAAAAACAGCAAAAACCACAAAAATCCTCATGTTACAATCTCACTTCAGTTCATAAAACAAGGGCAAAATAAGTGTGAAGGGAGAACTGTTATTACCAGAGCTCTATAAGTGGATATTAGAGAAGATGAATCAAAGAGAGACAATGAGTTTTTGACCATACGAGAATCCAAGAAATTCCTCTGAGGTTTTAAAGAACTTAAATCCTGCACAGAGACATTGTTTTCTTTAGAGTATTGCAACAGTATATTGCTTTATATCACCATTCTGAGAATTGAAAAAATATTAGAGTTTGCCCCAGAAAACTGTTTATCACGGCAATAAATTTAAGAGAGAGACAAAAGGGGAAAAGCACTATTTAGGGAACCTTTCCTTGTGGAAACAACGCTGAAGCTGAAATGTTTCCTATATCAGTACATAAGGCAGAGAACATTATATTTTGAAAGGATTCATTTACCCAAAAATGAAAACTTTTTTAAACTGACTAAATATGAATTATTGATTGATTAAACATTTGAGAACCAGTGGGGTTTAATTGTCTGAATATGCACAAGTACTAATGGGATTTGAGAGCTATAGGTTTGAGAGCTAAACTGTGGATTTTCAGTCAATAATGGCTTAAATTATGGTCTATTCCTCAAATGAAGTACTAGAAATACCTCAAAAGACCCTGGTGACTATGTGCTTTCATAGTATGTTAAGAACATAATTCAAAACGTCTTTTGTTTTCTACACAAGACATAAAGTCATGAAGTTGAGTAAATGATGACAGGATTTTCATTCTGTTTATTGAGTGTGACATACTACCCAAATGTTCCTAAAGAGCAAGTTTCAGATTGTTGAAAGTATCACCGTCTCTGGGCGTGTGTGTTATTCAGAAGACAGGAACACCATCCCAGTGTCTCGGTTCATTGCTGCTGCTACGAATATATTTTGATTCCGCCAAAACTACCTCCCTCCTCTCGCTATTTAAAAACAGAGAGGCTTCCAAAACTCTCGGAAACATTTAAAAGGGGGTTTTGAAAGCATCTTCCCTCCACCTGTGCCTGGCTTCCACCAAAACAAAGAATCATATAAAAGATATGATATTTATTATGCATTAAGCCAAACATCTCTAAACGCAAACACTCCCATATCAGTATTAATGTGCAAACGCTCAATGGTGCATTGGCAGGAGAGGTGGAACAACAGTTCACAACGAGAGATGAGAAGCGAAAGAGGGGCTGGCAAAATGAAATAATGGCACAGGAATGAGTGAGAAGAAGAAACGAAGCATTGTAAAGAATCGATCAGCATTTGTTTCTTCCATTAGAGGAGAGCTCAAGGGACAATGCTGCTTTGTCTCCCCATTTCAAGTTTAACTAATTGTTTTACTGGAGTAATTTGATATGGCTGGTAAAACAGTGCATTGCAATTAACCTTACCCTTTAAATCTGTCCAATAGATGAACATCAGTGCTTCTACGGCCCAAGAGAATGAAAACCAGCTGGAAGGAAACAGGCTCACATTCCAACAACAAAGCTCGAATCTGATTAGGATACAAGGACGAGTGACAGAATTAAGCCTGAGGCATGTAAATGAACGTTCGGCTCTTTTGGAAAGTCTAAGGCTTCATCTGAGGAGAGAGGAGGAAGGCACATCGTTTGATTTAGTGGAGCTCCTGTCCGAAACAGCGGCCAACAGAGACTCAGCTAAAACTCCTCTAAGAGTCGTTTTGAACGGGAGCCAGGCCAGGATGAGGGTTTTGTGGAGTAGAAAAATTAAACAAGGGTGGCATGAAAGGTTTGGACGTGAATGCAAGGAACAGGAGAACTGAGTTTCATTATGAGGCTAAACCGCAAAGACAGAAGGGTCCACTAATCAATGTGGTGAGGATATTCTGATCCATAGAGATGAGCATACACACATATGTGTATGCATACTTACACTACCAAACAAAAACAAAAAATTCTACCAAAAAATTTAAATTACGCAGCAAAAGCTGTTTTCAACATTAATAATAATAAGAAATGTTTCTTGAGCAGTAAATCGGCATATTAGAATGATTTATGAAGGATCATGTGACACTGAAGACTGGAGTAATGATGCTGAAAATTCAGCTTTGCATCACAGGAATAAATTACATTTTAAAATATAGTAAAATAGAAATCAGTTATTTTATATTCATTTTATACAATGTTACTGTATTTTTGTTCGAATAAATGGAGCCTTGGTGAGCATAAGAGACTTTCAAAAACATCAAGTAAAAAAAAAAAAATATCTTGAAAGGAAAAACAAATAGATTTGATTAAATCAAGCCTAGAACTAAATACCACGGGATTTTGCATCTAGTTATGCTCATTACAACATTCTGACTACAAAATAATGTAACTATTTAGATGAGCATTTTTCAGATTCATCAGAAATTTTTTTGGTTTGTCTTTTGAAAATTAAGGTCCCAGTTTCATAATAAAGTGCATGGCAAAAATATAGAGATAGCTATCAATCAGGTGGTGACATACCTGCACAGCTGCTAAAGATGAGAGACTATGATATGAATGTTGTATGTTCTGCAGAGAGAAAGTTTTTCCTCATAAGGCTAAACGGCATGAATGAACTAAATGCTACCACTTTGTACACTGTAAAAATGATTTCTGAATGAAGCGGTAAATGAACATTGAAATATATTTTACAATAAAATACTATTTCAGTCTCCTGCTTCAAAGTTTCAAGATTAATTTTGTGTCTTACTTACCATTTCTTTGTAGTTATTTGTGAAATTTACTGAATGAAATTCATTCACGACCCAATTTTTTTTCAATGTACCACTTAAGTTGGACATAACTGGTCAAACCTCACTCATATAATCTCATGTTTTTGTGTCTAGGCATATTATGAAAACCAACGGCCTCCAATATGGCACCACTCGGTTTAACAGCCGCTAGTTGATAGTTAGCTGTCACTCACTCCTCACAGATCTCCCATGAGGCTAAAACACCCCCCTCGAAGTTCCCATGATCATAGGGGGAGGCTCATACCCTGTGTGTTTCCCTCCACGCTCCTGATCACCAAGCAAAACAACAGCCCTCTGCGGTGGACCTATGCACGAATATTTTGGAACACTCTGCATATGATGTTTAGAGTCCCAGATGGCTTGTGGTTGTGCAACTGCTTTTGGTCTGCGTGTGCTTACAGTGTGTGTTTTTATATGCATGTATGTGTATTATGGGGTTATCGGTGTAGAACGAGGGGCCCTGGGGTGAGTTTTAGAGCCCAAATACAATAGCGGAAAAATAAATCTGAGCCATTTAAGGAAACCGCTTCATTTCAACAGCATGACTCCATCCAAAATGACAAATATGATAAGCCTTAAATAATGACCAGTAGTGACCCCTCTGATTATGTGCTCGTCCACTATAGGCTTATCTTATTTTACTTGAAATGTAGACAAAGGTGGGATTATTCAGTCGCTGATAAAAATGACAGTTGTTAAATTACGTCTCCAGTTGCAGTCATGTGAAGGGTCTCAGATGCAGTGCCATTGCATGTCAGTCACTGCTCAATACAAATTAATTTGTAGTGGGTTCGAATTTAAGATGGAGCGGTCTGTTGCATCATCTTGTGTGGTCGAATCCATAGCCAAGACATCCAACCATCAAGCCAAGACATCTGGCAAGAGGTCGTTTTCACTTTTAATATTAGACTCGTAACAATGGGAACAGCTGTACATCAGAAGTCTCTGTGGATCCGTGCCTTTTTCCTTTCTTCACATACATACATACATACATACATGGTGATCCTTTAATAGGGACATTTTTGACTACTTGATATTCTGAAAAAAACAACAACAACCTTTTTAAAAAGCATTTTTGAGTCTAAGGGACTAAAAACTAAAAGTTCCCTTAATTATAGAATCACCCATATACATAACAGAAGACATTTCAAGATAATCTTAAAGGGATAGTTCACCCAAAAATGAAAATTTGATGTTTATCTGCTTACCCCCAGGGCATCCAAAAAGTAGGTGACTTTGTTTCTTCAGTAGAACACAAACGAAGATTTTTAACTCAAACCGTTGCAGTCTGTCAGTCATATAATAGAAGTGAATGGGAATCATGGCTTTGAGAGTAAAAAAAAAACATACACAAAACCAAATGAAACCCTGCAGCTCGTGACGATACATTGATGTGTAAAGACACAATACGATTGGTCTGTGCAAGAAACTGAACTGTATTTATATCATTTTTTACCTCTGATTCACTGCAATGTCTGAACTGTCCTGAGCGCGTCCTGAGTACGTTCGCGTCTTCTTCTTCAGCCGGCGCGTGACACATCTTCTTCTTCTTGCTTTACGGCGGATTGCAGACTTATAAGTGCATTAGTGCAAGAAGAAGACGCGTCACGCGTGTCTTTACACATCAATGCATTGTCACGAGCCGCAGGGTTTCATTTGGTTTTGTTTGTGTATGTTTTTTTGGCTCTCAAAGCCGCGATTCCCATTCACTTCCATTATAGACTGCAACGGTTTGAGTTAAAAATCTTTGTTTGTGTTCTACTGAAGAAACAAAGTCACCTACATCTTGGATGCCCTGGGGGTAAGCAGATAAACATCAAATTTTCATTTTTGGGTGAACTATCCCTTTAAGCACTACATTTGTAGTGATTAAATTAAAGTCAAGCCAACTTAAAATTGAGATTGCACAGGATTTCCAAATTACATCAACTCAATCTTTCTTTCTTTTTTTAATCTGAATGCATTTAATCTTATTTTGCTTTCTATGAAAATCATCAGCATCTGGCTCATGCTTATTTCATATTACAGCACTGTCTGGTAGTCATAGACTGCCTGACAGCCTAAAACTAGTTGTACAGCAGTGTTACAAAGTTTTCATCATTGCCTGTACATATCGTGAAACAGAACAAAACAATGGATTCACAGGCAATTATCTTAAAAGTAAAGAAATAATCTTGGTTACCAAGGTGTATACATTTTCTTATCTTTTTGGCCCAATACAATATAAATGGATTGTAGATTGATTGACCAGAAATGATTTCTATTCCTCATGAACTAAAACATTTGCCGGATGAGTTTATAGTGCTAAAAATCATTTCTTCTTAGAATGGAATCATGAAAGTTCCACAGAATTCCTCAGAATTGGAACACCTGTGATTCAAGTTTACATCTACCAGACAAGGGGCGTAGCCATGATTTCAGAAGTGAGGGGGACAGAAATGTTTTTATATATTTATATATTTTATATTGAATATATTTGAAATGATTGCTGTGATCAAAGTGATGTTCAGCTATCATTACTCCATCTTTCAGTGTCCACATCTTCAAAACATCATTATAAATATGCTGATTTGCTGCCAAGAAACCTTTTTAATTATATAATATTCATTATCATATTTAAACAGTTGATGTATAGAAAGATCCAAAGATCAGCATTTATGTGAAATAAAAAGCTTTTGTAACATTATACACTATACCATTCAAAAGCTTAGTTAGAGTCAGTATAATTTTAAATTTTTTTGGAAAAGAAATTATAGAAATTAACACTTATTTACTCAAGGATGCTTTAATTGATCAAAAGTGATGATAAAGGCATTTATAATGTTACAAAGGATTTCTGTTTAAGATAAATGCTGTTCTTCTTAACTTTCTGTTCATCAAAGAAACCTGAGAAAATTCTACTCAGCTCTTTTTAACATCATAATAACAATAAATGTTTTTTGAGCATCAAATCAACATATTAGGATGATTTCTGAAGGTAACCGTGGTGCCTTGGAGTAATGAGTACAAAAATTCAGCTGTTGAAATAACAATAAATTAACATTTTAAAATTATTCAAAAGAAAATCTTTATTTTTAACGTAAATTAGCCTCGTAAAAATATTACAAATTTTACTGTTTTTGCTGTACTTTGGATGAAATTAATGCAGGCTTGGTGAGCAGAAGATAGTTCTTTAAAAAACATTAAAAATCTTACTGTTCAAACTTTTGACTGGTGTATAGTCAACTTTAATTTTTCTCTTATTTCTAGCTTTTAATTGGCTTAGAAATCTGATAACTGCTGGACAATAACCAATAAAAATTATTTGTTTATATACTACAAACACTTTATAATCACATAATAAGGCAGAATAGTTTAAATACTGTAATAAATGCTATGTCAGTTAGCACTGCATTGATCATATACTTTATTTATTTCCTGGAGATGACTTGACAAACACAAATAAACTATATATTGTCGCAATCGTATGTTTAAAGTTTTCATGTTTCCAAACGTTTCTGTTTTTTCTGAAAACAACTGTTTTCATACAGATAGCTGGACGCTTTTGTCCATATTAAGAATGTCCTTCGTACGACTTTCTGCGGAGAGCGCCTCCGGCTTCGAGTATGAGTGAAACATACACTGCATGAGTGTTTAGCGCTTCGTGATGTTCATCTTGCCTTATTCTGGGTCCGAATAAAACATTAGATCATGCACAGACTATCCTGTCTCTTGAATTTAAATCTATATTTATTCAACTTCCCGACAAGTGTCAGGGGACGAATTTAACTGATATTAAAAGTTGGGGGGGTGGGGGGGTACATCCCCTCTTCCCCGCGTAATCTACGCCTGTACCAGATACCCTGATAAAAATATTTTTGACAGTTTTGATAATGTGTGTTGAACATGCAGCCCTTTTTAAACTATTATCATGATTCCTACTGTGGAAAAAATATCTTACTAGGCATCTGGTCCTGCTTCTGAATATTCCTGCCAGTGATGTTAAATCAAATTAATATTTTATATATTAATAATAAATAGATATGAATACAAGCAGGTTTGGATTTGAGATTAAATGATGTTGACCCCCTAAACTTTGGCTAACGGCTGAAAAGGTGATCTACAAACTCTTATTACAGATTTTGAATCCAGGAACAGTTACTTTTGGAATGGATGAAGGCTCTCAAACTGCTCCATCTAGCATCTGATGGTATACGAGATCCACTGTTAGACTTCATGGTTGGAACAAACAGCGCAAAAACAATTAGCAAAGCTGTGGACTATATGTTGTGTGTGTGTTTCTCAGCAGGTCTATAGGGGCCCGTGAGAGTACTTAACCTTACGTTATGTTTAGATCCCTGCCTTGCATGTGTGTTGATGTGCTGTGTGTGTGAGCGGTTCTCTCCAGGGTCACACATGTTTACGCATTGGCCGTTCTGCTAATTACCAGCATGTCTGAGGTAGACTCTGATTGTCTCACCCCTCCCTCGAGATAAATCACATTAGTCAGCGATATCCCTCTACCATAATTTATCTTAATCTCACCCTTAATTTCTCCCTTTGGGTGCTACCCGCGTTTTCCTTTGTGCACCTTATCTTGCTGTCTTCAAAACCAAAGAAAATCCGCAAAGAAACAATCTGTTGGGAAAGGAGTGCAGGTTACCATTTGTCTTTGCGTCGCTTTCTCCCAGGCACGGCACCCCGCTGTCTCTTGTTTTTCGCACGAGAATGCAAAAACCTTCTGGGAAGAGCCTTTGTAGTGGTTGAGAGGAAAATAGGGGTATTTGAGTAAGATGGGACGATTGCTTATCGGCTGTGTCTACAGATGTCATGCAACTCTGCTCCACCCGGCTTCGGTGCTTAAAGGGATAGTTCACCCAAAAATGAAAATTTGATGTTTATATGCTTACCCCCAGGGCATCCAAGATGTAGGTGACTTTGTTTCTTCAGTAGAACACATTTGAAGATTTTTAAGTCCAACCGTTACAGTCTATCAGTCGTATAATGGATGGCAATGGTAACAAAGTCTATGAGTGTAAAAAAAAAAAAGCACAGACAAATCCAAATTAAACCCTACGGCTCGTGACTATACATTGAGATCTTAAGACACGAAACGATCAGTCTGTACAAGAAACTGAACAGTATTTATATAATTTTTTACCTCTAATACACCACTAAGTCCAACTGCTTTGAGCATGCCACGGCTTCCGGTGCGGGCTGTGGTAACGCTCTGCGTATTTAGCGATTTTACGCAAGTGCTGGAAGTGATCTCTCGCGCGTATACGTTACTCATTGTTTGCACAGTCATTGTAGGTATGACGGCTAATCAAAATGGTACTTACTTGCGCTTATCCGGATTGTTCAAACTGATTTCTGAGCCTGCTCGCCTGAAGTTATGGTCGATTGCTCTTCGGCTGGATATCAACACACTGGGACGAGTCGGCTGCCTCCCCCTAATTATCATCATCACCCCGTCCCTTAATTGCCGCCCTTTGCCAGGCTCCCGACAGGAGTGGGTGCTTGAGAGAGGAGGGGCGTTGAAATAGCCATGGCTGGCGGCGTGTGATGGGGCACACTTGAACCGAATGGAGCCTCATCACCGCCGTTGTTTAAATGCCGAGCGCGCCTCTCCTCGAGAGACCGTTCTCTTCCCCGTGCATGCACGCTGGTATCCTCGTAGGTCCAGGAGGGGTGCGTAGAGGTACCCCCGTGCTGCCAGAGTCGTGAGCTGCCAGACCCGCAATCTGGACAAGAACCGCACCCGTTACACGGCCGTCAGGCAAGGATGCCGGGCCTTCTAGTCCCTTCAAGCGCCGTGGGCAACGAGAAGGATGCAGCCACTGGAAGAAGCCGCCGCCCCTCGCGCCCCGGACCAGAGAGGGGAGCGCGTGCGGCCGCCGGCCTCCGCCCCTTACCTGGACCCTTCCCTTCCATGACCACTGCCCCTCTGGCCCTTCCGAACCCCCCAGCACGACGAGGACAACCAGATCCCCTGTTGATTTTTGGACACGTGATTCCTTTTTTTTTTCTGGACATTTGTTTTTTTCTGTTAATCAACGGTGCTGTCCGTTTCATCCTCCCGCGATCAACACACCCATTACCGTAAACGACTCCCCAGAGCGGCGTACACATCTCACGCACAGGAGCCGTGCGTGCGCCCAAAGAGCAGTTGGACAAGTGGTGTATTAGAGGGAAAAAATGATATAAATACTGTTCGGTATCTCGCACAAAACGATCGTTTCGTGGCTTAGGACATCAATGTGTCGTCACGAACCGCAGGGTTTAATTTGGATTTGTCTCTGCATGTTTTTTTTACTCTCATATATTTTGTTACCATTGCTATGCATTATATGACTGACAGACTGCAACGGTTTGACTTAAAATCTTCATTTGTGTTCTACTGAAGAACAAAGTCACCTACATCTTGGATCCCCTGGGGTAAGCAGATCAACATCAAATTTTCATTTTTGGGTGAACTATCCCTTTAAGTCTATAGATGATCAAGAAGGTAATCATCACGATTACATACTACTGATCATTTGTCAAATAAGATTTGTATTTTTCACTTGGCAGGTTATTAATTTAATTTTTTTTTTATTAATTAATTAAAAAATAAAATACATCTAATCTAGTAACATCTAATGAACAAAATGTCTCAATTCACAAACAAATGATTTTTGGGCCTATCCTTTTTCGTGAATCAAAAACATAGAGAGCATCTAGTTTGTTCTGATTCACAAACAAATTATGCTCATGAGCCGGTTCTTTTTTGTGAATCGAAAACATAGAGAGCATATAGTGTATTTTGATTTAAAAACAAATGGCATCTGTTGTCCAGTTCTTTTAGTGAATCAAAAGCAACTACTACAGCCCAATTCACAAAATGAATGACTCCTATGAGATGATTCTTTTAATGAGTAGTTCCAAAAGGGAGCTTAGCGATTTGAATCCGTCTAAAACACTTCCCAGTACAAATTATAGCATTTGCAAATTACTTCCATACATAATCAAAAAGGACATCATATGATATATCCCAAAAATGAATCACATTCAAATAAAATTTAATTGAAATAGAGGTGAATTGAGAGCTTTTGAATGTGAATAGAAACAAATCAAATCTGAAAGTCTGCACAGATACCCGGCCCCTCGCATAGAACACCCTAGAAACAGGCTAAAAATCATTCAGAACATCTTAGGAACCGCACAGCAATGACTTGAAAACATCCCACAACACAAATTTCACAATTTTGATGAATGAATGAATGGTTAGTTGATGATTAACCATTTTACAGGTGATTATTTTCAGTGCCAAATAAGCATATTTTTATCTCTGTGAATTTCACTGTCTGCATGTTGCATGTCTGTGTTTGACATTGTTGAGCTAATCGATGTAAATTATGGTCATTGATCCATGTGGATTAGCTCCAGAGGGTCTGGAGTTTATCAGACCCTGACTAGTGGGGATTCAGTACAGGACTAGTAGATTACAGGACTAGTAAATTAAAGGTCATCTAGCTAAAGACCTTCACCTTATCAGTGGTGTGGGAAAGTGGAGAGAGACAGACAGGACTCTCCTACAGATTTCAACAAGTTTTGTGTTTAACAGTCTAGACCTTTATCTGAATGAAAGCAGACACACTTACTTTCCTTTACACTTAACAGAGTCAGTCATTTTTGGAACAGATACAGTGCTGGAAATGTATTGAGACACTTAAAGGGATAATTACGTCAAATAAGACCATTCGGTCATCATTTATTCACACTCATGTCATTCATTGACATTGTATGACTGATTTTAATTCTGTGGAATCCACAAGAATTTGTTGGAGCCTACCTGATAAAAAGTTGGATAGTACAATTTTTTTTTTTTTTTTTTAAAGAAGTCTCGTATGCTCACCTAGGCTGCATTCATTTGATCAAAGCACTGTAAAAACAGTAATATTGTGAAAAATTATTACAATTTAAAATAACTTTTTTCTATTTTATTATATTTTAAATGCAGTTTATTCCTGTGGTGGTAAAGCTGAATTTTCAGCAGTCATTACTCCAGTCTTCAGTGTCACATGATCCTTCAGAAATCATGCTAATTCGCGGATTATTTTAAACTGTAATAATATTTCACAATATTACTGTATATTTATCAACTGCATGCAAAAACACTAAACAAATCTTACTTATTACAATTTGTTGACTGGTAGTGTATTTAAAAAAAAAAATTTAAATTGCCCAAAATTATGACTAAAAAAAGCAAAGTAAACTGATGTGTATTTATTAAAAGCATACAAAGATTTCCATAAGGTAGCACATGATATGTGCGGCGCCTCACACAACAAGACAAGTCCTAGAGATGCCACACATGCCTGACTAATACAAAGGCTTAAATGGCCCATTTTTTAACATAAACAGGATTGCCCTTCGCTCTCAGCCCATCATTACTGCACATATGAGGCCATCTGTGTTTAGATTCGCTGCATGTATGAGCCTATCCCATTGAAGCAACACAAAGAAATCATATCACACCATAGACCACTGTCAAACCTCACCCTATCTAATCACTTGGCCCTCTGCTTGAAGCAACAACGCTTATAGGATGCTGGTCTATTTAGGGGAAAGCACTCAGGGTCCCACCATTGCTCTTTTGTCAAATGGCAGGCGGAGAAGATAACCTTGACCTGATAAATCTAGCTGTGATTGAATCCAGAGTGAAGCCCAAGTCCGGATAGTTGTTGTTCCTAGAGGCAGGGAAGGAATATGTGGCCAGTTTATCCTTATTACTAAAGCTGTCCAGAAAACAACCCCATTAAGCATTTGTCTGTGGTTAATTTACCCTTTAAACAGCATACGGATAATCTTTTATCAGCGCCCAACCAATCTTTCTCCAAGACACAATTCTTTACTCAAACTGCTCCACATGATGGAAACATCAATGGAAATATCTGGCAGTTTTATGAGGTAATGCTCTCGCAATAGTAAAATCTCTTTCATACCAATTTGAACTGTCATGCTGGTAAATGTAGCCGTGTTCTCACCCCCAACTCAATGTCAGACCCGCTGAAGTGGAGCGTCATGATGAATGAAGCCGGCGAAGACCCGAGTTTCATTTCCAGTTTAAATTACATTATAAAGAAACAACGCAATGTGCCAGAAAAAGATCAGTGATCAGCTTTGGGATACTTAGATCAGATTCAGATTTTAATCATCCAGAGCTGTAATGCTATCTGGCTCTGAGATCAGGATATAACAGAGATTCAGAAAGATCAGAGGTCACCCCTGCAGCCTTTTCATCTCTATGACCATGCAGGGAAGAAGAAAGAAAACAGCGTACTATCGGGTCTCAACATCATAATGAAATCAGTCTGTTTAGGTGCAACATGCGTGCGGGTTTGTATAGCTATAGTTTGTGGACAAAATTTGCCCCAGAAGTTAGCAAAATCTGTCTTTGCGAATGTCTTCAAAGGTAAAAATTATTCATGAATACAGTTGTAGGTTTATTTTTAATCATAAAAATGAAAAGAAAAATTATTACTGTAGTAATACTCTAATGCATTAAAACAACAACTTTATTTCAAACAAGCCGCACACTTTTCTATTTCTACTTTTCTAAGTGAATGTGATTTGCCATTTACAACCCATTTTACTTTCATAAGATGGCATTTACAGGTGAAAAAGATATATTCAACAAGTAAAAATGTAGGGCTAAAACCGGATTTTTTGCATTGAGAATTGACTGGATTTTAGGAAGTGGTTGTTACATACCAGAATTGACTGAATTCTGGTATGTAAACTACAGTTATTTGGCTATTGGTTATCATTATCTAAAAAAGATTTTAGGCCTATCTATCTATCTATCTATCTATCTATCTATCTATCTATCTATCTATCAATCATTATTGTTATTATTATAATTTTTGTTGCTGTTTTAATAGCCTTTCCAAATATTATGCTTCTCAGCTGAAACTGAAATGCTAAAGTGCTTTACATAAAAACTAAAAATACATTGCAATTTAGTTTAGATTTGTTTAAATAATGAGTAACACAATATTGTAACATATTACTTTTAAAAGTAACAGTACTGATGGTTTTATAATTATCTTTATACAAAATCAACAGAAGTCTATGGTACATACCAGCACAATCTCATGGCAATTCTTAAGTATTTTGCATCTTGGAGTTGAATTGGCAATTCATATGAATTTGCCCCATTGGCGGTAATGTTTAATGGTGGGGTTAAGGGTGGATTTTAAAGCTTACTTTTTTCAAAAAATTATACTTCTTGTACATATTAATACGAAAGCACCACCGTGCTTAAAGCTATGTTTGCCAATGAGATTGGATTGGTACACACTCATTTAGACAGCTACAGTAAACGTGTGTGTGTGTAAGACGAATAGTGATTCTGAATGGGTCTCTGGAATAAGGTTCCTGCAGTGGTGGGATGCCCACGAGGACATGGATAAGGGTGGATCCTCGTCGGCTTGCTTATATTCAAGGTATTCCCAGAATGCCACACTGGGAACGTGGAATAGGAACTCCTTTCTGGTTCACGCATCTTACCCCAGCCCGTCATCGCCACAGAATCACGAACTGCAGCGTTTTGACACTGTAATAGAGGAATCAGAGGACACCCAGAATGCAAAAGAAGGAGAGAAAATGACAGAAATAAAGTGAGAGGTCAATGGGATATAACTGTGCTCATGTCACTAAGCTGGACCAACTGGAGCGTGTGAGTGTCTGTGTGTGTGTCTGTGTGTGTGGGGGATAAGCGGCGTTCTGTTAGTAACAGGATAGAGTTGCACTACAACTTGTTGCGTGATGCTAAATAAATGCTGGCATGTGTACCCAGAAACATGACGCTTTGGCTGAAAAGGGTCAGTCACCTCATGTCCACAGTGCCTGCTGATGCACAAGTCTCTCTGCATTAATGACAACCCATGGATTGCATACAACCTTCATATTCTTCCACTGTCCCATCAACATCATTATGTGACAGAGCAAAGCTCCGCTAACAAGGACATCCTAATAAAGGTGTTTGAAATCTCTCACTTCTCTATGGCTCTGCTCCCAAATCCTAGTGAGCTGCCACAATATCTATGGTCTACATGATCAGCAAACTTCAATCAGCATCCAAACTGAAGTTATACATTGTATGTGACTGAATGAATGAAATAAGAAATGAAAGGCATATAAAAATTATATAAACAGAAATAAGTATATAAGGATACAAAAAATGGTCCTCAAGTGCACACAATGCTCCACTGACACTCATTGCTGATCCTGGCATTAGTCTGTTGCTAAGCTAATGACTCAGTATGCTAATAAGCACAAAAATACACAAATATTACAAACTTTTTGTAATAGATGGACTTATTTTCTATCAATAATTTGTGCCCATGATGCCCTAGTCAAAAAAATAAAAAATGCAATTTATTCCTGTGATCAAAGCTGAATTTTAAGCATCATCATTACTCCAGTCTTCAGTGTCACATGATCCTTCTGAAATCAATCTAATATGCTGATATGCTGCTCAGGAAACATTTCTTTGTATTATCAATGTTGAAAACAATTTTCATCAACTGAACACTTCCTTGCTGAAAATAAAAAACGTACTCTCCCCAAACTTTTGAATGGCAGTGCATCTGTACATTCAGAATAACTATATATTCCATACTTAAATGTATATTTTCATGATTGTATAATATGTATATAATTTCATTTAATTTTTTTTTCATAATATGTATATTTTCCTGTTTAGTCCCCTTAATATACACTATACGGCCAAACACACTATGTTTATTGTTAATTAATCTCAAAAGCAGTGGCAAAAAAGATAGTTGGTGATCACAAACAGCACTTCTGGAAAGGCTGTCCAGATGTTGAAGCATGGAAGGATTTGCTTCCATTCGGACACAAAAGCATTAGCGAGGTCACACACCATTCTAATTCATCTCAAAGGTGTTCAGGTCTAGCTTTGTGCAGGCTAGTCAAGGTCCTGACTGGATTAAAGGGGTCTAACCAAACCACATAATTAGAAGATACATTTTTGGCCATTCAGCATACATTACAGTAATTTTACTCTGCCAGATACATATTAACTAAATCCATTTCTAATCCTCTCTTGCCCCATTCGGGCAGCTCTGTTACTCCAAATGGATATATTGACCCACTTTGGCCCATTAGCCCAGTAACCCAAGGTCACAGGGATGTGCAATCACCCATGCGTTTTCTGCTCTAGCTTTGCCAGATCCCCCTTATGTCATTAGGCCAAGTTCATTAACTCCTGTGTTGTCTGTGATCAATAGCTCCTCTGTACCGAAACCCCCACAATGTCCCACAGCCTTTGTTATTGACTAGAACAAAGTGAATATATTATACAAACACAACTATGATCAATGAATCACTCTGCCTATAAGGTCGCGCTAATGGAGGATACAAGCACTTTCAGAGCGGTTCAAACCCTCCGCTGGACTTAATTAGTGAGACATTTCAATAAGCTCTCTGAATGACATCCAGCACTGATACGAAACACTGCTGAAGCTGTGTAATAATGATGGACAAATTTATTATCATTCACTACACAAGAACTCATCGACCTGTGGTGATATACGAGCGAATATCAAAGACAGATCAAACACTAGGACTGGATTGACTGTGGCCAATAAATATACTTGATAAATAAGTGGTGGAAACATAAATGCTAAATTACAGAGGTAATATGAGACCATGTCATATCAAAAAAGATGATGATGAAGAAAACGAAGATGATGACAAGGTGATGACAAAGAAGATCACGAAGAAGAAAAATATGATGACAAAGAAGATGAAAATGTCAAAGATGACGAGAATGAAGAAGACAACACAGAAGAAGAAGATGATGACAAAGAAGTAGTTGTTGACGGAGTAGTAGTAATGGCTGCTAAGGATCCAACTTTGCCATGACGGTAATAAATTACATTTTAAAATACATTCAAATAGAAAATGGTTATTTTAAATGGTAATTACAACAAGTCGGTTGGGCGAGCTGTGGGTAAGGCTCTGGTGGAGCATAGAGAGTAATCTATTTTAAAAAATCAATGGCTATTACTGGCAAAAGGTATTAAAAATTAACAGATAATATGGACTAAAACCAATACTTATATGATTATTTCATGAAGTTTAATCACATCAGCTAGTTAAGTTACAAGTTTAGTTCTTTTTATAAATCAGGCCAGTTATTCAGCTGCTGCTGATTTTATCATCAGAAACTAATAATGCTTCTACCAGACAAAAGTTTGTAATAATTGTGAGTTTTTTTTTTTAAAGGGCTGCATTCTTTAATCAAAACCTGTAAAAACATGAAATATTGTGAAAATATACAATTTAGCGAATAAATCAATTTTCTCTCTTATGTTGTAATATATTGTTTACAAAATGTAATTATTAATTCCTGTGGGAATATCACACAGGCGGGTGCGCTGGTGGGGTTTTCAGCATCATTACTCCCGATCTACGGTGTCACATGATGGGCGTCAGAAAAGTACCTTCTAACTGCGTATGATTATTTTAAATTGTAATAATCTTTTACAATATTACGGTTTTTACTGTATATTTTCTCAAACGAAGACTGCAGAACAGTTGAGGCATATACTTATCAAAACCTAAACACAGCTTAAGTCAGTCACAAGTGTTTTGCTGTTTAGTCCACAGAAAAATGAAAGTCAACAACTCCAATGTTTTGTATGTCGGACGCACAGGAAACCCCATGTTGATTTTTATGATCGGGCGAGGGCGTCGGTATCCACGGCTGTAATGCTTCTAATAGGGGCTTCTCCATGCATCAGTTTTTGGCCAAGGCTGAAAATTGTAATCAATTATGATATACTACCTTTTAAAAGATACTCACGTTGATCTTTTTCATGGGCATGTCAGCCGGACTTATTTCAAAGGGTAATTAAAAAAATCTGAGGGGAATTAACGATTACTCATATCTTTACTATTTTAATAGCTCATCACCAGCCTACACGGCGTCCCTCGTAGACATCATTTATTTAGTGTAACGCATCCAACATTGCATCGAGCACGGAGCGTTGTATTTTAACTAAAGGAGCAAGGGCGGGCGTGCGTGTCATGGTTTGGGCATGGCAGAATGCATCAGCAAAGAAGCACCCTACATGTTATAATCTCTAAGACACCTTCTCAGATTCTCATGCACAATCCCAAATCTCTGTATATAACACACTAAAGGAGCATGCATAAATGTAACTTTCAGAATGATCTACATTCGTAAAGTGTGCGTTAGATTCTAAAGATGAGTCATTCGCAGCAAGTGCAAAGGAAAAAAAAGAGCAAATTTCAGCACTGCATTTCTCAACGCTGCAAACACGTGTTATAGAAACTCTACATACGCTTGCACCTTTTAATCGTTTATATTTTATATTATTAGTTCATGTTGCTTTTGTGCAAAAGATGAATAACAATTTATTTGTTTTAGATAATTTATGTTTAGATATTTCTATTTTGTGGGAGTCCCGTGAATCATTTTATTCTCCCGCATCCCCCGCGGCACATCACGGTCATCTGACACTGCTGTCAAGTCTTGTCCTGCGCCGCACTCTGTTGTGTCGTCTCGTGAGAGAGCAGGTCTCTAATTCACTGTGCCGATTGACCGACAGTGCTTGACTGTAACATCATTTGTACACTCTCAGATTTAAAACCCTGCTTTTCTGTCGCAATGTACCGCAGTGACAGTAACGTGTCTGAGTGGAGACTTCAGGCTTGTAACATACTTAATACTATTTTGTAAAATTATACTAAGGCCTACTGAGTAATGCGTTACTGCCCAACACTGCTCATCACACAGAAAGCCAAAATGCTGCAAGTCTGTTCCAATATCACAGTGGAAACACTGTCTTAATGGATTATGTGGTTATGCTTGGTGGAAGGATGAGAAATATATAGGCCTACTCTGGCCTGAACATACAAACCCACCTGCTGCCCTACTGTGAAGTTTGGTCTCCTTCTAAATCACTTCATAAACACACGCATTAGATACAGATCAGCGCAGAAAGGAGACGCTGTCGTTGGCATGTAAGCAGGTGTGTATTCAAGGGGTTCCCACAGGTATAGCACACCACAGCTGTACGGGACACTTACAGCTTATGATATCCCGAGGGACTAAGGCAACCTCGTTCCTGGCATGAGCGGATGGTCCAGCGACAACATGGGCGTGATCTACAAAAAAAAAGGTGTTGCGTGTGGTGTGTGTGTGTTGTGGTGTGTGGAAAGTTTGTGTGTGTGTGTGTGTTTCTGTGCACAAGCAATTCTCAAAAGTCAACGTGGAAACAGCTAACTTACATATATCACTTCACAGACACCAAGAGACATGTAAATCCATGTAAGCTATAACTTACTGCTGTCTGCGTGTTACACCTTCTTTGATCATGACATAATTGTGTCCTTCACTCTAAGCGCAGCTTTCCCATGTCTCTGACAATTAATTGACATGGTGACAGACAGACAGACAGACAGACAGATAGATAGATAGATAGATAAAGATAGATAGATAGATAGATAGATAGATAGATAGATAGATGATAGATGATAGATATTAACACTTAAAAATATAATATGTAGTTTCCCATCATCAGTGAAGTAGTTAAGTTTGAACTTTTAGGCATACTTAGGCAAATTAAGACAGCCACAGACTGGAAAATAATGACAACTAAGAAAAAAACATTTACAACAATGAAAAGATGAGTACAGAGCCTGGAAAATATGTATCCATCATTGCTGAGGGAATTTCATGGAATCCAATAGATCCACTCCCAAACGCTTTGAGAACTTATTTAGGGTAACAGTGACTCTTCAAATCTTCCAGAGTGAAACCGTCATGCTAAAGGAAAATATTTTACAAAGAAACATTTCATACAAGCAGAGAATGTCATGCTAAAGTATCTGAGGAAGAACCAGTGAAATATGGGACCAATGAATTTTTCCCTTCATGTGCAGCCTGAAGCTATCTACTGTATACCGGCCAAACCAAACCATAATTTAGAAAAACTGTGGTTTCCAATTAGCCTCTTAGGACCGGAGAAAATAGAGATTTTCAGTAGCATTCACCTAAATGTTTCAGTCAGAGGATACATAATCCTTTTCTCCCTAACACTGAAAAATCACAGAACCCACACGATTGCTAACATAATATTTGGTTAATTCAAGAAGAAGAGCTTTGTAATGGAATATAGAGATGGGCCCTTGGTTTCAATCATCTGCTTAATTAAGGCTTCGTTTCTCCCCAGACAGCTGAACTTGTGAGACAATGTGGGGCAACATTTATCATGTTTAAGCAATCATTCTAATTGCTCGTTTTTGTGTGAGCTTAAACCCAGTTGACATTAAATAATGCATGACTTTAATTCTGTTCTCTTTTAGAGACTGACCAGGCCCAGCTATGGTACAATTATTTCCATTTTTATTCTTTTTTTCATCACTGCTAATGCTGCACTTGCAAAAAATAAAAAGTCAAAACCAGGATGGTTTCCCGTTCTTAGCTGGTTTGAGCTGTTCTACCATTCTCAACAAAGCTGGCAGCTAATCATCTACAGTAGCTGTAGCTTAGTGGCTACTGTACCTCAGGCTAGGTCATTTATTTAAGCAGGCATGGCAAAAGCATAGTTTTCTGGAGATGTGTTATGGCTAGGTCATGGTATGCCTGGAGTAGCATATAACTGTGAACTGAACCATGGTCCTGCCACAGTACTTGTTTTGCAAGAGAAAGTATGCAAAAACATGTTATCCTTAAAAACACAGCGTAATTAGCATCAAGGGACTGAAGTAGTCCCAAACTAGTCATTATCTGCTTAAACCATCATAAGCCTGGGCTTTTCCCACTCAGTAAATCATATTTGATGTCTCGGACCGCCCCATCACCAGGGTCACACCAGGTCACCAAACTATAAGTATATTTACCTGTGTAATACTTGAGAACAAGGTATGAAATCAGTTTTATAGTTAGTTATTAAAAGTTTAACAAAAATAAATAAAAATTTGGCCCCTATGAAATCCATTTGATTTTTTCCCAATTTTCCTGGGTTTTCCCTATATCGGGGAAATCATAGGGCCCTAACAAGGTTGAGAGGTACTATAACCAAGCCAGATTTAAACGGAGCCTACTTTAATGACCAAATCAACTCGGGTTACAAAAAAGAAGGGGCCTCCTTGAGCCCAGTGCTTGCCACCTCATGCTCTCCTCAACAATGCACCATTAAAAACCCCACCGCGGCCTGACCACTACTCTTCTTTCCCACTACTCTTCTTTCCCACGGTGAAGAGCGCCTGGCCCCGTGGCCCCCTCCCCAGCATATAAAACAGCCAAGCTTGAGAGGAGGCCAGCTCTGAAGAAAGATGGGGCGCCATACCGCAACATAAATCATAAATTATGGGCTCCCCAACACACACAGAGTTGCATACTATAAGAAGTGTGCCCTCTTGTCACTGCCCTGCCTGCTATGCTTGCACGGCTGTGGTTGAGACACCGTGCTCTCGCTCAAGTCATAATGAAGGAATTCTTGTCATAATTAATGACTTGGGTAAGGGTGGGAAAATGTTGTTTTAATTAGGAGGTGGGAGAGCATTAAGTTGCTGTTTTTTTAAACATATTAATGGTGATATATAGCTGTGTCTAGGCTCAGATTGATTATTAGGGCGCCTACACCTAGAGTTTACGCTGCATCAGAGAATACTGCGAATCCATTGATTTCATTGGGGATGGCGTGCCGCAAAGATATAAAGGGGAAACACAAGAATTTGCAAATGTGATACTCTCTCATGCAAATGACAAATCTAATTTGACTCTGCCCACACTCTAAAAATCAATCATCAATCAAACACAAATGTAGAACAGAATAGAATATGAGTAATTAAAAAAATTAAATAATAACCATTTTACCAAGAAGTTTCTTTCTTTTTTCTTTTACAATATCCAAGTGCATTTACTGTTGTACAGTCACACGGCTATAACGTATCACACTATCAAACTGAACTGACAAGACTAACAACAAATAATTGTTTATTAGGCATGAAGTGTATAAAAGCCATTGTTAGCATGCACTGGTGTGTATCATATGTGCGCTTTGTGAGACAACTGAGGAAATGCATATACTCAACTGTCGGCCAACACAAACTTTAGCTTTATAGCTAGCCGAGACTTATACTGTGCCCTTCTTCTATAAAAACCACACAAGCATGGCAAATGTTCTCAGAAGACTGAATCAGGTTACATGCTTCCAATTATAAGTCGTCTTTCTGTGCTTTAACCCATTACATATATGTTTAAACTGCCCAGTTTCATGCACAAAAAAAATCTAACTACACTAATTTTGACTGTAATTGAAGACTATTAGTGATACTACAACAACAAATGACTTCAGATAAAGCTGACTCTGGCCAAATGTTTTCAACCACAAATGCAATTCAATAGACTTCTAATTACTCGACTTACTGTTTCAGCAAATCCCCCTTTATGAGTTAAACGAATTTGTGCCTGGTTGTTTTGCTTTGTGAACAATATCAATGAGAATTTAGCATTTGTAAATCTAGTCAAAGCTGAATCACAAAGCAATTCAGAAGGTCCAGATGTTGAGTAGTTCAAAGCGATGTTTGGTTAACGAACCTCAGCTAAACTCTCCTGTACAGTGACTACAACCAGAGGTTATTTATTTATACCTAAAGGTTGATTTGCTTGATTATGTACAGTATGTATATTTCTCATTCCTGCGGCCTGTATATCCCACATCAATCTTGGTTCTGTCAATGTTGTGAATGTGGGAAATCAGTCAATAGTGCGGTACACTGGGAATTTTCAGTGTCAAGCATCAGGAAAACTTCTCAATGACAGATGCCAGGGCTCCTGCGCTAAACCACATCACTCAACATCATTGCAAATGATTGTTGCTTCGTCAGCGGCCAAAGCTGGGCCTTTTTCGGCAGGTTAAGTGATCTTTAAACCGAACCTGCTTGGAGAATGTCAGAGGTAGAAGGGTGGAGGTCTTCGAAAGGGTTGTGCCCCTTTCCCTCACTTATTTCCTGTCTCCTGCTCTCTCTTGGCCTTTCATGCCTCCTACACTAACTCCTTATGTAGGCTGACAGGGAACAGGGCTTGTTTGAGACCAAGATCGTTGACATAGAATGGCACTGATCCATCATCAGCCTTTCACTCATTCTCTATCCACACTTTCTGTTCTTCCTGTTTCTGTCCATCTGCCTGTCACTCTTCAGATGTATAGATCTTCCACTCTCATCATTGTGACTTGGGGACCTACAGATGAAAGGAAATATGCTGTTCAGCCATCAGAACCACAGCTTTGTACAGATGGACTGTACAAAGATACTGACTGCAGGGGTGAATAAAATAGATAAATCAGAATGCTCAATAAATATACAGAAAAAAATTAAGTTAGGTTTTTGGCAGGATGAAATTATGAGAGAATAAGGATAGAAACATAATTTTACAGGTAAGCTAACACAGAGCTAGCTACCTTCACATGTCTGTGTGATTAAATGCATGTTTTATCAATATTAAGCTTCAAACTGTTGCCCAACCATGCCAGTAGTTGACCTAAATCAGAGAACTGGTAATAGAAAAAGAGTTTGTGCCTATCTGCTATAGTGGCCCTTGCAGTAACACTAAAAATGCAACACTTTCTTTCAGGAATTGTGGTCTGACACACAATGTCGTTATTAACTAAAATACAAACTTAAACCCTAATCAACTATAGCACACAGCTTTGCGCACGAGCGTTGGCCACTCGACGCAAATAAAGCTGAAATAAAACTGAAAATAAATATTAGATCAAAGACTCAAAATTAGAACTACGGTAAGTTTAAATACTAAAAATACTACAATCAAAACTGAAATAAAAATGAATTAAAGCTAAACATAAATATGAAAAAAACACTAATATAATAACAAAATCACATAAAATTACTAAACAAACTAAAACTAAATTTAAAGATGAAAATAAAAAAATAAAATCTAAATTAAAATATTATTAAATACTAAAATAGTATATCAATAACACAAAAATAGCACCGCTAAAGCACAAAATTAGGCTTAGGTTAAAGCCATTTGCATACCTTGTTTCAGGCCTAACAGGTGAGCTATCCAACACAAGAACACACCACAAGTATTGCCCTCTTTAAAATAACTCTACAGTTTCTCCTTTCTCACGTATCAGATTTTTAGTTCAGTAACTCTACTCTTCAGTTGGGATCTACTTCCTGTAACAAGAGCTTGATTTGGTTGATTTTTATCATGGAAGACGAAGGATGCTCTGTCAACTTTTATACAAAGACGCCCTATTTTCCACTCTCACATCCCCCTTCAGTCCCTATCCTCCTGTTTCTTCCCCTTTTGTAGCTCTTGTTCTCCATCTCCTGTTCTCTCATTTGACGCTGAGAGGAAAGACAGCATGCAGAATGTGAAAGCAGGTATTTGTTAAGGGGGTCAAGGGGATGGGTTGACCGGGTGGTGAGACAGGTGGGTCTGGTGAAGTGAATAATTTGACCCATGGGAAAAAAAGTCAACCTGTTGAGATTGTTAATTTAATATTCCCTTATTTCATAGTAGTCTCAGCTTGATAAGCTGAATAAACTGATAGAGGTCCAGCTCTGAAAAGAGTTGATGGACACACACTCCTTGCAAAACATTAATTATATTAAATTAAAAACTGTCTGTTGGCAAACTCTAAACAAAAATGGGGGGTGAGAGAGACAAACTGTCACAATCAGTCCAGCTTCATTACTCCTCTTCCCACGGGACACTAGTCAGTCAGTCAAGCAGAAAACAAGCTCATCAGCTTATGAAGACTGATAAAGCGATCATCACTCTGCCCACCTGCTCTCATCTGATAAATAAAGGTCCATCAGTTTTGATGCTCTGTCCCAGTCCAGTCTTTAACATTTAAACTCTTTAGAATTTATCATCTTTAGAATCTTCAAGCATAAGAATTTTAATTTTAACATTTAGAATCTTTAGCGTTAGCATTTTTTGAATCTTTAGTATTTAGAATCTTTAGAATCTTTCAAATCTTTAGCATTTACAATCTAAAGCATTCATAATCTTTCAAATCTTTAGCATTGCAATCTTTTTAAAATCTTAATATTTAGAACCTTTTTTTCATTTTTAGCATTTAAAATCTACAACATTCACAATTTTTAGAATCTTCAGCATTAGAATCTTTACATTTAGAATATTTGTGACCCTGGAGCACAAAAGCAGTCATAAGTAGCACAGGTATACAGTGGGGCAAAAAAGTATTTAGTCAGCCACCAATTGTGCAAGTTCTCCCACTTAAAAAGATGAGAGAGGCCTGTAATTTTAATCATAGTTATACCTCAACTATGAGAGACAAATGAGAAAAAAAAATCCAGAAAAAAACATTGTAGGATTTTTAAAGAATTAATTGGTAAATTCCTCGGTTGAAAATAAGGATTTGGTCACCTACAAACAAGCAAGATTTCTGGCTCTCACAGACCTGTAACTTCTTCTTTAAGAGGCTCCTCTGTCCTCCACTCGTTACCTGTATTAATGGCATGTGTTTGAACTTGTTATCAGTATAAAAGCATCTGTCCACAACCTCAAACAGTCAAACTCCAAACTCCACCATGGCCAAGACAAAAGAGCTGTAAAAGGACACCAGAAACAAAACTGTAGACCTGCACCAGGCTGGGAAGACTGAATCTGCAACAGGTAAGCAGCTTGGTGTGAAGAAATAAACTGTGGGAGCAATTATTAGAAAATGGAAAACATACAAAACCACTGATAATCTCCCTCGATCTGAGGCTCCACACAACATCTCACCCCGTGGGGTCAAAATGATCACAAGAACTGTGAGCAAAAATCCAGGAACCACACGGGGGGACCTAGTGAATGACTTGCAGAGAGCTGGGACCAAAGTAATAAAGGCTACCATCAGTAACACACTGCTCCGCCAGGGACTCAAATCCTGCAGTGTCAGAAGTGTCCCCCTGCTTAAGCCAGTTCATGTCCAGGCCCGTCTGAAGTTTGCATTTGGATGATCCAGAAGAGGATTTTGAGAATGTCATATGGTCAGATGAAACTTAAATAGAACTTTTTGGTAAAAACTCACTTGTCGTGTTTGGAGGAGAAAGAATGCTGAGTTGCATCCAGAGAACACCATACCTACTGTGAAGCATGGGGGTGGAACATCATGCTTTGGGGCTGTTTTTCTGCAAAGGGACCAGGACCACTGATCCGTGTAAACGAAAGAATGACTGGGGCCATGTATCGTGAGATTTTGAATGAAAACCTCCTTCCATCAGCAAGCGCATTGAAGATGAAACGTGGCTGGGCCTTTCAGCATGACAATGATCCCAAACAAACACCGCCCGGGCAACGAAGGAGTGGATTCGGGTAATGCACTTTCCAAGGTTCCCTGGAGTGGCCCTAGCCATCTCCAGATCTAACCCCATAAAAATGCCTTTTGGAGGGAGTTTGAAAATCTGTGTGTTGCCATCGACGCCCCGAAACGTTACTGCTCTAGAGGCGATACTGCATGTAGGAATGGGCCGCATACCAGACAACATGTGTGAAAACCTTGTGAATACGTTACAGAAACGTTTGACCTCGTGTCTTGCCAACAAAGGGTATAATACAAAAGTATTGAGATGAAATTTTGTTACTGACCAAATACTTATTTTACACCATAATTTGCAAATAAATTCGGTAACACTTTACTTGAAGGGGTGTGCGACTGACATGACACCTTCATAATCATGATATGACACATGTCATGAATATGAATGAGGTTTTATGCATGTTTATGACAACAGTCATTAAGTGTCATTCACTCAGTTATGTCTTTTTTAATCGCAAATATGATGTTATTTGACCTAACCCTAACCTAACCTACCCCTACCCTTACCCCTAACCAGAGCCCATAACAAAGACATCTCAAACAATGTCATCTTTGCATTAAAAAATACATAACTGAGCGAATGACACTTAAATGACAGTTGTCATAAACATGCATAAAACATCCTTCATATTCATGACATGTGTACGTGCCATGATGTATGTGTCATGTCATGATTATGACGGTGTCATGTCATGATTATGAAGGTGTCATGTCAGTCTTATGAACACCCCTTCAAGTAAAGTGTACCCATAAATTCTTTAAAAATCCGACAATGTGATTTTCTGGATTTTTTGTTCTCATTTTGTCTCTCATAGTTGAGATACCTATGATGAAAATTACAGGCCTCTCTCATCTTTTTAAGTGGGAGAACTTGCACAATTGGTGGCTGACTAAATACTTTTTTTCCCCACTGTATTTGTAGCAATAGCCAACAATACATTGTATGGGTCAAAATTATCCTTTTTTTTTCCCCCCGTGCGCAAAAATCATTATAGGATATTAGTAAAGGATTCATGGTTCCATGAAGATATTTTATAAATTTCTTACCATAAATATATTAAAACTTAATTTTTTATTAGTAATATGCATGGCTAAGAACTTAATTTGGACAACTTTAAAGGCGATTTTCTCAATATTTTGATTTTTTTTCCACTCTCAGATTTCCGATTTTCAAATAGTTGCATCTCTGCCAAATATTGTCCTGTCCTAACAAACCATTCAGCATTCAGATGATGTAAAAACCTTAACACTTTAAATCTTTAGCAATAGAATCTTCTGAATCTTTTCTATAGCATTCATAATCTTTATAATTTCAGCATTAGAATCTTTACATTTAGAATATTTTTTAACCTTAACACTTCAAATCTCTCTCTCTAAAAAAAAAAAGTAGGATTATAAGCATTTGAATCTTTAATATTTCAAATCTATAGCATTCGTACTCTTCAGAATCTTTAAAATTAGAATCTTTTTTAATCGTAACACTTTAAACCTTTAGCATTAGAATCTTTTGAATCTTTAACATATAGAATCTATAGCATTCATAATATTTTCTATAGAATAATCTTTAGAATTTAAAATTTAGTTAGAACCTAGAATCCTTAGCAATATATGGAAAACATGCACCATATCTTCCTTTAATTAATCCTCACTACCTGCAGAAAACATTCAGATGCTCATTTCATCCAAAGCCTTTGACTCTTCTTAGATCAGCTGTCTACGCCAACAGGCTGCGAGAATCCCACCGGCATCACTGTCTAGTCAGGCTCCCACTGCTTTCTCAGCCTCCAGCAGCCAAACCCTGAAACGAACTCCCAGCAAGAAAGAAAACAACAACCTCTGCTTTCTTCACATGCATGACACGTGCTTGCATGGGCCCACGATGAAAGGCTGTAGCATCTATAGATATCCTCTCTCTGTAGTTCGGCTGTGATTCTTCTTTATTTTTATGTCTCTTTTTGATGGCAGGACAGAAAGAAAATCTGAAAAGGCGAGATTCTCTGAGGGCTGTTGAAGAGATCAGAGGTGTGTTCTTAAGAGTCGAAAACCCTGAAGTGCATTCATGCTGCAAGAGACATCCGACTTTTTCTGAAGAATTAGGATCTTGGATAATAAGATCTAAACACTTGGCCCAGTGTGATGGAGAGAGTTTGAGAGTTTAGTTGTCTTGTCGCCCAAAATAAAGTTACTGACAAAATTTCTAAAATTTCTAAGAATCACTAAACCTTCTCTTTCACTTTCTTTAAAGGTGACATATCATGAAAATCTGACTGTTCCAGGTTTTAAATGCTATAATCAGGTCCCCGATGTATCTACCAAACAAGGAAACGTGAAAAAGATTAACACAGTAACTTAGTTTTGGGAAGCCTTTTTCTGAAAGCGTCTGAAAAAACGAGCGCATCTGATTTCGCTCCCTTGGTGACGTGGCAAAGGGATCTCATTATAATATTACTGCCCCTTAATCTGTAAACTTCCACTCACGGTGCCATCATTTTGATTTCACAGGCGACAACGGTGTACCAGTTCTAATGCCAAGGCGAAAGCTTGAGCAAAGCATGCTAACTGTTCTGTCTTTGTCTGCACAGCCGAGCACAGAACCTGTTTAGTAGGTCCAGCCGTCGGAGGACCAAGACAGTCCGTGGATTTAGTATTTATTTACTGTATATATGCTGCTGCCACACGGATCTAAAATTAAACATCGCTTTATTCCAGCGGTTTACCTCACAGACTAACCGACTTTTTTTGTACCTCGTGTGTGTTTAACGTAAAACTTGTGTGTGATGCAACTTAGTTTAGTACTTCCTCATGCTGTGAGCAGCCTGCTTTCTGTGCGTGTGCTTCGATTTGTGCACAGTTAGAAACCGGTATATCAGAATTTAACTAATACGTTTAAACGCATGATTTTCAGCGTGATCAACATATAACTCAGAGCCAAAACATATGTTGTTTAGCAATGTACAAGCGTGGTAGAATGACGCAGCTCTATTCTGGAGAAAGTGGGGGGGAGAGCAAGCTCATTTGCCTTTAGGAGAGACGCAAACGCAAAAACACATTGGTTTCGCATCACTCAATAGGCATTTTCAAATTATAATCAAATGATGATGGGGGGTATTTGTGAGCTTAAACTTACAGACACGTCTGGGGACACCAGAGACTTATATTACATAGTTAAAGGAGACATACTATGCCCCTTTTAAAGGGGGTCATATGATGCTTTTTTTAAAGATCATTATTTTGTGTATTTGTGTAACAGAATATGTGGACATGCTTTATTGTTGCAAAATCAACTGTACAAATTATTGGAGGTCCTCTATGCCCCACCTCTCTCAAACATGTCGTTTTCAACAAAGCCCCATTCCTTTGACAAGCGCAGTCTGCTCTGAGTGGCCAGCTGACCCAGTGCATTGTAAATAGCGGAACACCACAAGCACGCGTCGGAAATATAACACCCCTTACCATAATCACGAGCATCATCTTTCAAAATAAATGTAAAGACAGTTTTAATAATTCCCGTTATTATTTACCATCAGTTCAAGCCCGAAAGGGGAACTTGCGTGAAAGACACAGTGATTATGCAGTACACAAGCCGCGGTTAAGATGGCTGACGTGCTATGATTTCTGACAGTTCACTCTCCTGTGCTGTGACCCTGTTCCCCTCACAGCCTCACACACACACACCCACACACCACACCCACACACGCGTTCTCTGCGCTGCGCAAACTCCCGCATATGAGACAGTCATTAGCAAATACTTAAACTATTAAGAAAACGTACTTACAGTCGCTGATTCAGAAGCGCCAGATTGTCATAGCAAAGTCGGAATTAATCCTTTTTTTTTTTAGAAATAGTCTTGTTCTCTTCTAGGTTCAAAAAACTGTCGTCCATAAAATGCGTTGCACAAATTTGAACATCTGGGTTGTGCTGTTCTGTTGTAAATAAATCTTAACATATGATTCCTAATTGCATCTACTTCCGGAAGGCCAAATAAAGTGATTTTGCTTTCGCACTGAAACACACAGCGTCTCCCTGACATGGCTGCATCAACACTACTGCTGTTCCTGAAACCACGCCTTCTTTCTTTGCGTGCACATTTGGGTGGCATTATGCTAATATTTTCACATAGTGAAGTATTATTTGGGGGCGTGTTAGAACGAGCCGTGTTAGGTAGGCGTGGCTGACTCTTAACTTTTATAAAAGAAAACTCTTTGGATTTAGATTTTTTAGTCTTTTCAACTTTACAGATCTTCTTTATGCACCAAGAGCTTGTAACACTCCAAAGAGAAAGGAAAACTTGAAATCGCATCATATGACCCCTTTAAATCTTTATCCATCAATGAAGCATCTTCATTAATGTCACTGAGACATATGTGACTGTGTTCTAAGTGCACTGTCTCTGCCTACAGGCAGCTATACCGAAATATAACCTCCTTGACTAAATTTAAATCATGTACATAACATAGGTAACAACTCACTAACATGTATCACACAAAAACAAAGACTGACATTAGAATGCTGCATAGCTAAAAACTCAACAGAATAACAAGCACAAAAATACAATAATAAATATATGTGAATAGATTGATGGTTATTTAGATGGACCGCAGTTGGCTACTAAATAGTACCTTTAAAATATTTAATATTAAGTATCATTAGTATTCATAATCTTTAACATGGAAATTTGAACATTCATAACCTTTAACATTCAGAATTGTAAAGATTCTAAATGCTAAAGATTTTAAAGATCATGTTAATGATTCTTAAAGTTTACGATTGCATGTTAAAGATTCAAAAAATTATGAATGTAGAAGATTCTAAATGGCAAACATTCTAAATGTGAAATGTCTTCAGAATCTTTAACATCCAGAATCTTTGGAATCTTTAACATAGAATCTTTAACATTTGGAATCATCTAAATGTTTAGCAATCAGAATCTTTCAAATTCAGAATCCTTAGCATTCCGAATCTACAGAATCTTTCAAATAAAATCTTAAGCATTCAGAATCTTTACAATCTTTAACACAATAGTTCAGAATTTTAGCACAGTATTTTAGAAACCTAAGCATTCCTATTTTACACTGCTCACATTGCGATGCATTGTGGGATTGCCTTGTCCTTAAACGATACACACAATGCTGCTTTTGAACAAAACCAGGGTGATCTTATAAGACCAGTTTTTGGGAGTATCATCAATGTTGGGAATGATGTCCAACGATGCTGTCTACATAGGCAGCTCACTAGGGTTTGGAGCAGAGCCTGTATATTTCCATCTCTCTCGCAGAGGCTGAAGTCAAACTGAAGGAACTGCCCCACAGCTGCCCTTCAGAGGTGCTTAGAACATGACCACAAGCACAACCACAGCCAGCCTGCTCGTACACGGCACTACTCGAAACCAAACAAGACAAGCGGACATGGAAAACTGTGACGTGAGGAATCTGGCGCCAACCACAAGTCTTAATTCAGAAGATGATGTTGCTTCATCGGGCAGAATTAGAGAAGGAATGAGAGAGAGAGAGAAACTTGAGAAATTATTGCTTAAGATTACTGGCAGATGAAGATTCTCAAGTACTTGGAAAGAAAGTGTCCTGCAGTCTAAGTTTATACACAAAGTGTGTTCATCAAAAACCCTGGCTCCATCTGTTGACCTCGGTCAGCATGAAGGAATGCTCAGAGCATTTAATACGGGGTACTTCTTGTTGAGGATCTTCTTTCAGCATTTCCCAGCTATACATGGGAGAAATGAGATGCAAGGAAAGGTGTTTTGAGGCATCCACCCTTGAGTACACACACGTGCCGGGCCAAGCCAGCCCTGCACTGTTGCATCTGGAGCCCACATGTGAAGTTGGGCGTGTCAGACTTAACCACAGAAACCCGTTTCAGAGCACTCTGGGAAAGTTTAGGTTAAACACGTCTGTGGCGCTTGACACATAACACATGCCTTGTGGAGTTATGATTGTCTGGGAGGAGTCATAATTAGGATTAAATGTAATATTTTTAAAATCACTTTTGAAAAGAATAAAATGATAGACCTGCACAATAAACACCATCTGATATAGTCAACATAAAATGACATTTCAACCCATTGTACTTCCAATATGTGACATGCTTCTGAGTGAAAAAGTCCAACTTTCAGTAAACAACAACACCGTACAATGGCAGCAACACAACACATTACACAGATGTCTAATGATCTCTTTGAGTGGTCCACATACCAAACATCTTTCATATACGCCTGGTTCAGCACATGACCCCTGAGAGAAAGCTCAAAGTGATGGATGACCTGAGTGAATTGTGTGTGGCGACACCACCCAAAAAAACTGATAATGGCCTTACCTCTCCAACAAGCTGTAAAGACTTAAACGCCTCGCTAAAGTATTTTACTATGACATAAGTCCCATTGTGCGCAAGCCATGGTGAGGTAACCAGATAATTTCACGGCACCTTCGGGATGCAGCTGCTCCTGCCAACCCTGGAATTACAAATCTCTCCTTTTCTCTTACATTCTCTCCTCTTTGTCTAAGGATGTCCCACAGCGACAGACGTTTCTGAGTACAGTCTCATTCTATAATGAAAAGTGCAGAAGCATCAAAAGTGAAATTAAATATACTTTGTTCATTAAAAATCAGTTGGATATGACAGATTTATACTATGAGCTTTACATAGTTGCTCAATCAATTGACATTCTGCATTATGTAGCATCTAATTTCACATAGAATTTCTTATAAAATACAGTAAGTTGATAACATACAGTAGTTCAGAAAATCTGGTCTTTGGGGATTTGATAAGAAATGTTTTAGTTCATATTGAGAGTCATACTCTGTCTTTTGATTGCACAGCTATAGTATCCTGGCAATTCTGAGCACAGTTTGAGACCACATTGAGAACTGACTAGATATGTGAGTCTATTTTTCTCAGGACAAAATTTAGAAGCAGGAGGCAACAAAAGTCTCCAGTTGCTCTCCATTTAATCATACTATCTCATTGTCAGTATTTTTTTTATTAATACTTTTACGAAGCAATAAGGATGCATTAATTGTTTGTTTAAAAAAAATATACATTGACTTTTACATATATTGAATGTTCTGAGCTGCTTTTAAGTTAAGAGGACTTTATGCAAATTATAAATACTTATGCAAAATTTGGACGAGAACAAGGAGTACTTTTAACAAAAAGGACCTCTAAATAGGCAGAGACAAATGCACAGAAGTCTGGAGAATTTTGCAGAGGGTCTGTAGTATGACAGAAGACTTTTAGATTACTGTCAGAAGGACACATGGAACAACTTATCGCTAACCTCAAAACCTGTGAGCACAATCTAACTGACACATTTGGAGGTAAAATCTATAACAAATCTACAAAATATAGAGCATTTTATTTATGTGAAATTTCCAGACTTCTCTGATATAATATGCAAGCTGTACTGTCACAGAGGACAGTATATTTACAATAGCGCACAAATTTACCGCTGCTCTCACATTTTTCTGTGTATGTGTCAGCACAACCATAGGATCTCTTTACAAGCTCAATTGACTCATGCCTGGCACAAATTGTTCAGAAAAGGAGATATCTGATACTTTTGCTTTTCCCAAGTCTTAATAAAGGAAAATTGCAGTACTCTTGAAGGAAAAGGTCCAAACACCAATTTAAAGATTGTCAAGTCATATCAAATACTACACAGATGTAGGTTTGTGGTCTTAAGAGTAAGACGGGAAGTGGAATCCTTGTAAAAAGGGAGGCCAGTTGTACACAAGTCATGAAACTTGAACTCTTGAGGAGGGTCACGACTGGCCAAAGATCTACCGCACTCGACCCTGCAGAGACTGTAAGACACACTGAACAAACAGCGGGACGACACAGATGTTTATAATTTACACTCTCTTATGCACACATATGCATACTCTGATGAAACAAACTTAAAAGCACTACACAGTATTCAAGACTGAAAAACAGCCAAAAATGAATCATTGGTTATTCTAAAAATTTCTGATGAAAATTTGATTGGTTTTTGCCCATGCAACCTTGCCACCACAATGCTAGGGTGTAATGGGTGGTTGATAGGGTGTTTAAAGAATTTTTAGCATGTTGCTACAAGGGCTGCTAAAGTGTTTGAAATGGTTGCTTATAAGAATATTGTGTTGTGTTGTGTTTTCAAATCACTACACTATTATTGGTTAAGATTTGTTAAGAAAATAAATACATTTCTGAAGAACATTTTTAGGAGTGTTGCTATGGTGTTTTTAGATTAAGCCCACCAAAACGTCCATTTTTTATATAGGGTACATTACTCAAAAAGTGTAAAATACTCAGTGTAACTACATTACTGTAATAATTACTGTTTAAAAAGTATTGCATTATGTATTACTAATTACTTTCCAAATCCCTTATCAACCTTGAGTTGAACAATACAAGGATAGACATGAAACTGCTCTTTTAATTATTTCCAATAAATAATATTAAATTGCATAAATTATTCTTGAACTGACTTAAAGGGAGAAGGTTACATGAAAAACATACATTTGAACATTAAATGTTCATTTTTAATGTTAAATCCACTTTTTTTGAATAGAATTGTTCTATAGTCTATACAGTATTCAGTGCAAATATACATCAGAAGTAACTGTAATTAAATTACAGAAAAATTAAGTGTTATCCCTTACTTTACTTTTACAAGTGAATAGTAATTAATTACTTAATAATGCATTACACCCAACACTGGTCTCTATGATATTTTGGTTTACTTGATATTCTTCAATGTAAGTTTATGTGATTTTTTTTTATCGTCTACTAGTTTGCTGGTTATTATAACTCTGATCATGTTAAAATATAAGTAATAGCACATCTCTCTTTCACAAGCCACACAATTTGAGCTATCATTGATGTACTATATGTTGCTTGCTGAAAATTAATGTGTAGGGTTAGGAGTTTGTTCAAATGCTTGTATGTTTACATACAATGTGTATGTATACATAATGTGGGTGGGCTCTCAAAACCCCTGGAGATTTCTGGATGTGTGAATGTGAATATGACATGGTGAGAACATAAATTTGTGCCCAACGCATAAAGAGAGAGAGAAAGAGAGAGAGTCAGTCACTGACCCGGTCAGGATATGAACATCAATGAGTAAAAGCCGATCATGTTACTGAATTTGATTTATGAACAGGCAGCTGCAGTAAAATATGTGACCACAAACAAAGAGTAACTCACACACGGACACTAAACTGTAACATTACTCACTGCAAACTAATTAGCTGATACATTATCTCTATCTTTACACTGTAAATCAATGCAGGCCGGTATGTGACTCAAAACACAGGGATGTCTGAGGCTGGAAATAGACTCGTCTTTGGTTTTAAAGGGATCTGATCTGTTTCATACACACATATAGATTGCAATGAATACGGTACGTCTTGTGCATGGAGTTCAAAGAACATCATTATTTACCCTGACTCTTTTCTTGCATCTCTACTTCATGACATCATCATCTGTATGTTAAGAGACATTTACTAAAATGCACCCAACCACATCACTTCCTGTTGACAAAATTCTGTGGGTGGAGGGAAACCTCACAGGTGATGGGTATATGTTTTTACAGGGTGAAATTAAATAAAAACAAATACTGCATGTACATAAGTAATTATGCACATCCACATTTAATTTTAAAAAAATACACATTTACATTTACACATTAAATGTATTCAAGATACACATTTCTTTGTCATTTACTTTAGCACACTTTTTTTTACTATACTAATAGTATATATATATTATATATATATATACTGTATATAAAATGCAATTATAGTCAATTTCTGTAGAACAAATAATGTCATGTGTTTTGATGATTAAATGACTTATAATGACTTTGAAAGATTTTTTTTTTATCCTCTTGTATATACACACTGAAAGATACATACATGCATACAAGCTACATAAGGCAAGCTGGTCCACTACATAAGCTAATGTTTTAAAGGCAATAAACTCAACAAGTAGTTTTTACTGTAATACTTTCTCTTGTTATCATCATTCTCTGCATTTCATGTGTACATGCAGATCAAAGTATCTGAAAGCCTTTACTGTGAGAGGCACAGAGCCACGTAAATCTTTCCATCATGTGTATCTGTATCAGTCCCCTGGCTCCATTCCAACTGGCTTGAGAACAGCGAGCTCGAACAGTCCTGGAAAAATCTCTTTTGTCTGAAACTACTAACTAGATTTACTAAGCTGCTCATTGCGAGCTGTTTTACAAGAGCTAAATAAAGTCAAAGAAGCATGCCAAGGGATATGTAATGTGTTACAGCCACCGATCATGTCACTATAAAGGCCTGTACAAAAAAATGTGCTAAAGACATCTTTGATTAATCTACACATAAACTCCAGTCTCATGTTCATGAGATCCTTCTAATGACACACATCACACATTCCATGTCCCACACAAACGGCAAAGGGCGAGCAACTGCACTACTTAACATTATAAATACCCCCTTCGGCCCCCAGGGGGGCACTTACTCTCACTTATGCCCGGCTCTGGTTTCACACAACCCCGCTGAGAGCTCCACAGCTCTGGGTCTATTGTTGCCTGAGCTTCCCCGATGCCTGTGTCAAACGCAGGCCTCAATGGACTTCCTCATCCATCCATAATGACCTTAACTGAAAGCCAGGCTGGTGTTGTGGGTGCAGGTAGCGCTGGGAGCCTGGTGTTGACCTCTGGGTAATTTACTGCTGGCAGTGATGGGAGAACGTGTAGCTGTTTGCTGCTAACCGCAGACAAGGCCAGAAGAGTTCAGTGGGAATATAAAGCATGCTGGACACCATAGTGCAAAACCATTTATAATAAAATGACTACCTCTGTAACTGATAGAAGAAAAGTCAGTGGGTGACGACGCATATTGTTAGTATTGCGAATAAAATATAATTGTATTGTAATTCCATTTTGTATGTTTATTTATTTTACTTTTTATTTTCTTAAGCATAAACAAGTTAAAAACAAGTTTTGAAAAAAAATCTACCATTGCAGTTAGACAAATGTCTTGTTTTGAGGGTATTTAGATAATTTTACTGTAAAAGAAACTCATTAAAAAGTAATTTTGAAGTTTAGGGTAAGATAAAAGAAATCAAAAGATAAAAAGAAAAAATGCAATGAATAAAGGATACATTTTTTCACCATCTGCAAATTATATTAAAAGAGAGTAAATCGATATCTCAAGATACAAAGGTCTACAATCTAAAGTTTGCGATCTCAATATATATAAAAAAAAGTATAATAAATTTTTTCAAGTCTAAATGATCTGAGCTATAATATCCATATAAATGTTTTAGTCTATATACTGTACGTATATAAACAAATACGTTTTTTTTCTCATTTTTCATCATTTTCTTCTCAGGACTATTAGAAGAACATCCCAGACTGAGTTGATGCTTTACTGAGTCTCCTGAGCTATAAAGATCAATATCTGAGTGTTACCTTATTTATGTGCCATGCATTTTTGTTTCAATTATTAAACTGTTAGCTTAGCAATATACCAGTCTAAATCAATTGTGAGTTGATAGCCAGATAGCTCCAGAATGGTCACTTATGAGGTTCCACATTGTCCTTTCACCTTTTGTTTTCACGAGACCCTACAGAGCTGATTTTGGAGAACCGCTAATTCACGTCTCTTCAAAGGGACTGTGGGACAGCTGAGAATAACTGCTCTTCTAACACCATTATCAGAGTGCAGACAGAAAGCTGCTCCACCACACAAACACCTCCCTCTCTCCACATTGTGCTTTAAGTGCTGGGGAGTCTTGGCATCTGCCTGACAGCAATGAAAGACAAATGAGAAAGAGAAACTACAGATGAAGGTCAAACTAAGGGAAGTCAACGCTGGATAGAGGACTTCTGCAGCACTGGGTTTTCTAATGAAGCTTCAATTAACTGTATTTATGACAGTCTGTACATATGAAAGTACATTAAAAAGCATAGTTGCATATGGCCATAAAAAATACACACACACGACCAAATCATATATATCCATATATTACCGTATTGGCCCGAATATAAGACGACCCTGATTATAAGACGACCCCCCTTTTTCCAGATGTACCTTTTGGAAAAAGGCTTTTTAAAAAACAAATCTTGTTTTTTCTCAGTAAAACACATTTTGTCTTCAATTATTATCATATTGCATATTTAAATTTTTGTTTTGAAAGTATGGTAAAAACTGGTAAAATGTACCAACAATCACATTTAAAAAATATACACTTTTTGATATACCATTAAAAAAAAAACAGGTAGCCCATCTGAATTAGGACATTTAGGCTATCCATCTAATAGTAGTTTACCAAAATCTTATTAACAGTAGAAGTAGAGTTGGTCCCATCAGGCTAAGGTGACAGTCACGACTCATGCAGCTGTAAGGTTTTCTTTTTCTTTTTCTTTTACTCGGGATCTTTACAACACGCATTACATTACGTATTTCATGGCACACTCATTTTTTATAGTTTAAAAAGCGAGAATGTACCCTTTCCCAATGTTATGAGATTTAAAAATTTCTGGTTACACTTTATTTTAAGGTGTCCTTGTTACACTGTAATTATGCATTTAAGTACTGAGTAACATTAATTAACTACATGTACTTACTATATTGTTAGGGTTAGGATTTGGGTTTGGCTTAGGGTTACTTGCATGTAATTATGCATAATTAATTGTTATTATAATAGTAAGTACATGTAACATGTGTAACAAGGACACTTTCAAATAAAGTGTTACCAAATTTCTTATAACGAATAAACCAGAATATGTGTCATATGAAAAACTAGGTTTCCAACAAGTTCAAAAAGGCAACTTCTACATGAATGCTTGATTTAGCCCCTCCATCCAACCATAAGGGCAGGCATTAACAGACCTGATATTTTCATAACCCGGCATCTGTGAGGTAAGGAGCTATAAGCGACAGACACTAGAGACACAAGCTCTCGACAGCTGCCTCCAATATGACATCTTTCCTGGACCTTGATCTTGTAACAGCAGGACGGTTCCCAAAATAGAGCCAGCAGCCTTCCAACACCAGTGTTCAAAAAGATGAAGAGCGCCAACTCGCGAATGTTCAAGGCTTTCGGTTTATATTAAGCAAATCCTGAGCTAGGAACTCCAGTGTTGTAATTGTAGTTCTACATCATTTGGTTTTAGCGCCAGCTGGTCAGTCAAGGTATTAGTCTGTCCACACTATTGATCAGATGTCCGACCAGCGGTCAGCATACTAATGGTGTGTGGGAATGCCAGACTTTTCTCAACAAAGAAACAAATTCCTTGTTGCTTAAATATCAACCTTTGCCGTTACGTCAATTAGTCATTAAGACAGCAAATTACTGTAAATTTCTCTGCAAAGTATTTCTCTACAAAATAATGAAAACAATTATCGTTTGTTCAATTCCCTATTAACAAAAGTATTAAACTTAGGCATCCATCTCATACTGCACAGTTTGTGCAACAGACTTGAATGATGCCTCAAATTAGCCTATGCGAAATTTGTACAGAAAATTGTACAGACTTGAAAATGGGCTCTTTTTGACTTGAGCCAGCAAGAAGTGCAATAGAAAAAAAGTGCTCATTTGCTCAAATATTATGAAGGCAGTGTGTCCATAGCTGTAAGAATCAAATGCAGGGATAATGCCTATCCACAGCAGAAACAGGTGCTCATGCCAGTATTCTGCTGGGGCACCGCAGCTCTGCCAGTCTGCCCAGCGGGCAAGGTGCAAACACATTTACCACTCCCCTGGGCAACATTAGCTCTGCTAGAGGGAGACATGTCAAAGCCTGTGGTGACAGTTAACCTTGGCAGACACAGGGCATTCTGCCAGCCGGCACACAGCAGAGCCGCAGACAGACACAAGAGGACTTAATGAGGTCTGTCTCAAAGCCAGCAGGGGAACAGAGTCAGGTGTTTGCCGTACTGGAAACACACTGCATTCACTGGACACAGAGCTCCCAAATGCAAAATAATACATACATGGCATCAAGAATATCACCCAGACAAGATAGAATCTACTTTTGAAGTTCATAAAAAAATAGGCATTTTATGTATTGTATTTATTCAAAGTTGTAAATACGAAGTTTCTACAAATTAGTCAAACATCAATCATACACAAATCTCACAGCACAACTGACAGACAATACAAACACAACAGTTATTGCTCAATTTTTAAGCGGCTTCTATTATTTATATGCCATTATAGTATTTATTAATATTTCAAATTAGCTTTTATTTTGGTTGCCAAAGTATTTTTCAATGTTATTTTAGTATTATTTTTACGCTGTTGTAGTGTTTATTAATATTCCAAATTAGTAGGGATGTAATGATGCACCCTGAGCCGGTTGAAAATCAATAATTAATAGGGACGTTCAAGTCGGTTAATAATGCCTTAAAAACGATTAGGATATCTAGTTAGGGGGGGATGTTGATTATGAATTGTATTCTGGGGGAGAACTGAGCTGTCTGTCAGAAGCTAAGTTGGTAATTTCTTTTCATCTTCTGTATAATGCTTATTTAAAGTTAGTATTTAATTACCAAGGAAACGCTGTATCGCTGCTGTTCCATAAGCGCCACCTGCTGTCAGAGAGGGAATTTGCATCTGCTGTTTTTGTTTCTTTCAGATGTTTTATGTAGCATAGTTTCACCAAGCTCGAATTTGACAAATTATACTATATACTATTCGAAATTACACAATCCAATTTAAATCTAAATCTCTTCATGATGCATGTATGCAGCAGCATCTTTGTTTGGGTTGTGATTAAAATGCAGTGGTCGGTGTAAGGATTCTGGACTGTCTGTCATGTTTTACCTCTTGTCTTAGTTCCGGGTGTCACTTTTTTGGTCATGTTTCACTGTTCTTGGGTAGTGATGCTTTCTGCACACCTTGTTTGTAATTATCCAGTTGTGTTTTTATAAGTTCACGGGCTGTTCCTTAGTTCTTCGTTGGGTCTACGCGTTGTGAACGTTATGGCCGTGGCCTGGGTCCTGCTTGGCTCCTCCTGCTCCAAGTTCCTCCTGTTTCTTCCCTGGCTCCTCCCTCCATCTAATCTGCCCTGGCTCCTCCTGTTTCCTCCCTGGCTCCTCCCTCCATTGTCACCTCCCTGGACTCTGTCCGTCGGCCCCCTCCCGGGTGTCAGTCCTCCTCCGGAACTTCCTCCTTAGTTCCCACCCACCCCTCCTCATGTTGTTTCTATGGTGCGAGGACGCACCTTCCAGTAGGGGGAGTAATGTCAGGATTCTGGACTGTCTGTCATGTTTTACCTCTGCCTTAGTTCCTGTTTTTCTTTTTTGGTCATGTTTCCTGTTCTTGTTTAGTGATTGATTCCGCTCACCTGTGTTTGTAATTATCCTGTGTTTATAAATTCCTGTCTGTTCCTTCGTTCTTCGTCGGGTGTACTTTTTGTGAACATCTTCCTTGTGCTCTGTGACTCCCTGTTAGATTATTAAAGACTCTCGTTTTGTGAAATATCCACGTCTCCTCATTTCCTCGTTCCCGTGCTCCAGCGTATTGTGACAGTCGGCTGATTGCCTCTAATTTTAAATGAAAAGATCCCAGGCAAAGCCTTAGTTTGTTTATATGAAGAGACCCTTCTGTTATGGGTATATTATTGGATGGATTTGGGTTTGTTTTAAAATTTCAATTTAGTTTTATTATTTGACATTTCAATTTCACAAAGAAATGTGCAGCATTTTGTCTGAGAAATAATAAAGGGACACCTTTTCATTTATAATTTGTCTTAAATCTCATTTTATTAAAAAAATCGTGAGAAAATCATATCGTGAAATCAATATCGTGAATCATATCGCACTGTGAGTTGAGTGAATTGTTACATACCTACAAATTAGCTTTATTTTATATTTTTTACTTTTATTTTAGTTTGTTTTAGTAATTTTGTTATGTGCTTTTGTTATTTATATTAGCTTGGGTTTTTAAAAACTATTTAGCTCTAATTTATTTTTAATTCAGTTTTAATAAATATAGTGCTTCAATTCAAACTTATTTTCAGTTTGTTTTACAGGCAGTTTTCATCTAATATTGATATTTTATTTTATTTCAGCTTTATTTTAATTAACAAATAATTTTAGTTAACAATAACAACACTGGCCTTTTTCCCATTTGTTTTCTTAAGCATTGCAAAAACATTCATCATTACAGTGTTGATCCAACCCAACCACATGCAAGATAAATCACAACATCACATTTAATTGAAAGAAAAAAGAAAGAAAAAGTTAAAAAATTAGCAAAAAATTCAAAGGTACTTAATGTCCCGCATACTTAGTCATCCCATGAAGCATTGCAAATGTTGTAGCTGAATTGTCAGAATAACTGTACGATATAAAAATATTGACTTTGGTCATTATTGGTCATTGTGCCACTCGGAATGCTTTATGGGAGTGGGTGGTCACTTTTTGCATCAGATTGCTCCAATTCCAGCTAATAATTAAGTGAAAATCTTGTAAAGTACAACATTACTTAACTTCTAAGCTCATTGTTGGTCTGTTTCTGAAAAGTTTATGGTATTGTTAAAAATCAATTTCTCTATGAAAACACTCTATACAGGTTGTTTGGTTTTTAGTCTTTACGTTGCCCTTGAAGCCCTGCCACACAGTAGTACAGAGCAACAGTTCTGATCAGATTAATGTTCTCTGTCAGTGTAAATGATATGCATTCACTGCTGAACCAGGAATACGACACCAGCAGTCCTTAAAGAGCTAACTTTTCTACACCCTGTATAATCTTTTTTTATGGTAGGTATGAAGTTCTCAATGTTTGCTAATCAACTTCAAACTGAAGATTTTAGTTAGTTTTCACATTTGGAAACCATTTCATTTTGCGATCCCTTGCATCTGTAGGTGGGCTGCACTTGTGAAGTCAGTGAGTGGAAAAAAGACACTTTATGCAAAATAGCACTTAGCATACACTGATGACATATATAATATAAAGGTGATGATCCCTCATTTTGTGGCAGTTTTGTGAGGAAAGGTGGTGATATTTCTCTACTGTCAGCTCAGGAAGCTGCTATTATCTCTCTACTAGTGATAGTTAATGGAGGGGAAAGAGAGATGTGCTCTCATCTGCACATACTTTAGATGGGTGAGAGTGCAGCATTTGGCCCACCTGAGCTGATTTAAAAAGTCAAGGGGAATGAGGTCACAATGATCAGCATAAATGATGGAGATTGACAAATGTCTTCGTATGAGACCAAGAAAGATGCAAATACAAGGGACCCAAAAAGTATTTGAACACTTGAGCCACACTTTTAAATGTCATATTAGCATATTACAATAGCATGAGATGACAAAACATCAAACCAACTGGCATCTGCAAACAATTGAGTTCACGTAAACTTAGATCAACTTTTTGATGCCAAGGACCTTGCCCTCCCAAAAAGCAGCTATATATTTTCATGCATACAAACTCATTCATACTATGTGAGAAAAATATTAAGTGTGATATTTGAAAGACAAATAAATTAAATAATTGGCTTTTATATTGTCATGATACTAAATCCAATTGTTGAGATATACAATTCAGTTTCATGATGTGTTTTATATAGTGTTTTTAAAACAACCTTCTCAAGGAGTTAAAAAAAACAAGAACATAAAGAAGCATAAAAAGAAGAATTAAACATACATAAAATAATATAGTAAAATCAAATAAAAGCTTTTTTGGTAACACTTTGTTTTGGTAGTCCAGTTAAGACATTCTACTAAATAAGTAACTTTACAACTATGTCAACATTCTACTAAACTTAACAGTCTACTAATACTCTAATTTTGAGAGTTGGTTAACATGTAGTTGTAAAGTTAGTAGAATCTTTAAAGTCAACTAAAGAAAAAAAGTGTAGCTAGCTTTTCTGAAAAAAAAAATCTTAAAATATTATTTTAATGTACTAAATGTCTGGTACTGTAATCAAAATTTTATCACCCCTTTACAATGCACAGTTTGAAAACAGTTAAAAACGTAAAGCATGCTCTATAAAGTATGTATGTGATGTTTAAGTGTCCAAACAATATACAGGGGCCCTGTATAACCCAGTCAGGTCACAATGATTAACTAATTACAAACCAAAGGGGATCTAGCGATCAACACATCAGAGATTCAAAGCCGCAAGATATTTAATCACATCAATCTGTCCACTATTAGCCCAGAATTACTTCCTATTGAGTGAAACCTGGATTCTTTAAAAACCTATCACAATCCACGCCGTATCTACACCACGCTTTTGCAGAAAACCCGATGATAGACACTATATATCAACAACGTGTATTAGCTATTAATAAGGCTTGCATGTATGTGTGGTTGCCAGGTTTCATTTAGCGCAGTGTTCCGTTCCACTTAATCCGTATGGTAATGATTTCAACATCTACTGCAAAATCAGCACAATATACCGCGGGCACCCTATTGATGTGTCCTCCCACACAGGCGCTGACGCCGTGCCAAGCTATCCACTCTTTTCTCCTCCCTGTGTATATCATAATCGCTGGAGGCATTCTGAAGCACAGCCAGCCCCATATATTGAAAATGACTCAAGGGACGAGTGCTGATTTTGGACCAGCTTCCCTGTCTTCCCTATCGTCTTAATTAGTGAGAACACAGGAGGTATATAGGCCTTTTTGTGCATGCTGCTGTAGTGTCCATGTGCCCTAGGTTGACAAGCTAGAGGGATGATGGTCTGCTCGGGTTTATGGCAACACTCACAGACACAGGAGGGAAAAGGGTTATGGGACGGATAGAGTCTATTACTGATAAGGTGAGTGGTGAAATAAGAGAAAGAGAGAAATGGAAAGCTGCTGAACAATAGGAATATACTAAGCGAAAAAAACCATTATATACAGCGCTTGAAACCTGAAATCCTAGCAAAAAAAACTTTATATATTATACAGTGGGGAAAAAAAGTATTTAGTCATCCACCAATTATGCAAGTTCTCCCACTTAAAAAAGATGAGAGAGGCCAGTAATTTTCATCATAGTTATACCTCAACTATGAGAGACAAAATGAAAAAAAAAAATCAAGAAAATCACATTGTAGGATTTTTTAAGAATTTATTTGCAATTTATGGTGGAAAATAAGTATTTGGTCATTAACAAAATTTCATCTCAATACTTTGTATATACCCTTTGTTGGCAATGACAGAGTTCAAACGTTTTCTGTAAGTCTTCACAAGGTTTTCACACATTGTTGCTGGTATTTTGGTCCATTCCTCCATGCAGATTTCCTCTAGAGCAGTAATGTTTTGGGGTTGTCGCTGGGCAACACGGATTTTCAATTCCCTCCAAAGATTTTTTTATGGGGTTGAGATCTGGAGACTGGCTTGGCCACTCCAGGACCTTGAAATGTTTCTTACGAAGCCACTCCTTCGTTGCGGTGTGTTTGGGATCATTGTCATGCTGAAAGACCCAGTCACATTTCATCTTCAATGCCCTTGCTGATATTAAGTGGATCAAACTACCAACTGAAATTTTTTTTCTCATTTTGTCTCTCATAGTTTCGGTATACCTATGATGAAAATACAGGCCTCTCTCATCTTTTTAAGTGGGAGAACTTCCACAATTGGTGGCTAACTAAATACTTTTTTGCCCCACTGTTAAAACAATTAACTACACTCTAAAAAATGCTGTGTTGTTTCAACCCAACTTTGGGTCAAATATGGACTAAACCACAAACACACTCGGGCTTGAAAAAATAACGGTGGGTGGGTGAGGCGATTAAATTTTTCCCCCAAGTTGTAGTTACGTCACGGTGTGTGACCCGTCCGGAGATCTTTACCGAGTGCGGGTGCGATGCGGTCCCGCGTGAGCTTGTTAGAGTTGTACAACATACATAATACGGTATATAACTGAGATAATATACACATTAGCACGTGGATATCAACACGTGCGACCGCGCTCGGCGTAGGTGTATAGTGTAGTATAAACACACCAAGACTGAGATAATATAATATAATATAATAAATTAATATATATAGATATAATTGAATGATAATATAATATAATATAATATACTATAATAATTAAGGGATGAAGTATGCAGAAAAAATGTAAGTAAACCATATTCAGAGCTAGAACTTTTAAAAATAACTATGAAAGAAATAGAAAAAACACAATTTATTATATTACATACATGACATTATACTAATTAATAAATGGAAAGGGAGCTGAATAAAGAGACAAGAGTCAAACGAAAAAGTCAAAAATATGAATAGCTAGAACCTAACTACATAAAATACGATACGTATAAATGTAATATAATGTAATGTAATGTAATGTATGACAAATGGATTGTGAAAAAAGAGAAAAAGGCATAAGAAAAAGTATTACATTTTAATAACTTAGAAAAAAGAACTATAAAAGATCTGAGAAGTAATGTAACAACATAATGACACATACTAATTTACTTTAACATTTCAGTTTTGTAATGATTAAATCATTATTATATAATTTCCATTATTTGATCTCAGTAGGTGCTCAATAATTGAAGTGCTCAAAAAGTGAAGATGAGAAATCAGATTTCGTACAATGGTAGGTGGAGAGAATTGGGGGGTTTAAGAGGAGCAAAGAAAAAGCGAGAGTACAGAGACCCCAAGGGATGTCCCGTGTGCATATCTCAAACTAAACCCTGAATGAAACCAGCCTCAGTCGCCACAAATTAATTCGGGACTTTGGGAATAAACCACTATAGGTCTACAGAAGAAAAATGAACAACCAGTTTTCTTTAGTCACACAATATTAGTTTTATACTAATATAGAGAGCTGTTGAAAACGAATGCTGGGTAAGTCTATTAAAAATTCCTCTGTTGTTATAGAGTATGTTTTGGCAGAGGTTTCCATTGACCAGAGCCAATAAAGAGAGCTGGCCGCCACACCATCCCAAAGAGAATACAGAAGTCAACAGAGCTTGCCAAGGTGCAGGGCCATAAACATTTACTGCTGGAGCGGATCCTGAGACCTCCTTATGATCATCTGATGTCTTCTTGCCAGAACAACAGCATTTCTGCCATTATAGGATTAAAGCGTTCTATAAATAAAGTTTAGTTTCTTTTTATTGCTGTTTTTCATTATTGTCAATGCTCCAAGTCAAATCTGCATGAAAGATCCAAAATCCTTATCAAATGTACTTCTAAACGTATCCCACTCAAATAATTAATTAAATACAAATATTTTAATATATTAGCAGTGCTGGTTAGATTACTTACAAATAGTAGTCCATAACTAATTACAAATTACATGGTGAAAATTGTAGTTAGTATAATCTGGATTACACATATTAGGTAATGTAATCTGACTTTTTGATTACTTTTAGATTACTTTTGACCTAACTTTACCACATAGACTTGAATGGGATTACTGTGCACAATATTGATTAAAAAAAATGAATACACATTGTAAAATACACATCTTTCACGCTCTTCACTGAGCGCTTACACAGATACACATGGGAGCATCTTAATGCAGGCGTCTATCAGTATATCCGTCTATGAGCAGATATTTTAGAGATAAGCTGATAGATGCGGCTTTCAAACGCTCCCGTGTTTATCTGTGTAAGCACTCAGTGAAGAGCGTGTATTTACAACATGCTTTTAAAGCGATGATCATTGTAGCCAATCACAGACAATCTGTTGAGCGAGTGAACACAATGCCAAATCAGAGGTGTTTAAGAATCTGCTCAACAGTGCTCAAAATGCTGGTATCGTCACATTTATAAAATTTCAGTACCGATTTGGTACACTTTTGACAACCCTAGTGAATATCATGTAATCCATTAAAAAGTAACTGTAATCTGATTATGAGCATTTTAAAACGTAATATAATCTAATTACAAGCACTTTATTTTTGGAATCTGATTATATATTCCAGATTACATGTAATTAGTTACTACCCAGCACTGTACATTAGATATTATATCATTTAATATGTCAACACACCTTCATATCCACTTAAGAAAAATAAAACAGCACCTCTTGTGCAACCAATTTTAACAGCTATTAAATCCACTATGATTTCTGATGTGAAAAGCTGAGAAATAACAAAGGGAGCACTGAAGTGCCTAGGCCAGAATGCAGGGTGTTCCCAAATGTTTGGCAAAGACTATAAAAGTGCATTCTTCTTTCAGCATTTATTCATATAAGGACCAAGCGCATTCCACATTCCAACAGATGCAATTATTTCTTGTTTGATCCGGATGCAAGACTCCGCAAAGTATGTTTTGGAAAATGGAAACACTTTCCCTTCACCTTAAAGGAAGTTCAAGAAATGAACTGCCACTTGAGGTGTGGTTGAGAATAATTGTATCAGGAAAATGTATTAGCAATGTTTCAAGGGAAATAAATGGAAAGGAATGTCTATAACTAACAAGAACAAGAGTTTCCCCTCAGGCAACTTCCCATCTGTAGCACTGCTCAAAAGCAACGGATATGAGAGCGCGTTTATTAATCATTGCTTTTATACAAAATGTCAACATCAAAACAAAAGATCATATTACAAACACCAGTATCATAAGTGTGGTTTTCTATGATGTTATAACAATATTTTTTTTTTTTTTTGTTTTTTTTTGTTTTTTATTTTTTTTTTTTTTATGTTTTTGTCATATAAAATACAACTTGACTGTACTGTTGATAATATTTCTAACTATTTGATCCAATCGACGCCAGATTTTATTTGCATTGGATCCACAAATTACATACTTTCTGACAGATGTAATTCTGGATGTAAACTAGATGTACATTGTTTCCAACATATCTGCAATACGTCATATTAATTCAGTCTGACAGCTCTCGAGTTAATCAAAATATTCATTGATTAGATATATTTTGAGCCTAAAGCTTTAAAAAAAACTTAGAGAATCTAAGGACAAGGTTTTCCCACTTAGATTTACCGATAAGCACATTGTCATGTGAAGAACTACCCAACCAGAAAAGGCCAAGGTCTATGTGCTGGGAACTCTAGACTTAGACAAATGACAGCTCATGGAGTCCAACTGTGATAAAACCAGAAGAGGGGACGCTGCGTGAAAAACCAGAATAGACTCTGTCCTGTCCAGATTACTATGACAGGCCATCCATCAGGGCTAAGAGACTGGTCTGAATGCACGGCCACTTCAGGAATGCAGCTGCTGAAGAGCCAGTTAGTGTGGAGACAGAGGGACCGGGGTGAGGGGTCGACAGGGGGCATGAGAGGGTGAAGAGGGGGGACAGGACACGAACAATGAGGGGAAAAGGAGGTCTTAAGAGTGAAGGACAGGGATGAGGAGAGACAATGACGGAGAGGAGGGACATCTAGACCACCGACGACGTGGCTATCATAGTGACATTCCACAGTGTCACCCACAAGGGTGAGCGGAGGTCTCGGATCTGGCCTAACACGGCAAATTTTTCGGTTTGACTTTGAACAACCTGATGCAGGAATTTTTATTTGCATCTCCGTCAATGCCTGTGTTAGCATTCTTTGAATATTTTCTACAAAAGTGACGTTATTTCTATTCAGTCAGCGAAGTCACATTAACACAAAAAGTAAAATAATTTTTCACATACTGGAAGCTTTTTGTGAACCTATTCAACCATGGGGCCAAAAATATTCAGGGCGATATCAAGGTTAAATATTTCAATAAATAATAAATATTATATTAATTTTCTTTTCAATTCTTGACTATGTTATAAGTGCAACTATCACAATTTTATTCTGTCAAATGTCATGCTGTACATACTCCAACATTGAGTAGTGGTGCTCAAATGATAAAAGTCATTTCTACTCCTTTTTCCAGTAAACGATCAATAAGAAAGAAAGAAAGAAAGAAGAGACCATGGGACTTAAAGTTGCACCCAAGAGCTAGGGATGTGCTGATCCGATATTCATATTCGGATTTCAATGCAAACTTTGGCTTCCTATATGTAAACACCAATGATATAATCAAATATTCAAGATTTAGGGTGACTAAAAGTAACATTTTAGGAATCTTTTTTTTTAATGGAAGGTAACAGAAGTATAGCATTACAATAATTATACAGGGTTACAGATTTCTACAGGCACATTTTGACCATGAAATAAAATGCAGTGCAAGACTGAACACAATATAGTTGTCTATTCATTTTGAGACCTTACTGTAATATATGTCCAGAGCTCTTCACAGGGAGACAAACCCTCCTCTCTAACACGATTCATAAGATGCAATTTCAACCATTGCACTGGCCCACTCTTTCAATTCTGGGGCTTTCACTGTCTTCCAGTGTCTCATAATAATCCTACTTGCCATTGTAATACATACCATAATAACAGAAAACACATGCTTCTAAACATTACTTGTCACCTAATAAACACAATTTAGGGGTTAAAAATATTTCGAAGCCATACCAGAAATTTCAGACATCCATAACCTGTTTCCAGAATAGCTTAACAAGACTACAGAAATACAATGTAAAAAGGTATTTGTTTCCAACTGGCACTTCCAACATAAGTCTTAATATTAAAAGTCCTTCATCAGTTTCATTCTGTAAAGTCTTACAGCCCTAACAATGGTAGCATGTTGTCAGTGTTGGGCAGATAGAAAGAGTGAAGCAATATAATATCTGTGAAGAATCTTACATTGAGTGAACTTCTTGTTTTTTGATTTATCACACCCCACCATGATTCAAGAGTCAATTTCGCCGATATCCCTATGCCATGGTCCTTAAACTTCCCAAGTCACTGCTTCTAGAGTTTACCTTTTTATATAATTGTGAGGATTTACGAAATTCTTGTTTGTGTGTGTTTTTTTTATGATAGTGTTGTCAACCACAGGGCCATTTTTTAGACAAAATACATTTCAGTTCCTTCAAGATTATAACATTTAATTAAGTTTTCAAATAACCTGAACACTCCATCCTCATTTACAGTAAGTCAACAATTATGCTTAGACCCTGCTGGGGCCAGTACTTCCTTCAAATCATCTTTTTACCAGTACGGATTTCTGGGTAAAACTATAATGAAGAATATTTCTGTAAATTGTGAGATCATTTGAATATTTTGTGAATTCTAATCCAAGCATCTCTAGAATGAACAAGAACATGGTTTGTAGTATTACAAGCAGACTGAGAAAATACTACAATGGGGGTAAAGGGAATAATAGAGTAAAATTAATAGAATTGCTTTGAGACTGTGTTGCCGTTTCTGTGAACTGACATGCGCACACAAACACAAATCTCACTTTTACTGCCTTTACATGTCCAGTATTACATTGGGATGCCTACAACCGCATTTCCCTGGATGCGTCAATCATCACAATCTCATATCATAAATATCAAAGCTGTATCTAATAGAAAGTTTCAGGGAAACATTTAAACAACTCTTGAACTATTTTAACAAGATACAAACACTTTCTGCAGCTGTAATTGCTATTCTTTCCTTTGAATATGAGTTTTATTTTCCATTTATGGTCAAATTCTTTGCTAATTATATAGCCAACAAGGTGATCTTTCATCCAGCGCTCTATGACAGAAATTATGGCACATAAGCGTAATTATGAAAAAGTTCAAGTTCTGTCAGAGAGAATTGGCTGGGTGGAAACCAACACTATTGATGTGCTGAAACTAATGAACGGTCCATTAAACACTCTCAGAATTTGACATGGAAACCAGGAATATTAAAACAGAAACAAAAAGTGCATCATGCATTACTAACTCTGATAACGATAAATATGGCTATATGCATTCAACACATATATGTTTCCCTCCCTCTCATTCTCTTCTCTGTCAAAACAGTGTGTCATGTTGAACAGTAAATGTTGAACAGCAGTCAGGTGGCTGCAGTGCAGGGCAAATGTATATTTTCTTTCTTCAATGTGGTCCCGAGAACTAGGGAGGTTGCGGTGACTGCTGCATCTGTTACCAATCCAGATAATTAACCATTATTTCAATTTGCAAAAAACGCTTTTATGTCACACGGCTGCAGAAAAGCAGCAGAACCGAAAACAGTGCAGAAGTATTTACTGAACAAGCAGAAGGCTGTGCTGGGTAATGTTTGATCAACAGAGCACAGCACTTTTGAGGGAAAGTTTGCCAACTGTAACAACAGCCGAACGAGCGCTCAATCACCATTTAACTGTTTAACAGGCGCTAAACAAACAACTTGTAGTTTCAGCATTGATAATTATGGCAGAACATCTAGAGAACGTCATACAGAAGATACCTTAATATAGATAATGAGTTTAAGTATTTATTAATTAGAAGGATTTTGTTGATTATTTTGAAAATAAGCTCAGATCATTCGATATTGCTCTTATACAAATATATGGTATGGTTCTCTGAATCACTGAAGTAGCCTATCTTGGTATTTGCCACCACTGTTTTATAGGGATTTATTTGAAAGAAATTACAGGCAATGACAGTTTCCATTTGAGAATATTAATAGCTTTTTGAGTGAACCTTGAGACAAAACAATTAAAAAACATGTCCACATATTTTACCCGAAAAGAAAGAAAGCTAAGCAATTATATGTTGCTTGAAGAAAATATCAATAAATAAATGAATTTAAAAATAAAAATATCTCACTCCCTTACTTGTAATTTGCAAAAAGCAAAAATTTAAATAAAATAAAAATAAATGAAAAGTATTAAAATAAAAAAATTACATATCTAACATATTTTATTACCATATAATTCCTACTATATATATATATTATATATATATATATATATTATAAAATATATTAAATCACATGGCATCATTGTAAGTTGTAAAGTAACTACCAGTACATTATTTAGCAATTGTAAATGGAGGGATTTCGTTAATTGTTATAAGACAAAAAGGTAAATCAAAATAGTCATAAACCAGGCCTTTTTTTGCTTATTTATGGAAAATAAAATTATGGTGAACAGACCTGAAAATGGTTAATGTTTGAAGGCTACTGACATTCTTATCAAAGTTCTCCTTTCGGTTTCACCTCTACAAACTACAGTAAGACAGAAAAAAAAATGCTTATTGTCACTTTGTATACAACCGTAACAAAATAAAGAACTTCACATTCTTTGGATTCTTTCCAACCCTGATAACTCACAAACCAAGACTCAAGAATTCGAACACACCCACAAGACTGTATCATTCTTTGGCGTTGCATTCCGTTTCAATTACAGACAACAACATTGTGGGGGTCACTTTCTATCTCACATATTATCTCCCCTGACAATCCCTTCAACCCTACTGACTCATCTAGATCATCGTTTTTAGTGTGCAGTTAATCAAGAGGAGCAGTGGACAGTGTACGCTGCTCCCTGTCACTCAATTGCGCCTCTCAGGCTTGCATGTGTGACCAGAGAAGATGACTAACGGGGATGAAGTGTAGAAGACGCGCTGGCAAATATGACGACACATGCGAACCACAGGACCATAATTCCCCCTACTTGCCACTCCTGATCCCCTTCCGGCCTCTCCCGCTTTATCCGGAAGGGCATTGGCTGCGGCCGCGCGAACGGGATCCCACGCGTCCCCGGCCTGGGCCCACCGGTGTCGCAAACCCTGCAAATACTCGCAACACCACCCAGGCCTGGTAACGCAATATCCGGGCCCCCACGCCCCCCCATTCTGTATAACATCACATTGACGGAAGAGGTGAGCCCAGAGTTCAAACCCCTAACCTTATCATTTGTTACGATTGTAAAAAATGTCGACATCCTGTTTGCTATCCTATCAACTGGCTTCTTCTTCACATATTAAAAACAACACTAAAGCCCACAAGTGGCCTGAGAAAAGGAAGTTAACTCTCATAGCATACTCGCCCTTCACTCTCTGGCGTTGCTTTCCTGATAAATACTCAATCTATATGTAAATATAAGGTACTTTTAAAATATCTGGAAGGAATGAAAATGTATTTCCTTTTCCCATTTGACCAGTGGCCCCAGAGCCAAACCTATGACTTTTAATGAAAAGTGTTGGGCAGATAGAAAGAGTGAAGCAGTGATAGAAAAGCATGAATGCACACGCTACAGAATGAACAGAAACGGCTACAGGTCGCTAAAAGACGTTGAAAAGGTTATCAGTTCTAAACCTAAATTAATTTGTTGAATGTGAAAGGCTCAGCAGCTTTCCTACAAAACTTGGAACAAAAAAAATTTACTGTTTGGTGAACACTGTCAGCTTTCAAAGGTAAGAAATGTTGAAAGGTTAAGCAAATATCTACGTCACACAGGGGCGTAGCCATGATTTCAGAAGTGAGGGGGACAGAAATGTTATATATATATATATATATATATAACATTACAATATAACATTTATGTAATCTATATAACCTACCAGTCAAAAGTTTTTGAACAGTAAAATTTTTTATGTTTTATAAAGAAGTGCTCTGCGTCTGCCCCCCAACCGGCGTCTTATTGATTCAAAGTACAGCTAAAGCAGTAATGTTGTGAAATATTTTACTATTTAAATAACTGCTTTCTATTTGAATATATTTTTAAAATGCAATTCATTCCTGTGACGTCAGAGCTGATTTTTCAGCATCATTACTCCAATCTTCAATGTCACATGATCCTTCAGACATCATTTGAATATCTGATTATTGCTGCTCAAAAACCTTTTTTAATATTAATATTATTTTCAATATTTAAACAGCTGAGTACATTTTTCAAGATTCTTGATGAATAGAAAGTTCAAAAACAGCATTCATTTGAAATAGAAATATTTTGTAAAATTATAGCACTATAGCCGATTCAAAAGCTTATTAGAGTCCATATAATTTTGTTTTTACCTTTTTTGGAAAAAGAAATGATATAAATTAATGCTTTTATTTAGCAATGATGCATTAAGTTGATCAAATGTGACAGTAAAGACATTTTTAATGTTACGAAAGATTTCTATTTCAAGATAAATGCTGTTCTTCTGAACTTTCTATTCATCAAAGAAACCTAAAAAATTCTACTTAGCTGTTTTCAACATAATAATAAAAAATGTTTTTTGAGCAACAAATCAGAATATCAGAATGATTTCTAAAGGATAGTGTGACTGGAGTAATGATACTAAAAATTCAGCTTTGAAATCACAGTAATAAATTGCATTTTAAAATATATTCAAATAGAATATATTTTTTTAAATAGCCTAGTAAAAATATTTCAAAATTGTACTGTTTTTGCTGTACTTTGGATCATATAATTCAGGTTGGTGAACAGAAGAGACTTCTTTAAAAACATTACTGTTCAAAAACTTTTGACTGGTGTATATGCAACTTTAATTGTTCTCTAATTTCTAGCTTTTAATTGGCTTAGAAATCAGATAACTGCTGGACAATAACCAATAATAATGATTTGTTTATATACTACAAACACTTTTTTTTATCACATAAGGCAGAATAGTTTATATACTGTAATAAATGCTATGTCAATTAGCACTGCATTGTTCATATACTTTATATATTAATTGGAGATGACTTGACAAACACAAATAAAACATATTGTCGCAATCATATGTTTAATGTCTTCATGTTCCCAAACGTTTCTGTTTTCTGTGAAATCAACCGTTTTCATACAGAGATAGCTGGACGCTTTTGTCCATATTAGGAATTTCCTCGTACGACTTTCTGCGCGAGAGCGCACTCCGGCTTCGAGTATGAATGAAACATACACTGCATGGAGTGTTTAGCGCTCCGTGATGTTCATCTTGCCTTATTCTGGGTCCAAATAAAACATCAGATCATGCACAGACTATCCTGTCTCTTTGAATTTATATCTGTATTTATTCACACTTGCCCGAAAAAGTGCGGGGGACGAATTTACGTGATATTAAAAGTGGGGGGGACACATCCCCCTCGTCCCTCGCGTAATCTACGCCCCTGAGTCGTCACACATAGACGCAAGCACTCGGACAACAAAATGCGATAAATGTTTAGCTTAGAAAAGTCTGGGGATTTCACATCAGTAGCAACATATCTAAAGTCCTTCAAGATATTTCATGCACATGACTTGCAAACAAGTCCTAAATCTATAAGAAAAGCTGCACAATCTGAATAAAAATATGAATTTAGGTTAAAAAAAAAGTCATGCATATATTCATCTATTTTCTTAGTTCTCACATTCACACCATGTTGTAAGTTGGGACTCAGCTGGAAGGCAAGTTTTTCCCGTTGCCTTTGCTTCAAACCAGATGTTTCTTAATGGCATTCACAGCAGCAAGATGAACACTGACACGCTATCGAGTCCCAAATTGCTCCAGACCTAACAAGTTATTTACTGATGCCTGTCGGGGATGAAAATCAAAGCCTGTAATCCTATTGTCACAATGCAGCAACTTATGTTCCTTCTTTTTGAAGCAGCAATGAGTAGATTTGGTATTCGTACATAAATTACTGTGTAATTAGGCTTCTAATGAGGTATTGCCTGATCTCAGATGGGACAGTCTCAGATTGCCCATGTCTTGGTGCTTAATGGCCCAAAAGTTGCAGGCTTAAATCGAGTGGCAATTGATGAGCTACAATCATCGTGTTATTAAAGTCTGTATGAAACGGAAGTTGTGACCAACTTTGCTATTGCACTATGACATATTTTCAAGTGAAAAGGCTTGTCAAACACACACACAAAAAACTTGATTTTGTGAACATTTTACTGGAAGAGCATATTATGATATTTTGATGAGATTAACAAGTCAAAAAAATGCATGAATGAATCATTCACAATAAGACCAGACATGCACTGAGAAAATAAATAAGGTATATTCTGATTTCATGCCAACTTTAAAAGATTACGAGGCTAAATATTTTTTTATAACATTTTATAACACAATAAATAGGTAGGCTACATTTTGATTTAGACAGACCACTGGCAAGACACCATTCATTTCCCTGTGAACCCCTAACCCCTTCCTTATGTAATTTCCCTATAAAAATAGCCTCTTGTAATTCACATGGAAAAGTACACAATGTCACTGCCTTAATGTTCTCAAGACAAAGTTTGGAGCTCATTGCAAAACAACAGTGCAAAAGCCCATCCTAACACTCCTTTTACTATATTTCAATAGATTAAACAGTTTATTCTGTACTCATGAAAGTATGAGTTTAAAATAAAACAAAGCCTCACAAACAAACCAAACTAAGAACACACAAATAGCTTTGCCATTTTCACATAAACCTGTAATCTGCTCAGCACTCTGTGGTGAAATACAGCTATTGCCATAATGAGCACACATTGTCATTATTGTACAATTAATGTTTAAGCAAACTTAAAGTTTTAATACACATTAGTCTTTCTTAGTTTAATTTATTAATTCATCTCTTCGATGAAGAGTTAGAATCATAATCATCGTAATCTCCTGTGCAAGTTTCTAATGGCTGACAACATGCTAACCAGGCTAACATGGTAACAAGGACATGTACATACAGTTTTCAATCATCAATATCTGATCTTCGAGTGTAAAGGATGATAGGTGACAACCTGGTCTGACAGGAGACAAACTGTAATACAGGATTGGTTTCTCTGTCAAACAATAATCCCAGTTCACTTGGAAACACCCCTAGCCATTTTCTAGGCATGCAAGTAACTTGGTGGAATTCCATCTGCTGGAATAGGCAATGACATGTTAACAATTAATTCACAAATGTTGCTCTTTTAGCTCAAATCATGCTTTAAAGGAGGATCTAGTTAATGCATATTTGTATTTTAGAAAAAAATTGTGATGGATGTGTTTTTTGAATTATTACTTAAAAGCATGCATCAAACTGAGAGCTGCTCTGCTGGCTTTTTGCTATAAGTGCTATAAGTTTTGATGTCAGGGATTTTGTCATTTTATATGAGGGAGTGAGAATGAGGTAAACTGACTGAATTATTTCCACAGCAGTCCTGTTAATTAACTGCATGCAATTAAGTTATAATGTTCAAGAATTGTGTTGAATTAGCTCATTTTAATGAATACAACTAAATTGAACAAGGAGAGCAAAAAAAACTATTTCCTGAATAAGCAAACATGTTGAAAAAAATATTATGGAACATAAATAGTTGCAAAATAGGTCAAAACATGCCACGGCTCTCTCTCAGCTCCTGTCGGACGAACGTATCACAGCTCCATTTGGAGTGCTCTGAAGAGGAACATCGTGTCCGTGATAACAGGCGACGAGAGATATGGGGGCTTTTCTCCCCAAGCAGATAAACGAGAGGATGAGAGACAATTTGCAGGGACTCTGAGCACTTCAAGTTCTGGCAGCAGAGGTGAGAGCTTTCAGCTCCGCCGCGCCACTCAAGCAAAGAGTGAGAAATCACAGCGCAGAATAAAAAGGTGTGATTCATTAGCTCATTACGTTGTCTGGAGGTTAAAGTGAAATCATTTTTCTCACAGAGATGGGGAGAGGAATGAGCATGCACAAGTTGCAAAGATAAAATAACACTCAGTTTAATGCACAAAGTTTGACGTGGCGCCGGCAGCCCATTTAATTCAGAAAGTGAAAACCCAAAACCACACAGATTTGAAACTAATAAATGAAACAACTTAATAAATAGTAGGGCTGCACGATAAATCGAAATGGAATCGAGATCGCGATTCGACAGAAGCTGCGATTGTCATGCGTATCTTTCAGTGAAGCACGGTTCTGTGATCAGCAGTAAATCTCCATCCAAAGGCCAGAGGGCGCTCTCGCGCTGAAACTCCAAATACGCCTCGCAGAAGAAACCCAGAAAATCGCTGCAGCTGAATAAACAGAAGATTCAACTGCTTTCATTGATTCAACGTGACTAATAAACACATGACTTCGCCAATATACGGTTTATCTGAGTTCTTATTATTATACTTTTCATTAAAATAAAGTATATTTATAATGCAATGCCTTTATCACTGCTTAAATACTATGAAATATGTTGCGTGTCTTATTCTGTGTAAGAAGCCACATCATCTCACAGAAGGATTTATTTCAAACACTCGACTGACATTATGAAGTGAGTTTGGAGTAAAAATATGTTATTAAATGTGGTATTTTCACATGCTTTCAGATGGAGCAGCATTTACTTCACAGAGCCGTAGTTCACTGAGAAGCTATGCAAACAGCAGCTGTTGTGAATTTCTTCGCTTTTTCAGAATCGATTTTTTTGCGTAACTTGTCAGTGACCTACGGCTATGTGTAGTAAATTCTGCTCCATCTGAAAACACGTGATGATGTTTCCATACTGATTAGTGATGGAAAGTTCGGATCATTTTAGAGACTCGGACCTTTGAGTCTCGTTCAACAAAATGAAATAATTTTTTTCCCCGAGTCATTTCGTTCATATTAGCAAAATATAATTAAAATGTTACATGTACTTCCCTAACACGTCTACTTACGCAAACGTTGATCACACTATAAACAATACAAAAGTGCTATAAGAAACAGAAAATATTAATTAATTGTTTACCTGGGTCCTCAGTCTATGATTAGCTCACCTCACCTCTCATCTGACAAGTCTTCGGGTTTGAGTCGTTTCGTTCATCACGTGACAGCCCCATAGTTTTAACCAATGCAGTCTGAGCCGGAAGAGAATTGATTAGTTCATCTCTCGAGTCTTTCGAGTCGTTCGTTCTTTTGTCACGTGACGTGAAAGCATTGGATAGAGAAATTAGTTAATTTAAGCTTCCTTACAAACGGGTGCATAGGTTATTATTATATCATCATTATTATAATTATTATTTACTCTTACCGTTACGTGATGCGTTTCTGGTCTCAAATTGTAGCTTTACTTCTTAAAGTTTATAAATGTGTGAATATCTGTCATGATGGTTATTTTCCATAACACTGAATGTTGTAACAAAGCTAACAAAGAGTTGGTTATTATTATTAAGTCTCTTTCCGGCTCAGACTGCGTTGGTTAAGCTTATGGGTCGTCACGTGATGAACTAACGACTCAAACCCGAAGACTCGAGAGATTAACTAATAAATTCTCTTTCCGGCTCAGACTGCATAAGTTAAAGCGTATGGGGCTGTCACGTGATGAACAAACTACTCGAAAAACACGAAGACTCGAAACAGTTGAAGCTACGTTGACTATCCATTCGAACCTATAGGAGTTTGCGCATGGCGCGACGCACGAATCAGCTCGCCCGAGAAGACGCGTTCTTCCGATTCACATTAGAACGATTCGTTTCAAATAATGACGAATTCGGTCAAGAACCCCAACACTACTGCTAGATACGAGAACCGGCTTTTTAAACAAAATGCGCATGACAATCACATTCGATTAATCATGCAGCCCTAATAAATAGTGTTTTTTGTCTATGAAAAGGCCTGAGTGGCATAAGGTATTCTGAGTGGTGTTAAGACTCCTTTGATAATCTGGTCCCAATATAAGGCTTTCTGTGTAATTCTGTGCTCCAGCACTTAAACTTTACCAAACTCTCAGATAAGACTTGTGAAAAGACCTGCAGCACTGATGCTCCTAATTGCACATGCCATATTCTCTCTCCATAGTTCCCTTCCAGGGGAAATGCTCCATAATCTGATACCCTGACCGGGCAGCGCTGTCTTATTATCACAGGCCGCAGGCAAGGTGACAAGCCTGGGGCGTGAGAGCACCTCTCCCATTTATTCCTATCACCGTCAGCTTCCTGTCAGAAAGCTGTCAGTCTTCCTGAAGAGTCCTGCTCTAGTGCTGATAAACTCCACTTAAATGTTTAAGTGTGTGCACGTGTGTGGGTGTGTGTGGTGGGTGTGATTAATTGAGTATATATCTTGTCTTGTTTACATGAATATAACTTTCTACAAAATATTACTAATATTTAGAGGTTGTGGCTGATGCACAGCCAATCGTACAGAGATGAATATTAGCCAATTAATATCATCCATCATGGTTTTTTGTATTGGAACTTTTAGCAGAAGATCACAAATTAAAATTAAATGGCCATCTTCAAAAAACAATAGTCACACTGCATGGTTACAGTGAATCACTGTTTTCACCCTGACTCATTAGACGTTGTAATATCAAGTGGGGTGTAGTAGTTACATATCAAATATAAAAGAATTTACTTATATTCCTTTAGCCATTATGTGCAAAACGGTTAACTTTTGGAAGTCTAATTAAATAGAACAAAAAGACAACTAGATTAATAGCCTAAAATAAAAAAGATATGTCAACTAGACCTACAATAAAATACAATTTTTAAAAGAAAAGACTAGAATACCAACAGAAATTAAAAAGGCGTCGAACACTAGAGTACTAATAACAATTCGCTTGCAAAATTAAAAAGTGCAAAACTAGGATATTATAACAAAATATTAATATATTTTTAAATATTAATAATAGAATGCCTAGAATAAAATAGAAACACAAATCCAAATCGAAATGTAAATTTGTATTTTAATGAAATTAAAACTAGAATCCTAGGAACAAATAAAAGATCTTAATCTAGAAACAACGAGTAGTAATAAACTATGAAACTCGTAATACCACCATAAAGAAAAATATTCTAGAACATATATAAAATAATATATACAGTGTGTGTGTTGTGAATAAATTCTACATAAAATTTAAAGATTATTAAAACAAAATAAAAACACTATTAAAATATTACAGATATTAGAATACTACAATAAAAAAATACAACTATAAAGCGGAAAATCAAGCTAAGTGAATTGCATTTTGGGATTCAGTACCCTGGGCAGTGTGCTTGGTTATATATTGTACATTTCTATAAATGTAGTGTGATATCCTGTAATTAATAGAATTGACATACTCCATGTTGTCCATACTGTACATAGCAGAAATAGTAATTATATTATGTTGTATTCCAGTAGTGACTGAATAAACAGAAGTCTACTGTAGCAAATCTGGAATGAATTCAGTGAATTCAAAATCAACTCAAGCTCAAACGTTATTGCTGAAAATAGATGGCTGTCAATGACAAAAATAGAAGCTGATAACAACCTCTGCGCATCGGTTTCTGACTAAAGGCCAAACACATGACCCTGCATTAACTCATACAGGACTGAACCTGTAATCATTCCACTACAACACACGCACGCGCACACACCACACACACACACTTCATCAACAAACACCTGGACCCATCCACAGCTTAACTACCTCACCGCCTCAACAGAAATCCCACCAGCTGTTCATTAGTACTCAACTAAATGGGATTAATTAGTGTGGGTTTTATTTTAATGTTCCTTGTTGCTCTCCAGGGGTTGGTAAAAGTCCAGATGTGTGCAAAAACATGCTTGTCTTTAGAGCAAGTCTGCTTTACCTGTTTTAGGCAAAGATCAGTTACCCCTGTCAATCTGCTGTTCACCACAGAGGTCAAAACCATAAAACTGCTGTCATATCAAGCCTACACCAGCCATAATTTGCTATCAAAACATATAATGTAAGTCTCCCAAGATGTTTCTTCACCAAAACAGCAACTATTGTCCAAATCTAGTACTTCATTTTAAAGAACCTCAGGGGTTTGTGATGTAAAACTTGAACCAGCGAAGGTGTTTGCATTTGACATTTATACGTTTTGATATAATGAACAGATAAAATGTCTTGTTTGGTGTGAGGAGACCACAGCCTGCAGCCAGGTACTTAAGAAACACGCTAATGCCTCCGGACCAAAAACAAGCTTTCAAAACCTCTTCTTGATTTATAAGACTTAATGCATGAAATTCAAATGTTTTATTGTGTTGAATGAAACACAGGAATTGATTTGGCAGTGGTCACGAGAGCCCTTTGTTTTATATTCCTAAAGTCTGGCGTGATACAGTGATGCAGTTTTAAGTAAGACCAGCTGTAGTTTTGAGCTACAAATGTCTATGTGACTTGTGAACATTACAGCTCATTGCTTACACTGATGGCCTGTCCTAGTGTTTGTGATCAGTCCAGAGCAAAAGGCCAACGTTTTGCTGGTACTGGTAGATGCCATCACCACACCAATACAGTGCCACTCGTAACCATGTCTTGAACATAGGGCATTTCTAATAATTACGATCTGCATCAAACATCTTTCTAGCTGTCTAGCTTTTGTAGCTGTTCTGATATTATATTTTGAACTGGTGAACTAATGGAACTTATCTTCAGTACAGTTCAGTGTGTATATACCCTCCCAGACAGATTAGCTATAGACGAATTTAAAGCTTAAGAGGACTTTAAAGTGTTTTTATATACTATCTATCTGTGGTGTGCCATTCTCATGATGTACTTGCCAGAATGACCAATTGTAGTAAGGTTCCATTCAAGGAGTCTTTACACACACACACACACACACACACAGACAGTGTTGGGGGTAACGCATTACAAGTAACGCAAGTTACGTAATCAGATTACTTTTTTCAAGTAACTAGTAAAGTAACGCATTACTTTTTAATTTACAAGAGAATATCAGAGTTACTTTTTCAGATAAGTTACGCAAGTTACTTGTTTTTACAGCTCTGGTGTTGCCATGGTGACAGAAATCAGAAGATGTTACTGTAGTTCTAAATGAATCGGAATATCATTAATGCAACTCGGAATATGACGCAAACCGGCAATAATTAAATGTTAAACAACACAAATGTGCTTTATGTATTTAATCCCATTCTATCAATTGCTTTGCTTCTGACCTTCGATGATCCAGTTCAACCGTACTAATAAGCAAAAATTACTCTAGACAAACATTTGTGTGTCTTTTTTTATTTCTGAAGTATGTTGAAATTTCTTCTTCTCTATTCTACTGTACGGATGTAAATTTACATTCCCTTCAGCCTGAGGCTTATTCATTTCACTTTTTATTTTATGAAATGGCCTTTTCAGTTGCCAAAAATAACTTTTTTATTTTAAAAACCAACCAAGCCGCCCTGTCCACATTTTCAAGTAACGCAAAAGTAATGTAAGTAACGCATTACTTTCCATAAAAAGTAACTAAGTAACGTAATTAGTTACTTTTTTATGGCGTAACGCAATATTGTAATGCATTACTTTTAAAAGTAACTTTCCCCAACACTGCACACACACACACACACACACACACATAAAAAAAATTAATTAACTAATTAATTAAAATCATTAAATCGGTGCTGTAAAGATGCTACAAGGATCACAACAACAGTTAGCTGGCTGATATATATTTAGATAAATTAATAGTAATGTGTTAAACGTGATCAGATTCTTCACTGTGACTATGACATGCTTTTCAAGCGTCGAACAATGTTTTAAAACTGACACGCATCTGGTTTAAAACGAACTCAAACATAAATTCAGCTCTATGGTCTTCTGTTGCCTCCATGAGGCCCCTTGACGCACTGCAAGAACCCATTGACGACCAGAAAATAAACTACTGTGAACAGTAAGAGTTTTTATGAGTAAATGTTATGATCTGTTATAGCCAATAATAAATAAATAATTAAACATGCATAATATTGATTCATTATTGTAATCTATACATATCATCTGTGTTTGCCTTACAGACTGTTTTGCAGCTACACTAGCAGTTTGTATAGATTTGACTTTTTATTTTTCTTATGATCTTAAAAATATGTATACACGTTTGAAATTAGTTTTGTTGTAATATGTACATTATATGTTTGACATGTATCGATTTTTATTCTTACTCAATGAACCATACTTCCATTTGTGTTATTTAAGTTTTAGTGATTTAACAATTGTAAAAATGTGGGGGAAAGTGAAGCGAGCAAAAAATGTGTGTGCATGTTTTGCATTGCATTTTATCTGTAAATGGAACAAATGCTGATTACACCACCTTAGAACTTCAGCCAAACAACTCTTTCGACTGTCAAATGTAATGGTACAAAATGCACAGGCTGACAGTCACCCTAAAAAAACAATTTATTGAGCAATCACAAAATAATGCACGAGACACAAATAAGAGCACTCTGCAAAATAAACTAAAAAGTTGTACATTTGCTTATATACAAAGTCAGCAACAGATCCATTGATTTTTTTTATGTGTGGATAGTCACATGAAGGAGAGAAGACACCATCCTCTATAGTGTTTAAAGGCGGCACAGAGATTATCACACGAGGAATCAAGCTTTGGCCACAGACCTGCTGCACTTGGGTGAGCAGAACCGACAACACACATCATGTCTGAATGAATGAAGAAATGCACAGAGTAACAAATAGATATGAACAGTGAAGGTCTGACCTCCATTCTTGTACTACAAGGCTGCAGGAATGTCTCAGCAATGTCGATACAATCACAAATCACAATATTATAACAAGGCCATTAATATGTCCTGTAAAAATTAAAAACAATCTGGGATTTCTGGGCACCATCTGAGATAGCGGATTTGAAAAGAGGGAGAAAGAAAACTAGAGAAAAGAAAAAAACTGAAAGAAGATGTATGTAGCATTTATTAAAGCTCTTTATAAATGGGTTAAACAACATTCAAACTTGAGCAATTACATACAATTTTATGTCCATTATAACTAACTATTTTGTAAAAGCCTAAAAAACACAACATGATGGGGGGGGGGAATGTAATTAACGAGAACATGCCAGTATTAGCAAACATTTAAATCACTCCTTCCAAATAGAAGCCACAAGAAATCAAAAACAAGAATTTTCCAAACAATAATTATGAACTATTAAGCCAAACATTTATATAAATTGTTTGGCTTAGTAGTCCGTATCCATCCACAATTGATTCTTAAAGTTCACTTCCTTTCACTATAGTATTCATTCACTAAGTAGTATTTGGATGAACAATATTGTATGCTTATAACAGTATTTAATGCTAAACAGGCTGTAATCAATGCACCTATCAGGCCTTTTATGGCAGCACAACTAATGCTTCTCAGTAGCTGTAATTTTCTAAAAAACTTTTGATTTTTACACAGTCAAACAAAAGCCTTTGTTCTCAGGATTAAGTCCTAGATTTTTAAGGATTCGTTAATTATAGAAAACCAAACATTTTAAAGATTTAATCGGAGTATCAACACAAATACGAATAAATCTTTAGACCTGCTTCATAAAACAACATATGTTGGTTCGAAGAATTCAGACTTAACATCATGGTACACAACTCTCTGAACGCTCACTGTAGCTCATGACACCGCTGAAGTAGATTAGAGCCGTAAGAAATAGTCTGAAAACTACAGCAGAAAGTCTATTCATCTCAGTCTTCAAGCAATGTGTTGGCGGAAAACTACTGAATCGAGAACATCATGCAGCTAATAGTCAGTGAGTCAGTATTAATAAGTCAGAAATAACAGAAGATGACTGCAATGTTGTTTTAGATGTAAAACTCATATTTAGAATACAGGAAGAACTACTTTGCAGCATTTAGGGGCTTGATCAGAAAAAAAGGACACCAAAAAAAGCTAGCATTTGAGACACTGCCAGAAAAAGTTGAATACAATTTTTGTTCATTCGCAAAAGGGTTCGGATAGTTTCACCCAGAAGCAAGACCCTCCGCTTCCAGTGTGTGAATCATGCTCCTAAACTAAATAAACATTCGTTTGGTATGTTAACAAGTAATGGTTTGCAATGCACAGTATACATTGTAGCAATCGGGTAATTATGTAATGATTGTGGAGCTAACATAGGCATAGCCAATGAATATAATAATCAGTGCTAATAATGGCACCTACAGTAAGTTTAGACTAGCTGTTTGTGCTTATATAACATACTATATTCATTTGTAAAACTGTGATATCGCACAAGGGCCTTAACTTAATGCACACTATTCTGTCATGCCCATCTTCCCTCACTGTACAGATCCCGTTCGATTGAGATGTTTAGGCTCCGGGCTCCTGGGGTGAAGCATGTCCATGAGCTGTGGTCTGTTTCTCAGCTGGGCTTTTGTTTATTGTATGAAACTGGGGAACCATTCTAAATCATCTTGACTCATGAATATTAATCATGGGAGCATCAGCTAGTAGAACCTCATAAATGTCTAGTCATCCAGCTAGTCAACTGGTTACAATTCCTCCGCAACCAGAGTCAATATAAAATTTGATTCTTTCCACTATGATGGGGTAAACCGTTGCTCCACACATAGATTCAACAAACATCAGCTGAACGTACACTACCGTTCAAAAGTTTGGAACGGTAAGATTTCTTGATGTTTTTGAAAGTCTCTCATGCTCACCAAGGCTGTATTTAATGGATCAAAATACAGTACACTTATATTGTGAAATATTATTACAATTTTAAACACTGTTTCTATGACTCGTAAATGATCTTATTTACCTGTGATGTCAACGACATGATTTCACATACATTACTCCATCTTCTTCAGCGTCACACTTGTCTGATGCGTCATAAATCAGTCTAAGCTACTGATGGCTGCTAAAAAAAACAGTGCTTTATTATTATCGGTGTTGAAAACTTATTTTTGTGGAAAACGTGATACATTCTTTGATGGACAAGAAGTTCAACAGCATTTATGTGAAATAGAAATAATTTGTAACATTACAAATGTATTTACTGTTATGACTAGTTAAGGCATCCTTGTTGAACAGAAGCATTAAGTCAACGAACCGACCGGCTCAAACGTTGTGAAAATCGTGTACATCTATAATGTTTGAAGCCCTAAATACACAAATACTATCAAAGGCAAAGTTTCATGCTAACCACTCTTTGGGTGAAGGCTTTCCCACAATAATTAATACAAATCAGCAAAGTAAAAACCCCAACAATAACTACCCGCGAAAAGGAACTAACCTGAACTGATTACAAGCACGCACTTTTATGTACAAAACAAATGTTAGATAAAAAAAAAAAAAAGCGATTTCTGATTATGATGAGTCGTGAGGCCCCACGTAGACGAGGCTTTACTGCAGTCCGTTTTGTGTATAGAGATGAATTTTGAGCGGGCACTACTGTCCAGACAGATGCGGCTGTCGAGGAACGTTTCACTGGTCACAGTGAAGAGCCTGGGCTGAAGCTGGGAGCTGGAAAGCAGGGCAGGACTGGACTCAACAGGTATAGGACCGGTCGGTTCTCACTTCTCCTGAGACGTTGAATGCTGGGATCAAACGCCCTGCCATGTGATATCCGCGGAGATGGATGACCAATTGTGTTTTAGAATCTCTTTTTGATTCACTATATAATACTTCTCCCCAACTGAATATAGGCTCCGACCGATATATTCGCCCTTTACCATATTTTTCGCGATATTGAATCATTTACATAATCGATACGGTTTGTATATACGGATTTCCACCGATAAACGCCGCCATCTTGGGGGCGTTTGAGAATTGCCGCGCAAGGATCCATATGCAGCCGCAATCTGGGGGAACGAGACAACCCAATGGCGTGCAGGTACTCTGATATGTTTGCAATAATTTTAGCCACTTTATTTTACTAACAGCAATTTATGCACAAATTAAGATGCATTTATAATGCCTGATTGTATTTATGACTTGGCTCTAAGAAAATAGAAGACCAACTCACGGATTACGTCAGATAATCCTTCAAGTTCGGGCCCACTAAAGCGTAACCTATTCTGAATGACATATCAAGCCATGAATGACCAGTTGGAATAAGCCTGATACTTCTCTCCGGTCTATGCTGCTTCGTTAGTCTCGGACGTCGGAGTCACGTAGATAATCCTCAAGATCCTCTCCCATAGCGTCCTTTTCATTAGTTAATATACAGCCAGATGACGCAGTTGGAATAAAGCGCTGATTTAATTCTCTCTCTGTTGTATTTGCTCATTCATTAGTCTCATGAGCCGCTTTCCTATTGCGTGTCACAGCGCTCACCGGGTGTGGATGCTCAGGAATGCTCCAGCCACCCCGCATGTCTTTAACGATGCCCTTGTTAAAACACCCTACTGTATTAACATTTACTATCATACCATTAGTTCGCTAATACATCTAAATAAACACTCTATGGAAATTAATTAATTTTTATCGCAGGGCGGCGCTCGCAGTTAGTATGTTCTGTTCAAATGCATAGATAAACTGCGCTGCCGGCGGCATTTCATAATCTAGAAGGACCAAAACATTATTAATAGTCTGTCTGCTATAAACATTTCAGCTTGCGAAATGCAATAAAATCCATGTTGTTGTGTTGTTAGAATTCCAATTTTCCAGAGTGATTCATTCAGTGAGACATTAGCCAGTGAATTAGTTCTGACATCTGTATCTAGTAACACTTTAAAACCCTACCTAAACGGTGATATGAATCCTTTCCTTTATTTTTTTTTCTCCATTTGAAAACATTAGACATTACACATTTATTTTGCTTATTGTTAATATGTGTTGTTGCTGTTGATGCTTTTTATAAATGACATGTTTTTTTATTGTTGTAGTATGAAGATTAAATTTTACATGAAAGGCTGCTAATTTTCAACACTTTTTTTTTAAAGATGACTGAAAGGAAGAAAAACCAAAGTGAAGCATGAACTTACTTCACTCATTCATTTATTTACTTTATAACAGTAAAAAAATATCGGTTCGGCCGACGTTATCGGGCACTAAACATTCCACATAATTGTATCGTGTTAGAAACTATCAATATCGGTTCCTCGATCACGGACTGAAGTATCCTATGTGTGATTTCCAGGCAGATTGTAAACATTGACTCTGTGCGCTTTCCAAAACATTGCGTGTGTGACAGCCATTCAAAAGCAAATGGTGGCAGGCAAACTGCTTCATAACCAGCAGATGTCCACCTGCAGCTTTAGACTAAAATGTGACCCTGGACCCAAACCAGTCTAAGTTGCCTGGATTATTGCGCAATACCAAAAATCACTTGTATGGGTCAAATTATCATTTTCTTTTATGTCAAAAATCATTAGGATATTAAGTAAAGACCATGTTCCATGAAGATATTTCCTACCGTAAATATATCACAAACTTATTATGATTCGATATATCATTGCGAGACTTTATTTGGTGACAACTTTACGTCTCAATATTTTGATTTTTTTTTGCACCCTTAGATTCCAGCTTTAATAGTTGTATCTCGGCCAAGTATTGTCCTGTCCTAACAAACCATACATCAATGGAAAGCTTATTTATTCACGGTGTCCGGATCGTATCTAATCTCCGGGAAAAAATTGACCCTTTGACTGTTTTTGTGGTCCAGGGTCACAAATAAGAACAATTATTGCTGGTTTCTTTCATGTTCACTTAAATTTCATCAAATTGCAGCAACAGGGATGCCGTATTTTTGTAAGCCAACCCAGAAGTCATTAACATGCATCTTCCCTCAATAAAAAGCCAATAGGATTTTTCCACTGCCCTTTGGATACATAAAATAAGCACTGTGACCTACAAAAGTTCATGATTTTTTCACATTTTGTTAATCAAATTAATCTTCACAAATAAACACAACTTTTATCAATTTTGAAGCCTAAATACATGTCAAAAGTAAAAAGTTAGTTAGGCTATAAATGAACTACACCAGTCAACGTCACCACCATTAAGCTTCCAACAACACTTTCAGTCTTTAGAAAGTTTAAGTTAGAATAGTCTGTATCGGGAGTATAAACACCATGAGGCTGTGAAACCAGATTTGTGAGTTTTCCTGTTTCGTCATGATGTTTAATGTCTCTGGCCTCTGTAGTCCCATTTAGCCACTTGCTAGTAACCAGACTAATTAAAATCTTAAAATTAAATCTTAAATTATACTGTCAATGGCTTATTATGCAACTATGCTAATTCACTTTCTTATATGCAGCTATTTGATGATGTAAATGTTGTGAATTGAATAATGATCCAACACTTGAATGACTGCTATTAGTGACGCTTATAACATAAAATAAAAGTAAATGTCTCACAAAAACAGTTTTACACCATTACAAATAATTCCTTGCGCAGAGTAGCGATGAGTATGTGGAGTATGTGTCATAGTTTGGGAACAGCAGCTTCAAAGGAACATATTGGCTTTTTCTAATTTGCTGCTTGTAAAGCTACTAAAAACAGTGAGTAATGTAGTGTAATAAATGCAAATGGACGGCTTCTCAGATTAGTGAAAATGAAGATGAAATCACAACCACCACAACCGTACTGCTTGGTGATAAAACCTAAAATGTAAAAGGAACAAAACAACTCTCAATAGCTGCAACGTGAATGAGTCACGGTGAGGTGGTTCATGAGTCATTTGATTCAGTATTAGCCGCTGAAGTAAATATACTTGCACTCCAGCGGGACTTCTTTTAGCAGTTCTGAGCACACATACTGTGCTCGGAATCTTACTCGTACTTTTTTCAAGAAATCTGAGCATCTACTTTAAGTTTTTACAAATTAAGCTAATACACAATATAAAACGTTTTCAACATCAATATCACATGCTTGTGACACTCAATACCATAAAATTAGATTTCAACATTTTCTGAAAATGTGAGTAGTGTTTACCGCCGCAATGCTAGGATCTTGCATGCGACGGTCATAGTTGCATGTCAGTTTGCTGATGTTCTACATTGACCCTCTAGTGTCGCACGACCCCCGCCCCCTATCTGTGCTAAACGTCCGACATGCCATGGCGCTCTCACGCCACAAATCATGTTTTTCTCAAGCCAGATGAAAATACCTTGCGGACGAAGAGAAACCACAACACTCTGACCATACAAACAGAGAGCAGGAGTACTTATAGTCTCCGCTTTCACATTTGTCTGTTTTTTTGATAGAAATCACATAAATAATGTTGGGGCTCGTTAATTGTGTCCTGTCGTGGACAGATCCTGTACTCCTCAGTTCCCGCCGTCACCTGACCAACATCTATTCCTCTTTTACTACTATAGAACAAAATAAACTGATGCCACCAGAATGGTGTCTTGTGCACCATCGGCAAAGCTAATAATCAAGTCATGTCGTCAAGTCCACTGACTTTAATCTACTCTCCTGTCTGGTTTGTTTGTCGGACAAAATGGCAGATTTCAGCTTTATTACGGGTTCCGGATCGCCTGTCATCAACCTATTGAACAGCGACTGGTCAACTGCCAAAATCACAGTTCATACAGTTTGGAATGTAGTATATGAATGCCGTGACTGCTTCACCTATATTGTCTTTCCTCTCTTTGCATGAACGAGATAAGCAGCAGAGCTCTCGGTCTTGAATGGCAGACTCAGTCTTCCTCAGGGAAATAGGAAACAAAAAATGTTAAAAAAACATTTGCCATTTTTTGAGTAGCCTCACAAGAACTCTGTCTAAAGATCTGGGGATGGTCACCGACTGTGGAAATGTCACAAAATCCCAGAAAAAACAAACGGAAGACACAAGAGGACAGAACTGCCACAGAGTATTTTGGAGTTGAAATAACAAAGAAGTCTACAAAGAGGAAAGCAATGCTATGTGATTAATGTTTGCAATTTCGTTATGATCAAAATCATCTAGAGATTATACTGCCATCATATGACAGCAATATTGTTTCTGTATGAAGCAGGAAACACTTAAATAAATCTCTCACTCGCATGGCCCCAAACTTGCTAGTCAAACAATCACTTAAAGAAAGATCAAGTAATGCAAAAAAAAAGTCTTACATCTTTTCGATTAGTTGTTTCTCATCTAGTGCGCTGGGGAGATCTCTTTTGTTGCCAAGGACAAGTACCTGTGGAGGATAAAGTAAAGATAAATCAATGAAAAATGCACCTCTTGAACCTCTTTAGGTTTAAACTGCACGTTTAACATTGGCACTTTCGCTTCCAGTGCTTAAAGATTTATGCTACTGGGTGTTGGTTCTACATCAGATCATGCTACAACTGTCTTTTTAAATTGTTCGCTTTAGAAAATAGTGGGCGGCACTGTCAAAAGTCCCATCACTCCCTACAGACAGATAATCCATGAGCGATCAGTTTCCTCTGTGCTGATTTCTCTGCTGAAGATACGACCTATAATGTGCCCAGTGAGGACATCTGGGACCACAGAAGCTGACGGTAGAGATGCTTAGTCATGCTCTTTAAATAAGACACAGCAGCTGGGGAAAGATCTGGAAAAGGTGTGGTGCGATGGCTAGGCTTGATTTTCTGTTTTGGTAAATTCAGCAATGCTAAAACAGCACAAAATATTAATAAGAGAGACAGTCCTCCATTAACAGCACAAGGGGGAAATCAGCTGCAATAATAAAACAATTCTTCTTACAGGAATTCCTTGCAGCTGTGGTTTGTCTAACAAGTTGTGTAGCTCGTTTCTTGAGGCTTCGACCTTTTCACGATCTGCAGCGTCAACCATATACCTGAAAACACCAACAGAGTCCTTAATGCAGTCGTTCATAATGTAAACACTAAAACTTCATGTTAGGGATAATATACAGTCAGCCAGACGTTATCGCAAAATAAACACTGATAGGTTGATCAGGACCCCAACATGAAGCAGAGTGGTCTTGTGTCACCATGATGGGGTTTATTTTGTGATAATGCCTGATTGGTGCATTATACCACATATTACAAAGCTACTTATCAAAAAAGCAAATAAATGGACAAGAAATATTTGTATAATAGTTTATATCTTGAGCTAAGAAAAAACAGTCAATTACAAAACAAAGCAACAAAATGAACACTGCAACAATTCTATTTATTATTATACGCTCGCATAACAAAAAAATTAGAACTAAACATACTTTTAGTCAGCAAAGGATTATTCTTTACAAAGTGACAGTAAAAATATTTACGTTGTTACAAAAAGTTTTTTAAAAATGCTGTTTTGGACTTTCTATTCATCAAAAAATACTGAAAAAAAAGTATCACGGTATGCAAAAAGATGTTTCAACATTGATAATAAGAAATGTTTCTTCAGAAGCAAATCAGCATATTAGAATGATTTCTGAAGGATCATGTGACACTGAAGACTGGAGTAATGGGCTGACAATTCAGCTTTACCATCACCAGAATAAATTATATTTTAAACTATATTAAAATAGAAAAAAGTTGATTTAAACTGTAAGAACATTTAACAATATTACTGGTAAACTTTGATCGTATTTTTGATCAAATAAATGCAGCCTTGGTGATCATAAGACACATCCAAAAGTGTTACCAAAAAATCTTGCCAGCCCTAAACTTTTGAACAGTAGTGTATATTAATGTATTATTAATCTGCAATCAGTTACCTTTTTCTACAGGCTGACTAGCCAACAATATTTAGCTGCAAAGTAATATGTCTAATTTTAAGTTCTCTCTTTAATCTAGCTCCTAGATGCACTTTGATGGTCATAACGCAGAAATATCTAACCACTCAATGTCACTGACCAATCAGAATCAAGTATCACAGAGGGCAGTGAAATAAACCATTTTAAATGTCTCTGATGGGACAAAAAGCAGATTATACTCACACTATGGCATTAACGCCCCGGCAGTATCGCTCCCACATGCTCCTGAACCGCGGCTGCCCGCCTATATCCCAAATCTATGTGAAAACAGCACATATATGTGGACATAATGGCAGGAACTGGTGATGTAACATAATGTATTATATATCTGGATCCAAGAAAACCCTCCTTGACACAGAAAAACAATCAGTGTAGATAAGACTTACTTTTATTGTTACGTTGCCTTTGGTGACTTTCCTCATGTTGAAGCCGACTGTAGGGATCATGTCTTCATTGAACTGACCAGACTAGTGGAAAAGAAACACACTGATGATTTCAATAACATAAATAAAACAAACCTGCATGTGAAGGGTTGCACAAGTTTACAAAAAGACAATCTAATAATCTGATGTTTCACAAAATAACAGCACACAAGAGGATGTCAATGGGGAGTATTAGTAAGAGCGACGGGAATTGTTGGTAAAACAAGCCAGAAAGTTTCACGTTTCATAATTTAGTAAATTGTGCAAAAGATTCAAACTAAATAGATTTTTTTCAACCATGTGGATTTTAAAATTAGTCTCAAGGGATTTCATATCTAGTAAATGAATCATTTTTTTAGGTGAAATGGGAAAAACAAGAGCTTTCCTTAAAAATAAGATCATAATTCATTGAGCGAGGTGTTCTCTTTTGCAAAACCCTCATATTGAGTATAGAAATCTAAAAGAGCTTAGTTAAATTCATGGTCATATTCCAAAACACCTAAGAGCCGCAACTATGTAACTGCATGTTGATCTGCATTTGCATTAAATCAAGATTTCTTCCACATTTATTGTGGTACTTTTCCATTTTTTGTAGTTTATGGTTTACAATACAAGTAAATCATCATAAAACGCATATATTAGCTGTGCAAACTGCAAAGTTAACTGGTTTGTATTTATGAGTGAAAAATACTGAGTGAATGATGTGTTCCATAAATCATTCACTGAAACTAGAATAACACCTGCAAGATTATGAAACTGGACGAGATGTTTCTCTTTTCCCCTTTGAATTCAATTTCAAACCATCATGTAGATTTATTAGAAACCCTGGGTTTGTAAAGTCGTTGTTGCAGAAGCATCTATGAGAAGCAAAAGGGCAACTCTCATGATTCAAGAACCCCCATTGGGACAGTCACATTGCCTAATTTCAGATTCAGGCTGCTACTCAGAGACCTTCTGAAATATGAAATATGAAATAAACCTCACACTGAGGTTTATTTTCAGGGTTATCTATGGATTCCACAATTCTTACAACTGATTCACTTCAGACGCTAAACACAGAAGCAAAACCACAGTGAACCAGCACTGACATGTCAAAAATACTTAAAGGAGATTGAAAAGAGAAAAAAGAGAGAGAGAGGCTCTCACAAATGGCATCTGTTCTGAGTCAGATGCCTCCATAAAGGGAAGCTTGTTTTCAGATCACATAATAATCTATGAAGGAAATCAAAAAACACATCTGGGCACTGAACATAAACATAGAAGGAAATCCATAATACCAAATTACCATATCTCATTTTGCAATAATTAACCATACGTAATAACTATTATTATACGTTTAATATTTTATATAATATTAAATAATCAGGTTTGATTAATATGATTACATAAGATTTAAGAGCTTAAACACACAAGTGGCATCTCATCCACCCTAAAAGTCATCAGTGTCTTCAAACCTTGAGAAACTAGCCATTCATTTTTCATATACATCACATCCATATTCATAAGTGCACACTGCTCACACGAACAGCTTTTAAAGCATCTGTTCTCCACCCCTAGCAGGCAATGACATGACAACAATAAAAGATGTTCAAACTGCGAGGAATGAAACCAGACTTACAGCAATCACGTTGACAAAAGTGGTTTTTCCAGAGTACTGCAGTCCCACCAGCGTCAGCTCCATCTCTTCCTTCCAGAAGAGCGACCTGAACCAGTCCAGGAGCCGGTGAATGAGGGCCAACATCTCCGCGCTGCGCTGCTGGCTGAGCTCTGATCGTCAGGATGAGGCAGGGCAGATTCCGCTCCTGCTGGAGGAATCAATCCAAGAGAAAGAGAAGCAGGCTGAGGTCAGGTGACAACAAATGACGCACAATAAACGCGCCGCTAATGACCGAGCGGATATCGTTCAGAATAAAAGTCCTCCAGCACTGTGTACCCACACTAAAGCCGGGCTCACATTACAGGAGTTTTAAAATCCTAACCGATTGTGAAATCTGGTTGCAGCACACACATAAGGAGAATCTTTGCAGATTATCTTCCCTCAAATCTTAAGCATGCACACACTACAAGATTTTAACATCGTGGCGCATCACACACTACAAGATATTAAGATTATCATGCCAGAGGGAGGTCTCACGTGATCTCATGCAGCAGATCTTCATTAATATTTCAGTGATGTTTACATATGTTACTATGTGCTAGCTGCGTTCTACACTCACCCGTACATTCAAAACTGCGGCGATTCACTCCGCGCTTTCTCTTTCCCTCCTTACGGTGGTGTATTACGTTTTCACACATAGTACAGAGCCGGCGTCGTGTACTATAAACGTCAGAAGCAGTTTCCTCCTTCCACGATCCACGCTCTGCGGTCCCGCATTGGCTATTGTGAAAGTACTGTCATAATCATATAGCCGTCATCATCCCGCATTAATGCATAGCTAATGCTTGGCTCACACTATAGGATTTTTAGCCCGATTTAGCACCGATATCCCCCTCCCGAGAATCGGAGCAAAAATCCTGTCGCCCTCGATCGGATTCCCCGGATTTCGTAGGATATCTGTAATTGTCAGGTGTTCACACTATCGATCTTTTCACCTCCCCGAATCAGCTCAGCACACAAATCGGGGCCGCCCGTCATATCAACATGTTTTATATTTTAGGATTTAATGCGTAGTGATGACAGCTTATGATTACTCCTTACTTTCACAATAGCCAATGCACTACTGGCAAATAGAGCTGCTCTTAACGGCCCCTGTTTGTAGTGGACGGAGGAAACGGCTTCTTGACGTTTTGTAGTAAAATGCCTGTATGTATTAATGTGTCGAAAACGTATCACAACCTTAAGGAGAAAGAGAAGCGCTGGAGTGAAATCGCCTCAGTTTTGAACGTACCGGGTGAGTGCAGAAAGCTCCTAGCACGCTAGCTAACATATGTAAACATCACTGAAATATAAATGACGATCTGCTGCGTGAGATCACGTGAGACCTCCCTCTGGCATGATAATCTTAATAATATCTTGTAGTGTGTGATGCGCCACGATGTTAAAATCTTGTAGTGTGTGCGTGTTTAAGATTTGAGGGAAGAAAATCTGCGAAGATTCTCCTTATGTTTGTGCTGCAACCAGATTTCATAATTGGTTCGGATTTTAAAACTCCTGTAGTGTGAGCCCCGGCTTAACACACCTCACACCACCGAAATCTATCAAATAATCTTTAGGAACCAGCACCAGAAATCGGACATTACTCTAATGTCGACCAGGGAGAACTCGGCCCCAAAATCAACCAGAGTGTCTTGTGTGTGACCCCATAACTCGTCGCTAAGTAAATAATACAGTAAACGAAAACTTATTGTATTACGTTGCTACACAACGAATAAGGCCACAGTTATTTTTAATAACAAGTGAGTCAAATAAAATTAAGTAATAAATCTTAGCAACTTATGTTATTTATTTTTTCAGACAACACAATATACAGCATTATTTTATAATTCAGAATTGTATAGAAAGGTACCTCTACACATTCTCTTTCTATTATATATAGTTTTCCATACACACATGAATTATTATAAGACCCATAATTACAATTAAATACGCAGTAAATGGACATGAACTACGATCGAGCATACAATAGAAGTAAAATACTAGATCGTTTGTAAATATTATCATTATACCAGTTGAAAAAAATGCACGACTACTATTAGCGGAAGTCTTCTGACCCGGCTTCTCTCGGGTAAGACCAGCAACTGTAAATAATACAGTACACGAACGAACGAACGAAAGTAGAAGAACATTTTTGGTGCTTAATGTTTGTTGAACGTCGGCTTGTAAATTCGACGAGTTTCGTCGATTTGCCCCACCGATTGGCGCTAAATCTTAGAATAGAATATGCCTGCTGTCCAACATGACCTCGTACTTGTCTATTATTGCAACCAATATACTGACTGATAGTGTCATTACAATTTATTTTGTTTGTTTTTAGAACATTATAATGTTAGCTTTTTAGCAGCCCATATCCTGTTGCCACTTTTTCACTCTTGCTATTAATTTGTTTGTTTGTGTATGTGTGTTATTATTGCGTGCATTTTGGTAAGAGCTCTCACCAATTAAAGCCTATTTAAATCTTATCTTATCATCCTGCTTTGGTACAATATAGTTAATAGCTAGTTAATAGCTAATTTGATAGTTTTACAACCAAATAGCCTAATGATAAGAGTATTTAATATCTCTAAAACATAGTATGAGTTTATTGTTTAATTATATTAACTAATTATATTTATAGATTTGATAGGTATTCATCATTTACATACAACATATAATACTGCTATTGTCTCATAATCCTTCACTTGAGTGTCTTTATCGCGGAGCTGTCCTGACTGTGCTGGATGTGTGGCATGTGGCTGCCCATGCTTCACCCTCCGTGCGGCTCTACATGTGATCGGCAGGTCAGGCGCGATTACACGCTTCCCAGCGGGGCGGAGGAGAGAGGCTGCACTGGGTCGAGCACACAGCCAGACACGCGGGGAGTCTTAACCTAATTCAACAGCTAACGAGCATTAGAAAAGGACGTGATTCAGCTAAGAAATGTAACTCAGCTGCAATGAATGTAATAATAATCGGTTATGTATTCTTTGCTCATTTTGGAGGGTTATAAAGGCTTTTTGGTAGAAAAAGTGCACCACAAAACCTTATCGAAAATGCATGGACTTTAGTTAGGTGTGAGGCTGGAATATTTGTAACCTGGCTCTTATCATAGTGTGTGCCTAAACTAAAGGATTTGCATAGACAGAGCAAGTTTATGGGTTATGTAAGTGTTACATAAGGACGAGCTGTGATGGGAAAAACAGCAAGGTTGTTTTTTCAGCTAAATATGTTCAAGCTCTCAAACACAGACTCTAGACAGGCAGGATTTCCACAGGAAAAAAAACAACTTTATTAATACTTTTTCTTTAATATATGTCAACAATACTTTAGACAAAATATATACATCAAGCAACCTTTTCTTAGGTCCCAAAATAAAAAGTAAGTACCTCTTCCTATACAAAACTATTATATTGTTTTTAACATTACATTCACTTTCTTTTGCTTCTATGTAGAATCCAGGATTAAAAATGTAGATATCCGCCCTCATGTTTACTGCTTTAAACAGGTAAAGGCAACAGGATGAACAAAGATCTGTCCTAATTTGACCGGAAATGAACACAGAACATGATGCAGATCGAGTCTAGGTCCAAAGCTATGTACACAATTTCATGGCATACAGCGTTCGGCTGTATGTGGGTCACGTATCAAAAATACAGATGTACAAGTAGTATAAACAAAATAATTACACAATGCAGTTACCTCACAACAACTTCACCTACATGCATGAATGGATGAGAAACTCAAAAGCTACAGCGGAGTCGTGATTACGTGACATTTACACGAGCGTCACGTCTCAGGGGTCAATGGCGTCCTTGTTTATGCAAGGAAACTCAGGTGAGCGCGAGATGAGAAACGTGCACGCCGTGTGCTCCGGTCAACAAAAGCAAAGACATTTATTTGGTAGCATTCTAGTCTAAAAGGACGGTTCTTATAGGTTAAAGCAGTCACAGAAGCAGAAGAGAGTGGAGCTTCCTGATCAAGCATCCACAGCGCAGAGAAATGTCCAAAAAAGCAGCATCTACAGGGGTGTTGTTTTATTACAAAAATGACTTTTTCGTTTACATTCAACAAATGAAAAGGTGCTTGTGCAAAGGGCAAAGTCCTTAACATTGGGGGACCATCTGCAAGTCACATTCTGGGTTATTGTTTTGTATTGTTTTTAACTTAACATTCGGCATAAGTGCAGAGAGCAGCCGTTCGCCCACCCCAGGTCCTTTTTCTCCAACGACAGAGCTCACTGTCCTCATTTTGACCTTCTTCACAGTGCTGTGCACGAGGCCTCCTTTACCCGTCTGTGTCCACGCGGACCGTTCCATCTCTGGTTGTGTGTCTGCTGGTTGTGGAGGAAGTTGATAAGAGTGTGTGTGTGTGTGTGTCTCTGCGGTTGAAGGGAGGCCGTCGTACGTCTGAAAGGAATCAGAACAGCTGTTTGCCGTACTTGAGGGTGCGTCTTTGAACTTTGCCTTCATGCCCTCTTCAACCGAACCCTCTTCGGGAGCTTATGCAGCAGGGAAGTCCACTCTCAAGACCCAAACATTCAGAGAGTAGGCTATTGGCGGACCCCAGAGTGAGTCCTCAGTCTTTGGTTTCCAGGTTTAATGGGGGAACTTGTTTCAGGGCCTGCAGGAGTGCAGGTGAGTCCATGGAGGTCGGAGTGGTGATGGGGGAACCCACTCTTGAGGACATGACCAAGGACGAGGGGAGTTTCTCAGGGGACATACCCACCGGGGAGCCGCCGAGTCCTGGGTACAATACAGGCATGGTTCCCGGGTACCAGCACTTCTCCAGCATGGGCAAGTATGCAGCGGCCGCTCCGGTTGGAAAGAGGTAGAAGGGCATGCAAAGGGGCTGGTGTGGAGAAAAGTTCACGTAGGGGCTGTGGCCACTCACTACGTCGTGCCCTGACAGAGATTCGTCTTCTGAAGAGTCGGACCTCTGCCGCTTGGCCTGTGGCTCATCCAGCTCTTCTTTAATGCTGCCGCTGTACTTGAGATCTCCAGCATCTTTGCCGTAGTAGATCAGCCGCTGGGCTTTCAGTTCACGCTTCTCAAGCTCACCCCCGTAGCCGCTGTCGGTATCCGTATCGCTCCCGCTTTGCTCACTGCTGTGGGGATAAGTCCTTTGTATAACGGGCACGCAGTTTTTAGCGTGGCCCTCTGCTGCTTTCGGCTGTGGGCTTGCCGGTTTCTCTCTGCTTTCTTGAGCTTTGGGAGTGGGCTCATCCAGACGAGGGCTTGGTGGGCTTTGAATGAGCTCAGACGCCACTTTTTGAAGGTGGTCGATTATGTGAGAAGGTGTCAGGTCATGCACGGTCTCCTGGTTGGCCAGGAACTGAAGAACCTCCTTGGCACACAAGTGGAACCCGGAATGGAACATCTCCTCGCTGTTTTCCGAGTGCCCACTGCCCTGTTCACCTGCAATAAAACCAATAAGGGTTAGAAACCACGCCGACATTTTCCTTCACAACAGTACTGAAGGCCAGATCATTTGCTGTGTTGCGTAAGTGTGTCTCAGGTTCTTTATTTTGTAATGCACTCGAAAACTAACGAATGGGGAGGGGAAAAGTTCAGCGGGGCCGCTTCCTGTGAAACGGTAACATTTTTAGTGTGTTGCCCTTTTTGCATGGCCCGAAAACTCACCGATTTGCATTCCATTCTGCAAGGAAATGATCTTCTGTTGCTGCTGCTCCAGGAGGTTGTTAAGAGCTTTCACATGCTTGAGCGTGAGCTCCAACACAACAGCCTTCTCCAAGTGTCCCAGAGTCTAAAACAGGAAGAACCCATATAAGCATGTTGATCTTTCTTATGTAACACTCTCTGCAGTGTTTTAGAGAGGACAAACCTGCGCTGAGCAGGAACTAAGACACTCCTCTCCGCTCACCAGTGCATGCACATGTACGTGCAAGTAATATTCAAACACTCCAAATGAAAATCTAACATGCCTTGTTGACTAAAGCCAGATTCACGATATGGAGTGCCGAAAATTTAATTATGATGTTTACAGGCTGTATATATTAAAAATGTATATCATGCACATTACAGGAGGGTGACTGATCCAAAAGCAAGACAAACATGATTTATTCATAATCAACAAGCAGGTGGCGCTTTATACTACAACATAGTGAGGTGAGCCCATCCACTCCCATATTACTTACAGTGAGTTTAAGGTGTTCGGGCAGCAAATCCTTCAACTGCGCGATGCACTCGTTAATTCTGTCCCTCCTTTTCTTCTCGATCAATCGATGAGGCAATTTGTACGTATCCTGGAGGTTAATTATTGAAATGTGATGTTAATTTCCATGCGAGAAAAAAAACAAACCAAAACTATACAAAAATGTGAAGGTTAAATCTGGTTTATAACAGTAAATTAGATTTATATTAAACAAAAGCGGCAAGTAACAGTGTGCGCAATCACATGTGTGCGTAATTGCGCATTTCGTACCTTACTGTCCTCACTGCGCTTCATTCCCCGCCGGGGTTTATACACGTACATGGGAAAGTCCATTCTATAAAATATAATAAAATACAGGCAATAAGAAATCTAGCTCTCTGGAAAGCTTTCAGAGACATAAATACGCAGCTTCTGGAGTCTGACTTACCCTTGCATGTCAGAGATATCCAGCGAGGCGTGTTTGGCCATGCACGGAGGAGGCTGAGCACTGGTAATCCTTTCCATTTTACCCTATTAATATGTCTTACTAATGTAAGAATAGGGTAGAATTAAAAAATATGTGTTTAATATAAAAATAAAAAGCAGATCCGTTACTCTCTCATAAAAGTCCACATGTATTTCCCTCGAGTGAAGTCGTTTTGGTTCCAGATATGGTGTCTCAAAACTAGGACGCAGAACTGATGTTGTTGTGAGGTGGAGGTGCAAGAGGCGTTTGTGGGCTCCGGTGCTGGTTAAATGAGTGTATGTGGGTGGATTTGAAGTACGTGTTAAATAAACCCTGTGACTGCAGACACGTCTCGAGTCACATGAGCTTCACGTGTGTGACGGCGCTTTCAGAGCTCTACCCATTTACCGCAGAACCCCCCTTCCGTTCCCGTGTCCCACCATGCTCTCTCTCTCTCTCTCTCATCCTCTCGTCTACATTACTCTCTCTTCTCTCTCATCCCGTCCTCTCTCTCTCTCTCTCTCTCTCTCTCTCTCTCTCTGAGCGCACAATAACAGCTCGTCTCAGGAACGTGTCAGTCTACGGTGTTATGAGCGCCTTGTATATATACAATATGTGTGTGTGTGTGTGTGGTGTATTCTGCATTATTCTACGTCCGAAATAAAGGTTTATTCTATAGTCCTATATAGATATTATATCTTATGTATATGTAGATTTTGATTGTTACTTAAAATTAAACATACTGTAAAATATTTGAGTTTTTTGATATTCCCTCGAATTCAGCAAATATTTCCTCTCCAGTGCGAGCTGTGTTTGCATAAAGGATTATATTGCTTTACAAACAAGCACTTATTCTGTTTCACACACACACACACACACACACGGGCCTGAATGCAAGCGTGCGGTAGAAGCTTCTAGAAAGAAACGGACGGCAGATGAATAATGTCCAGAGCACCTGTTGCTCCGTCAATATAATGCAAGTATTCATTAACAAAATTCCCCTGACATGATGCTGGCACATGAACTAGCTCGGCACTGTTGTCATGGTTACACAATATAGTAACAGATGCGCGCGGGAACTATCTCGCCGTTATTTCACACCGGGAGCATTTGGCGTTCCACGTGCAGCCGCTCATGGCTCTCTCGTGCTGCGCCTCGGTTTGTTGTGGCCGGTTGTACTCGGCGGCGGTCACGTTGAACTCCTCATGGCGGCGCAGGGAGAGGGAGAGGGCGGAGGCGGAGGACCGACTGAATCCCCGGGACTGACGTCACCCGTCTATTTTAGCACCGAGCAGCTCGAGCTCTATTCAGAATCAGCCAGGCGCGCGCGCTCTGATGAGAAAGGTTGCGGAGGCGCTGCTCTTGCGCGCTGTTTAACTGTAAATAACGCGCATGCATCAAATATAGAGTCTTTGAAATGCTGCTGCGTGTTGAAGTCCACCTGTAAATAATTAGGTGGAATGCACTTTGCTAGATCCATGTTACTGTACATGCTGCTCAAATTATTTATCAACAAGAAAAACAATGTGATGCATACGATGCCAGATGAGTAAATACACGAGTTTGGTTTATGTTGTTTTCTCCCACAACATTAAACTCATTTAATAATAAATAAAACAATTTGTTGATTGAGTTGAATGCTTGATGTAGGAGTCATTCATTCGAGTAAATAAAACATGCAAGGGAAATGTGACCGTCTGTGCATGAAGAACTGCTAGAAGTCGCACTGAGGTTTGGAAGTCTGCTCACAAAATACATTTAATAATTCAAAGCCCGATCGAATTGATGGAAAGTAGTGGGAGTTTGGTCATTATTTTTTTTTGATCTCTCGAAGTGCAGCAACAGGGTGACACATCATCCTTCAGCACAGAGACACTTCCTTCAGTCACTTACATGCATTGCCTATTTTGGTTGCAGATGAAATGGAATGACAAAAACAGATTTGTGATGTGTCCTTTAAAATATTGTGGTCACACTTTAATGCTTAATATCATAAATACTGAGTAATATAAATGAACAACCTGTGCTTAATACGCAGTTAGTTAATAGCTACTTGGAACTGACTCTCTCGAGCATGCACTGACACTCGTACAGTCCAAGAAGAAAAGCATACTAGAACAGCCCATCACGACCCTAAAAAGCTTGTGCGGGAGACTTGGAGCATAATGCAATAAACTGCAAATGCAATGTGTTTTAAGTGCTTAATTTCACAGTGGGTCCTTATATTGGTCACTTTTATTATACAACAAGTGGAACAAGAATTTGAATAGATCATGTGATAACTGAACTGTTTGTTAGGGTGGTTTAGTTTTAAACAGCCTGCTGTCTCAATGCCAAGTCAGTTTCACGCTGTGTTACGTGTCTTTTTTGGGCTGTTTTCTTCGATTAAGGAAAGTCCCCTTATTTGACCGCACATATGTTAACCTATAGCAAATCTAGGAGTGTTGTTATTGCTTTAAGAAAGACGTCATCAGGGGATAATGCATTTCGGGAACACTTTACATTAGTGTCCATTATATGCATTTTATAAATACAAGTGTTTAAAAAAGTAACAATATTAAAACTGTATTTACAAGTAGCATATATAAAGTACAAATTGTTCATTAGTGTGAATGTAATTGCACTTTTTCATTAATTCTTATTTCAATTAATTCAATTTGTCCTGTGTGTTTCATAGTTAAAGACAACACACACACACACACACACATATATATATATATATATATTATATATATATGTATATATCTAAACATGTATTTTATGTCAGTTTCTCGACCCTCAGAAGGTTTTTACATTTACCATTTATGCATTTGGCAGACACTTTTATTCGAAGAAATGTGTGCTACTTTGAAGGTGTACATTTTTCTCAGTTCATAGCATGCACATGAATTTTGCTGGGAATCGAATCTTGCTGGGAAATATATACAAATATATTCAAAATACTTTAATATTTGCAATTTGTGAGAGAAAAAAATCCTACATTCATACTTGAATTTTTTTCACAAATGTGACCCTGGGAGCGCAAGATCACCGCGAGTCTGTGGTGAGAAGGTTCTAGACGTGCCTGGGTGATTTCGTGTGAAATTGAGATTTGTTACCAAATTATTGTCAGCTGTAAAAGCTGAACAAATAAGCTTTCCATTGATGTATGGTTTGTTAGGACGATATTTGGCCGAGATACAACTGGATCTGAAAATCTGGAATCTGAGGGTGTAAAAAAAATCAAAATATTGAGAAAATAGCCTTTAAGGTTGTCCAAATGAAGTTCTTAGCAATGCATATTACTAATCAAATATTAAGTTTTAAAATATGTACAGTAGGAAATTTCCAAAATATCTTCATGGAACATGATCTTTACATAATATCCTAATGATTTTTGGCATGAAAGAAAAATCTATCATTTTGACCCATACAATGTATTTCTGGCTATTGCTGCAAATATACCCCAGAGACTTAAGACTGCTTTTGTGCTCCAGGGTCACATATGTGAGTTGTATGAAAAGGTTCTCACATACGAGAACCTTTAATACCCCCTCCTCAAAATGGGATTTTTAGTGAGTTGTACTGTATCTAATTAGGGTCAGTTTGACAGAGCAATGATCATACCTAGAATGTTAACATAATACAAGAGTTAGTGTAAAGTACAGTGTGACCTCATTTTTTCTACCTAATTGTCCATTTAATTGTTCTTTATAACTAGCACTGGTTAGGACATTTGAACAAAATATTACAGACATATTGAAGTACAAAAATGACTAATAGATCATTGTGCTCATACCTTGCTGGTTAAATGAGAAGCGTGCACAATGTCCTGAGGCTCACAGTTAAAATAGCTCGCATATTAACTTAATAATAAGCTTACTAAAAGCACAGAAGGAAAGTGGCACTCACAGACCCACACTGGACATATTAAAGCTTAAAAAATGTCCTATTTCTTACTAAACTGATGGTTCCCACTCATATTTTCCTTCTTCTGCCTTTGCATCGGTTCATTTTATTTCACAAATGTCATTTAAGTCGTGGAAGGTTTCAGTCTGATGTTGCACTTCACAAAGGGGGATTTTAGAGCGATACTTCTTACGACGCTGTCAAGTGTCAATAATTCAACATTTAAGGTACCCGTCTGACACTTAAGTCACACTTCTGCAGTTTTTACAGACAACAGCAAAGTTTTACCTCAGTGTTTTACCTTGAAATCGATTTGGGACTCTCCAATCTGACTTGGAACTACATACAAAGCTGCTCTGTCTACGACTCACAAGCACATTAATACGAGTGTCAGCAGTGTGTGGAAAACAGCTTTTTACCTCTTTTGCAGATCGACATGAAAGGTCACAGAAAGTGCATTGCCTTAGAGAAGCATTTGGTCGTTTCTACTTTCGCTCGCGTCGGGCTCCTAGAAAGCTTGACATTCTTACCAGCTACTTCCTTTGCATTGACCAGGGTGAATACAAGGTCATGTCATAGGAAAGCTGTATACCATATTACCTACGGTAGTCCATCCAATGCACCGCACCACATACATAGGCAATTCATTTTTTTGTATGCCAATCTGCGAATTGCCATCGACATTTGTCCTTATTGATGCACTTTACGACCGCTTCTTTACTATCTGGATGACAGCTAGTATTAATAATAAACGAAATAAAATAATAAACAATGTAAAACAAAGAGCAGAATTATTGATATTTAACATTAATGTCCCCTTTTTCACTGTCAAAAGACAATACATCATTCTTTTTTTAAAACCCAACAAAATAAAAATTACTGAATAAATATGCAAAACGATATTTTCAGTTCTGTCTGGGTCGAAAGAAATGCATATTTTATAGTAAATCTCACTAATTAGTTACAGTCTCATGAATTATATAATAATATATTATATATATAACCTATTTGGTGTCAGTAGGCCTGTAGCCATTAGTTTTCCAGAAAACAGCTGCTTTATTATTCAGATCTATGAAACAATATCTCTCTATATAAAAGCAAAGAGCTGCCAACATACATACATGTATAACAAGAAAAATAAAATAAAGGAACAAAAAAAAATAGGATAGTATTAAGAAAGTGACCTGCCTTGCTCAGCTAAAAGATGAAAATTGTCTAGAAAAATGTGACTGATTACAGAAGAAAACTTGACAAAGATTGCTTTTGTCTGCCTGTGCTTCACCTTCTGAGTTGCAGGAATATACAACGGCACAATTAACATGGCTCTATAATAACAGGATGATACGAGTTCAATTATTTTAGTGCATTATTTTAAGGAAAAAAAAATCTTAACTGCCTGAACAGTTCATCTATTATTACTTTGTATATGACTTCTAAGGCCATAAATCTGACAGCACAAACAAAAAGCTTCATAAAGAGCTCCTAAATACCAAACAGAACCTGATTTTATTCATGAGAATTAAAGAACTCTAAATTGGCAGCATTCGCATAAGCATCTCCTTTAAGCATGTTGATATAAATAAATTAACTTAAATACGAAAAAGGCTGTTTTTCCCCATATACGTATATCGTATCTGTCGTCAAACTTGACTTTGCAAACAGTATTCCTACAAGTACCTGGTCTCTAATGTACGTCTTACATATGCTAACGCAAGAACCAAGAAAAAGAAATTACTGCAACTCGTCCTTTTAAGACGACACTACAGAGTGTTTCCGCATATTAAATTTAATATTGCACAAAATACAAAATTAAGACATCAAATATTGACTGCTATGGGTCAATACAGAAGGATGTGTGTCCAAGCAGCATCTACAGGCTGCAGCACATGTTTGTAAGTCGTGCAGTTTCTAGTGTAGCTCATTTTCACCGTGTGAAAGGTGATTCTTGATCATATGGGCACTTCCGATCTCTATCTGTAACAACACGTCAGAAACATTGCACAGTCTCGTTACTAACGCCTCACAATTTCTCCGAAAGAGTTTCGCCTTGACGAAGTTGGGGCCGTACCCTCAGTTCCTTCTTAAATTCCCTGGTGGCCTACAGCAATTTATTTTGCGCCGCTTGTCATCTCCAGCCGTCGCTTTGGTCGATGTTTCTCTGTGCCTCTCTCTCCCCTGTACACACCACACACACGTTCATACACACGCACACAGAAAGGCTGATGCGATTGATGTCTGCAGGAGACATCTGTAGGCACTTGGCCGTGGAACGGGGTTCAGTGCGGCTGCTGGGGGTTCACGTTCAATTGGTGTTGGGGGTGCCCCAATATGACCTGGATTCGAGCCTCTGTTCTGCTTCCCTCTGCTCTGTCATTCTGTTCCAAAAACTAAACCAACAAGTATTATATCATTATTATTTAAAAATAAATCAATTCTCATCTCCTATTCGTCACATATTACTTGTTATTGAAGATAACAGCTGTTATTCGATACCAGCAGCAGTGGACCGTGCTTAATTTGAATACAAGAACAGCGTTTAAAACAGAAAAGTGCAAGATTTCCATGATGTTACCAACTCCTTGCTGAGAAAGATAACGTAGCTCTTCAGCGGTTAAGATATTTTACTGATAAAACTGCGGGGCAGCGCTGTGTTGCAGAATGTCTGTGTGTGTGCGCAGTGTGATCTGTGTGAGTGACTGAATGTGTGCGCGTGAGCTACAGTGAAGGCAGCGCATTAGTTCATAACGCTTCTAATTTTTATTTTTTAAATATAGGGAGTGTGATTACCTACCAGTAATGTAAAGATGATTTTATTAATATAATAGAATGAGTACATTACAATATAAATGTATTAGAAGGAGTACATTATTATTTAGGGGATTAAAAACAAGATGCAAACAATCAGAATATTGTACCTGGTGGGGAGTGCCCAATGTTAACATGAAACCTATGCCATTACCTATATTGTAATTCTGTTGTACAGTTATGGAGGCCCTTCATAATGCATAAGTCAACTGCCTGTTCTGTCTATAGTTAGCAATGGCCCTATAGTGTGCAGTGCGTAATAATCAGCTGTTTTATCAATTCTGCTAAGGTGAAATCATATTGTGGCCACTGTATCGTGATACTTATCGTATCGTGACTTTGCTGGCAATACACAGCCCTACCATACATATAAGAATATATATTCACAAAAAATGTGAAAAATGGAAATGTTTTTGATATTTTATCTATCTATATGAAACTGATGTATACAGTATATTCAGATTTAACTGTATTTTCAGTTACTTTTACAAATTGTACAAATTTTTACATTTACATGTATATATATAGAAAAATATATAAAGAACTGCTTGTGGTTTCAACAAACCCATCACTTTATCAGAATTTCACCGTCCAGTTAGGCTCATCAACCATAACTCCTTCAAAAACAGCTAGAAACCTTGGAGTTGTGATTGATGATAAGCTGAATTTCTCAGACCACATTGCTAAAACAGCCCGGGCCTGCAGATTTGCTTTATACAACATTAGGAAGATCAGGCCCTTTCTTTTAGAACATGCTTCACAACTCCTTGTTTAAGCTCTTTTTCTATCCAGGCTGGACTATTGCAATGCGCTCTTGGCAGGTCTTCCAGCCACTTCAATCAAACATCTACAATTAATTCAGATGATCTTTTAATGAGCCAAAAGACCACAGCTCACAAACACCTCTGTTCATCAATTTCCGGCTCCAGTAGCTTGCTCGCATTAAACACAGTCAAGTGCACTGACTGCTTTGCCTACAAAACCACCACGGCTCTGCACCCTTGCTACAGCGTGTTCTTACTTCAGAGTAATGTGCCCCCCTCTAGACTTACGTCTGCTATGTGACGCGTATTAATTGGCCATCTAAAAGAGGGCACAAATGCACTTTCACAGACTTTTTCATTAACTGTTCCCTCCTGGTGGAATGACCTGCCCAACTCAATCCGAGCATCTGAGTCCTTAGCCATCTTCAAGAAAAAATTAAAAACACTTTTGTTCCATCTTTATTTGGCCCTCTAACTCTAACACTTTCTATTCAATTTTAATTCTACTTGAATCTCTTTTAACCTTTTTCAGTTTTTTTGTTCTTTATGTAAAAAAAAAACACAACAAAACATCAACACTCACTTTCAATTTTTCCCTATTCTATCTACTTTTTTTGCGTGGATACGGTTGGGTGATGTGTGTATATTTGTGTGGTATAATCATGTAATCTAAATAGCTATGTAGATATATATTCCTCCTTTTTGCGCGGACGTGTAGTGGCATAGTCTCTACACCGCGACTTTGTCATTTGCACTTATATGTTGCTCTTTGTAGGTTGAACACACCCCCCCTAGCTTGTAGTGTCTTCATTTGTAAGTCGTTTTGGATAAAAAGCGTCTGCTAAATGACTAAATGTAAATGTAAATATATATATGTGTGTGTGTGTGTGTTGTGTGTTATGTATTATAAGAAATGATAGGCAGTACATAAAATAAAGCTAAATCGAATATACAGTTTTCATATATATATTATATATGTGTTGTGTGGTGTGTGTGTGTGTGTGTTTGTGGTGTTGTGGTGTGTTTATATTTACATGATATTATCTTATAACTATACTTCATAAATCTAGATATATTTCCATATTTGGATTTACAAGTATCTAGATTTATAGAGTAGTTATAAGCATATATATCTATATATTATATATATATAATATCAATATATCTTAATATATATATATACTATAGATATATATATCGTATCTATATATATAGCTCTATACTGTCTATATAATATATATATATGTAGTATAGATATATATATCTATACTGTATCAATATCTATATATATATAATATTATATCTATATTATAGTCATATCTAATACATACTATATGATGATAGATATATCTACATATATTATATATATATCGATAATATACTAGCTATATATTATCGATATACTACATTTTCATATTATATATACACACATACATGCTATACATATTTTTCCATATATATATCAATAAGTAAATGTAAAATGTGTAAAAGTAACTAAAAGTACGGTTATCTATAAAAACAAATCTGAATATACAGTATAGTTTCATATAGATAGATTGACACATATATTTGTATAGTAAATCCAAATATGTAAAAATACAAAGAAGTAAAAGTTAAATATGTAAAAGTAACTCTGAAAATACAGTTAAATCTCACTATACAGTTTTTGCTTCCTTTGTGGCATCATTAAAAAAAATCTGCAGTTTATTGTTCATTTGAAATCTTCCTCATCTCCTTCCTGTCTCTCCCACAGATCAGGCATGTCATGCAGTGATGCATTCTGTGTGTCCCTTCATGTTGCCCTGGTTATGACCTCATAACACAACAGTGTGTGTGTGTGTGCTGTCTTATAAAAAAGCTTCTGGGAAAATAAAATGGAGCATTTGGAGCAATGTCATGCAGTGTTGTGTAACTGTGCTACAACACACACTAACACACACTCATGCTCACGTACGCAGTTCCACTGAAATTCACACCGTCTATACCAAAATCCCCTACTCTGACTCAACAGCTGTAAAAGTGAGCCAAAAACACTCACGCATGTGTATATTAAAGTTGATGTCCACAGGAAATACCTCATACTATTAAACAATCACACAGCCATTTAAAGGTAAGTGGCTCTGCTCGCTCCTCCTGCTAATGTGACTCCATACAGGGAGCCGTTAACTGCAGTTTATCACAACCGGATCTGTAATCCAACAACATTAACAATAAACATCTGAGATAAAAAAAAGCTTTAGAGCTGAAATACCACATTAGATCCTGCCTAGATTTAAGCCCACCCCAAAAACACCCATTCGTGTCACATGAGGGAATACTGGGAAGGACATCACATGGTTGCACTTGTGCTTTGAGTCAAATAGATCACAGTATGGAATAATCTTGAGACGTGACAATCAAATCTAAGCAGTTTGTTAGTTTGTTTGTGTGTGTTTGTGTGTCATTTCATACACAGGCAAAATATATATTTATTAATGTTTAAATTATGTCAAGCATTTAAGCATAAGACTGCAGATCAAAAGTGTTTGGAATACATCAATTAATTCAAGTGAATATATCTTTGATTATATTTTTAGAATGTAATTTTATGTTTTTGTTTTGGTTACATGAGTATAAATTATAAATTCATAAATTCTATGGTGTATTGTTAAACAATTCTCATATAAATGGTGCTTTTGGGGCCCGAATGTCTTTTTAAAAAAAAAAATGTTTTCGTTTTATTTATTGTAGTTATGAAGACTTGAATTTTTGATTTCTGATTTTGTCTTATTTACACTTTTTTCCCATCAGAATAGAGTGTATGATAGCAAAAATAGTGGAGAAAAACCAGATCATAGACTGAAAATACAGCCCAAGATTATCAACAATTAATGAACAACAAATGGAAAAACAAATAATTAATTTTCAAATATTTTCTGGGCAACCCATGCTATCATTCTCTCTAAGTTTAACGTAAGAAAGGGAAAAGCAAAACTGGTCCCGACACGTGTAACCACCGCATTGACGCATAATAAATAGTGAAAGTTTGTTGGGTTTTACTTGCTTTGTCTTCTTTTAGCCAAACAATGACCTTTCCCCCTGTCTGGAGTACAGAAGAAAAAAAAAAACTTCCCTGTAGACACTTCCCATTTTATGTGGCTGCACACCTCAAGATGGTGTTAATTCGACACTATTTACAAGAAATCAACGACATGACAGCAAATCCCATTACGCATATTTCCACCAAATCAAAATATGCGCGTCTAACTCAATGACCCACTTTATCGTATTCATCTATGCGAGTTAGACTGTTTATCTGTGGAAACAAACAAGCTCGAGTTCGCAGAACTTCATCTGGACGACAATGCGGCTGAATAAAAGTGAAACAACACTTGGCCTCGTGACGCAGTTGAAACATCATTTTAAATACCATGAGCTGAATGCAGAGAGAAAGACAGACAGGAATGACTCATTGCCCTTTGGTCTAATTGAACCTTGAAGAGGCTGTGGTCTCATGCTGACTGACCTTGAAGGCCTTGTTTCACTCACACCCAACTTAAATTCTAGTCTGTGAAGTCCATTTAAACAGCTTAAAGGGTCAAGACTACACTTCAACCTCATCGGGGCGTGAAGAACTAGCAGAATGGATATAATGTTCTGACATCAGTCCCAAAGCTTCATCACTCACCTGGTCTTTCAGTTCAGTGAGTTGGCATGAGAGATTCAAGACGAGCTTAATGGTGGATTCAAGTTTCTCCTGAAGATTCCTGATCTCGTTCTGTTCGCCCTCTGCGTCACTGCTAACCAGCGACATGGCCCGCATCCGTGGAAACCAGTCCAAGTTGTGTTCCTGTTGGAATATTAGATGTTAATGTTTTTGGTAGCATACTATTATTATATATAAAGCTGCACATCACTGAATAGTGTACCTTCAGTAGTTACAAATTCATATAATGTTCAAAAATGTACATGCATTAAATAGATCAAAAGTGACAGTAAAGACATTTGTAATCAAATATCAAAGATTTCTATTTAAAATAAATGCTGTTCTTTTGAACTTTCTATTCATTAAAGAATCACATTTTCCACTAAATAATAGACAGCACAACGGTTTTCAGCAGTGATCATTTTTATTTTTTTTATTAGATATTATATTAGAATGATTTCTGAAGGATCATGTGACACTGAAGACTGGGTATTAAAATGTATATACATTTAAATAAAAACAGTTATTTTAATTATAGAAATAAGTACATAAATACAATATAGATTTTTTTGTGTACTAAAGCAGCCTGGGTGAGCAGAAGAGACTTTCAGGAAAAAAAAACAAATCTTGCCGACCCCTAACTTTTGAATGTAGGTATTTAAAATGTACAAATGTAAAGTACTGACATTAATTAGTTAAGTCTTAAATGATAAAACTATACTTCATACAGTATATTCATATGTTCATAGTTAATATGATTAACTCCACCTGTGTGAATTTGTGGGACACTGACTGTATACATCCACTAAAAATCACCAAATGGTGCAAAAATGGCACAGAAAAGTGAAGTTAGTTCTAAGTTCTAGCAGCATATGTTTGATATTTTGTTACTGAATAAAGCTTTATTCATATATTAAGTCTGACTTATTTGGGTCACTTTACATGAACTATTGGCCTGACAATGAAGCATTATTCAGTGTCTGCTGTATGATTTAATTACTCAGTTTCTTAATTTTTTCCTTCCAAAACACTTTCCAAACATCCTCCACTAGATTTCCACATACCATTCTTGAAATCAGACATTAACTAATGGTGCACTTGAAGTCATGTCCTCCTCCACCTCTCATTCCCTCATTATCTCTCCGTTTATAAGAATATGTCTACTTACATCAGACAAAATTTCCTATGTGTAATATGATTACAGCAAACTAAGGAAATGCAGTATCAAAGTCACATGAGCATGTGGACAGCCTCACCCTCAGATAACACGGAGTACTATTTTTCTCTCTAACTGGCATGCAATTTTTCAACAAGGAGAAATCTACCGTCGCAATTTTTGACATTACACACACTAATTTCATCAAGTGAAACACTAAAAACAGTCTCTGACCGCGAGATGAAAGCAAACCTATGATGGAGAAAACATCTAAAACAACCTCACAGCTGGCATGAAAAAAAACTAATATTAAGGAGAAATGTGGAAGCACCATTTTCCTGCTACCACAGGGCAAAATAAAAATATATGAAAATTTTACTGAACTAATATGACCTTTAGATTATTATTTTTTTAAATAATTGTATTAGTGGTGCCTTCTAAGCCAAACTACTGCATAGCAGCACATTAAAACACATTGTTCCCGCTGTCGACTAGCATGACTGTGAGTTTTACACAGGCAAGTGTAATGTACCAAGTTTATATTTGACTTTTTCAGTGATTTTGTGGGCTGTGACTGGGACAAAAAGTTCTTAATGAACTAGCCATGTTCTTTTGTTGCAATATCTCAGAATGCTTTATAGTACAACAAGCAATCATAGACTACAGTGGGAGTCTACAAGCTCCAACCCCAGCCAAATGTGATTTCGGAATGTCTGACTTGTGACTGGTGGGAGAGGTCAAACGCAGCTCCTAATAAGGACGAGAGGGATTCTAACAGTAGCAGGAAAAAAAGATATAATGTTAAAAGGATTCTGGCCAAAGAACACGCCATTCTTTGCTCAGACACTTCCTACTTCGCTGCTCCACTTGTGCACACACACGCACGCACACACACAAACGCACACGTTTTTGAAATGAACTTGGGCCTGCAGACAGACAAGTCCAGACTACAGAGGTTTGTGAACATATTTTTTTCATATCCTGTAAGGAAGTCAGCGAGATCCTCTAGCAGTTATCATGACAAAATCGCTGTGACATGCTATACATCATCTAAAGCTATTTTAAACAGAATTCTTTCTATTTATAACTACTATGCATGAAGTTTTTGGCTTCTCATATTCCTTGATAGACTGCATGGGATACCTGGAATGTTTCTGCATACCGCAGGACAATTTTTTGTTGTTGTTGCAAATGTAAAAAGTATGTATAGTAATGACAATGACTGTTTTCAAGCAGGTTTTTCAAAATACTCTCCTTGTCTGCTATTGGTAAAATAAACAGATAGTACCGCCTAAAAGTACTGTAAGATCATTGGTTAAGCCAAAATAAAGTCAGGCAACTTGGAATGTTTTTGAAAGCAACGAAGAAGCAATTTGGGAAGTAAACCACCAAATGGCTCAGTTACATATTTTATTAAATAAAGTATTTAGAGACTTTCAGATAAATACCTCAAAAGAAAATAGTTAAGTAAAACAGAGCATTGATATTGTTAAATAATACCTAGAAATATTTTTTCCTTAAAAATTACAATGAAAAATCATTATAAAGACATAGCAAAGTTAAAGCAAACTTTTAGGGAATATTTACGCTTTTTATAAAAATCTGGGGAGGGGAAGGGGAAGAGGGGAAGGGAAAAGGGAAAAGAAAGGAAAGGAAAGGAAAGGAAAGGAAACTCTGACACTGAATATAAATTTTAAAGAGCTATTTTTGTTGTTGTTTGAAGGAAAACCACAATTTCTCACATGAAAACTTCATTTCTGAATCCAGCAATGACAACTGCAAAAATAATGACTGTTTCAAGCAGGTTTCCTGAACACTCCCCTTGTCTGTCATTGGTCAATTAAACAGATAGTCCCACCTCAAAGTAGCATCGCTGGCTTTAGCCGTAAATTGAGCATTTGAATAAACAAAGCAATATTTTTGAAAGCAATAGAGAAGTGAATTCAACCAACAAACGGCTCACTTATATTTGACTATCCCCAATAGAAGAAAGTATTATACAGAAAAGCTTGTTTTAAAAGCAGTGTTGGAAAAAAAAAAAAAAAGAAAGATACATACATAAAATTACAATTGTGAGAAATAAAATCATAATTACATTTAATATTTACTGAGGCAGAACACAGCTTCCATAGGAAATGGTGAGCAATCATAGCATCTAAAAATAAACACTTTCCCTTGAACATTTATTTGAACTTTAACCTAAAATAATGGGGGAAAACAGTTCATGCATATGTAATTTTGTCAGCTACCCGCTTATGCATGTCTATGTGACAGAAACAGAGACGGAGGCCATTCAGGCTGCAGGTGCAGAGAAGTCCCCTTGTCTCAGAAATCACAGACGGGCCGTGTGCTCAGACTTCAGACAGACGGTTCCACTCAGGCACTGGGGAAAATCACAGGTAATGCTCGCCCTCATTCTGAGAAAAAGAGAGGAGTGCGTGTGCACTCACTTCCTGCTGCCACAGATGTCGAGGTTTGTGTTTACCTCCGCCCACAAACACTGTCGTCTGTGCATGGAGCCCAGCTGTCAGCTGGTTTCGTCATCGTCATCACAGAGGCACACGCTGTTATCGCTAATCAGACCCGTTTCACCCTGACTGAGTCTGCTTTTGAAATCAGTCAAATGATGAAGCCAATGTCACCCACTGTTCAGACTAACATAGTTCCTCCAACCTCATAGCGGGTATATTACATAGACGGACGACCTACAAACTCAAATTGAGCTTTTACACTCCTGAATATAGCTTTATTTAATTAGAGAAACCTATAGCACCTAGTGAAAAACACGTAAAATAAGTAAAATAATATGAATAACACATTTATAAAATATAAAAACCAAATAACGAAAATAATCGAAATAACCAACAAATCCTAAATATGCGTTCTTAACTTATTTCTATTTAGTATAGTTTCTTTTGAATAAATAAAAATAAAATGTTTCATGAAACAAACACATCACATAAACAAATAAAAAAGTAAAATACAACATGTATAACTCAAAAAGTAAATAAATAAATATATAAATAATTCACAACCAGAGACTGGGTCAGCGCTTTTCTCAGAATTGCAATTAAATGTGATTACGGAGATATAGCAAAGCATAAGCAAACTTTTAGCAAATATTTTTTTTGTTTGAAAAATAAACATAAAACACAAATTTTAAATGTAAAATATTGGGGAATTTCTGTAACTACTTCTGTTGTTGGTTGAAGTAAAACCAACATTTATAATATGATATTTTGTAAGAGGATGTTTAACAAATCTTTAAGCTATTTTTCATGATCCCATTTCTCCAAACAACCAACAAATTTAAAAACCACAGTCTCTAATGCTGGATATAAATCTAGAGGATATAGTGGCATGTCTGAATCACAACCTACACTAAAATACTCACTTCCTCTGGTCTTACTTCTACAGAAATGAGAACTACAACTACTTCTATGTAAAAAAAAACAAAAAATTCCTTAAAAGGGACAGTTCATCCAAAAATTGTGTCATCATATATGATCACATGAAGATATTATGAAGAGTGTTAGTAACAAAACATTGTTGTTACCATTGACTTCCTCTGTGTGGAGGGAAAAAAACATAATACTCGAAATACATAACACTTGAAATATCTTTTATGTTCCACAGAAGAAAGAAATGATACAGGTTTGGAAAGACATGAGGGTGAGTGCAATAAATACTAAATGATTTAAAAAAAAATTATGTACTGTCTCTATAATGAAGAATCTATAACAGCACTCATTCGCTTTATCCGGCATGACGGAAAAAGGGGCAAATGTAACATATGCGTCTTTTAAAGTGCTGCTTTGGTTTCACACTTATTTGGGTGTGTTTGTGCACGTTCGTGCGTCCGAAACAGCCCCCTCTTAAACCTCTATTTCCTAAGCTTTGTTTACACTTGACAGCATTGCCAGTAAATGTGTGAGCGCTCTAGCCACATCAATTTCAACTGTATCTGCTGCTTCAATGGAAATGAGGGAAGTGTGAATTTCATTACTAATACCACAAGAGCCTACACACTAAGACAGGATGCTCTGTGGTCTGAGCAGCAACAGCAGCATCGGGTCCTAAACGGGACCCGAGCGTTTACGCACATCTTCAAAGCGCAGCAATTATGACAGACGTCATCACGAAGCTGTGAATAATATTCACAGGGGGAAAAAAGCTGAAGAGAAAAGGGCAGGTTCATGTAGGGGTTCTACCTACAGACACAACGCTTGATCTAACCTCAATTACCTGAATGAAAGTAGATGATCAAACAGCAAAGGTCTTTCTTCTTTGGTCTTGATGCATTATATTAAACAAAACAATTTAGGTGCATATACTGTAATTGTTTTAAGCGCAGTAACAGCAGAAATTTAAGACAATAACATACTGCAGTGATTAGATAATTTTGTAGACCAACTCAGACGTTAGCATCACTCAACAAAGAACCAGTAGCATTTTTCCATTGGCTGTTGAATTGTTTCAGAAAATAAGCTCTGTGACCCACAAATGTTTATGATTATCACATATTCTGTTCATCAATATAATCTTCACAAATATACACAACGTTTACGAATGCATTTGAATTTGAAGCATAAATACAATCGCCAGAAGTAAAAAGCTGGACTATAAATGAACTGCATCACGGTCACATGACTTCAAGGAATAGTTCACCCAAAAATGAAAATTTGATGTTTATCTGCTTACCCCCAGGGCATCCAAGATGTAGGTGACTTTGTTTCTTCAGTAGAACACAAGTGAAGATTTTTAACTCAAACCATTGCAGTCTGTCAGTCATATAATGGCAGTGCATGGGCTCCACTGCTTTGATAGTCAAAAAATATACACAGACAAAAGCAAATTAAACCCTGCGGCTCGTGACGAGGCTTGAGGTTTCGGTTACACACATAAGATTGCGCTGGGCAGAACAAAGGACAGTATTTATATAATTTGTTACCTCTGATCCACTGCAATGTCCAGCTGTCCTGAGCGCGTTCACAACATCCGGCGCGTGACGCTTGTATGTGCTCTGGCATAGTAGACATAGATACATATAAGTAGATGCCTCATCAGTTTCTTGCACAGACTTGATGTTTCGTGTTTAAGACCTCAAATGTATCGCACGAGCCGCCCAGGGTTAATGGAGGGTGCACGATAAATGCATGCGATATTTAATGTGCCTGTGTCAGTAAAGCCGTTCTTAATCAGCGGTAAAATCTCCATTCACTGCGGGCTTTAACCATGAGCGCTTAACTACACATAGCGTTGTTCACTGGACAAGCTGCCGCAAAACCCACGACATATTTTGCGCTGTTTTGCGCAGATTGTATCTGTTTAGTTAATGCTGCTCAATGTGAAAGCCCGCAGGTGATGGAGATTTACCGCTGATTACAGAACCGGCTTAACTGACAAGATGCGCGTTAAATATCGCATGTGATTTATCGTGCAGCCCTAGTTTATTGGTTTTGTCTTGTATGTTTTTTTTTACTCTCAAAGCGCTGGAGCCAATTGACTGCCATTATATGACTGACAGACGGCAAATGGTTGAGACCTTACAAAGCTTTTCTTCTACTGAAGAAACAAAGTCATCTACATATGGATTGCCATGGGGGTAAGCAGATAAACATCAAATTTTCATTTTTGGGTGAACTATCCCTTTCAATGTCACCACCACTAAGCTACTGACAACTATTTATTTAATATTTCAAATCTGCAGTGTAGAAAGTTCAAGTTTGAATAGTTCACAAGAGCACAAGCACACACACAATAAGGCTGTAAAAGCAGACTAGCGAGTAGACAAGTTTTCCTGTTTGGCGTGATGGTGTTTAATGTCCTCGACAATCTCTGTAGTCCCATTTAGCCATTTTTTTCAGGACACCTAAAAAGCTTTAAAAGATCCCAAATGGGGTTTTACTGATGCATTTGATGTCATATAATAAAATGTGAACTTATCTCAAGCTTGTGTTTACCTCAGACCTTATTTCAGGCATTTAGCCAAAAAAATCCCATTGGCTTTGGGATGGTAGAACCGGAAGTTAAAAAATGCTAACTTGTTTCCAATTATTAGGACACATTCCTGCAGGTGCTTATGCAGGCAGTGCAACTTCAAGCCCGGTTTGTGTAATTTCCTGATCCCATTCTCCCTATCACTTCCTGTCCTTCTCTTTACTAAATAAAACATCAAAAAGTGACTTCATGTGCATTATCTAGTCAAATAATGGCTTTACCAACCTCAGCTTGATGCTCTACGCAGCATTTCTTTCTCACCTTCTCACAAACCACAAAGAGAGATCTTGCATTGCTATTGATGCATCACAAATTTCTCTACCCTTTGGTGTCAGGTCAAAGGCTTCTCATTTTTTTAGGACACCTTAAAGAGCAACTAATCCCAAGTCAGGTCATTCCTCCCAAAACCACATGGCGAACCCTCGAAAGGCACCAAGGAGGTTGGGACACCACACAGATCAGAAACCGTGTCAGAAACCCACCGCTGCACCGTCTGCGTCAAGAGAACAACCACTTGTGCAGAAGGGGCTTTCCTGAGCACTTCTCTTTACCTAAAATTACTCAAAAGTCAATTTAACCTTAAAAGTTCCACGTCATTGCATTAAGCAAAGCATATGATGACCTATAAAAAGACAATATAGATAAAGCTGGATGTTTAAATGAACAACATAAGTGCCCTCATTTTAAAAGGATTTTTTTTTCATTTAATAACCCAATTGAGCTACAAACTGGTATTCATCCAGCAATTTGTTATAGTTGTTAAAAGTGTTTTTCTGAGGAAAAAGTCCACAGTGCTTTAGCGAAGAGATAATTTTTCAAACACATGCATACAAAGGCGTACGCACATATTGCAATCATGAGGGGAACTCCTGCTCCTCTGGTCAACGAACTGAAGCGAGCTGTGTGTGTGTGTGTGTGTGTGTGTGTGTGTGTGTGAGTGTGTGTGCACTGTCACAGCTTTTCTCCAGGATTAACACATTCCGAGCCATTTTCAGAACATCTTGAGACTCCAGTCTGAAGGCAAACAGGAGCTCTGTCATCCCTGAGAGGCCTAAGGTCACCAAGTTGTGATTACATAAGTCAAAGGAGAAGGTTTGGGGTCATTTAAAGGGATTTACTGTGAGGAATCTGGTGGAAAATTCCTTAAGTACTCCACTTTCCCGAAGATAAAAAGTTTAAAGTAGGCCACATTCCCCAAAGCAAACTAAACTGTTCATTTCTGTCCCAGGGTTGTGGACTCAACTAAAAGTAAAAAGATCTAAAAATGTTTTGAGGGGTAGTCATGCCCCATCATGGCATGGTTTAGTCCTCGTAAATACATCATTCTTTGGAAATCTGATATAAAACGGCTTCTCTGAACTCGGCTGCTCTACGGGGGAAAGAAACCCACACACAAACACTCTATCGGATGTGCTATTTGATCGTAACTCTTTGGTTCTCTCTCTGTGTGTACAAGCAGACGCTCAGTGTCAAGTTATCACAGCGTTATCAACTCTAAGAATTCACAAAAAATCCTCAGCAGTAAACAAACACATCCACTGATCCAAAACTGTGCCATGCCATTGGCTGATTTACTATCATCATGTGACTTTGGCCCTAGGGCTTAAATTACCTTATGGTGACCTCAGCTTCCTAAAAAGGCGACTGCTGTCTAGATCATTTACGACGAGGCACTTACAATGGTAGTGAATGGCATTATTTTTCTGAGAATTTAAAAGCAAAAATGTGAATGTTATAAAAGCACTTAGTCTACCGTTGGATATTGTGAAATAATATTACAATTTAAAACAATTGTTCTCTAATAAAAAATATTTTAAAATATAATTTATTCCTGTAATGTAAAGCTTAATTTTCAGCATTGTTACTCCAGTCTTCAGTGTCACATGATCCTTCAGAAATCATTCCAATATGCTGATTTCGTCCTCAAAACCCATTTCTTATTATTATCAATGTTGAAAACCATTGAGCTGCTTAATATTTTTTGTGGAAACCACGATACATTTGATTTTTTTTGGATTCCTTAATGAATACAAAGGTCAAAAATGATAAAGTCTTTATTGTCACTTGATCAATGTAATGCTTCCTTGCGAAATAAAAGTATTCAGTTCTTTCAAAAGAAAACAAAATAATCTGACTGACTCATGAACAGATCACTTCTGTTAAAACATATTTGCTTAATTATTCATTAGACCTGTAAGGGTTTTCGTCATTTTTTTATGGTCATTTTAGGGATTTAGGTATTACATTGTCATGGCAACAAAACTGTAAAGTTGAAAATATCTTCTTTAAAATATCTTGTTCATGTTGTGTGGTTATTTGTTTGAAACGGTGAATATTTTCATTATTTGGATTACAGATTCACTTTCATTGTAACAGTATCTTTTTGGAGCGACAAGACGTAATTAACTTTTGTAGTAATCAAAACTATGCTGCAAATGAGTTTAACTAGTAATGAACCCAGAATATTCCTTTAAACTGAACGAATGGTTAGCCAATGGATGCTCCACATTCCACTGCAGTAAATAGATCCGGCTCTTGTTAGAACTTTTCTTAGAAGTGGCGTAAAAAGTCTAAAAAAATGAAATTCTTTGAGATACCATATCCACCTTAAATGTTAAAAAACAATTTGCTGTTGTGACTGGAAATATTGTCTTTTTATCTTACCATAACCATCTAGTATGTTAAATTGATTTCAAACTGAAATAAATTCTGCTGTTGCACTTCAGATCTCTTACCCGGATCATTTCGGCCACATAGCTCTCTGGCCCTGTGAACTCCGTGGAGTCTTTCACTTTCACCAGCACGATGAAGAAGAGATAATGCCACATGTTGTGCTCCACCTTAATGTGCTCCTCAAACGTCACTGTTTTGTTGTCAAACTTGTCCCTCTCCAATCCTGTAGACCAGAAACACAGTTACAACGAAATGAGATTGTAGCAGTTGTTGTAAATGGGCCTTGCCACATGTACCTGGTTTTTAAGGGTTACAGTCAGTTTAGAAGATCAAGATTAAGAGTAATCTTGAAGTGACAAGCTGCCCAATGATCAATTGTCCAAAAAGAAGGGTTTGTTTAGTTCAGGAACTTATTTAGCTCTATGCAGTTCGTTCAGTGAGAGGGAAACCAATCCTTTAAGACGCTGACATGATGCATTACACAATTTCTTTCTTAAAATTGGTTTGGTTTAAAAGAAAACTGTACTATCTGGAAGAGGAAGTAGAACCACAGGGAAACTGTTTGTATACAAGCATGAATGGTGCGTGTTATGAGCAAACGGAGGTTATGAATCTTGTGATGGTCACAAACGAACAGCCTAATTTGGATGCGTGATTGGTGGGCAAACACATTGGGAAACTGTCACTTGACTGCAACACGTCATCTACTCTCCAATCGCACGTTTGTACTGCTCATCTGTGTTAGTCATGGATCGGGAAATCGCCCGAGAGATTAACTGAATCCCAACAAGTCGAGAACAGCGTCCTTATATAATCACTGTGAGATTTATGATCATTTACAGCTGATCTCACACTAACATGGTCAAACACGCCAAGTGGCAACAGGAAGCCACTCCACCACCTCCACAGTGAGTTATGACTAAGACTTCTGGTGAAGAGGGGGCGTCCTAATGTTTATGCTGGAGCTAAACAGTTTTATGCGCCTATGAAATTTATGGGACATAGGCAGAGGCGGACAAAGTACTCAACTCCATTACTTGAGTGAAAGTACAGATACTGCTGGTCAAATATTACTCCATTACAAGTAAAAGTTGTAAAGACAGATTTTTACTTAAGTAAAAGTACAGAAGTACTCGCTTTTAAAAGTACTTAAGTACCAAAAGTAAATTTCCTTTTTTATGTCAACGCACTGTTTTATTGTTGTACGTAGTACTTGCAATACTTCTGAAGCAACTTAGAATACATTACACCTACTGAATACACTGACTAGCTTGTAGTATATTTGGAATAAAGAGCTTTTAAAATGTTAAAAACCTATGGGGAAAAAAAAACAAAACAAAAAAAAATATTTAACACCCCTACCCACCCCCACAAAAGCAGGATGGTAGTGATCTCACACAGCCCTGACAGTGTGCACACATCTATGTGTAGCCATTCATCCACATTTGAACAGAGTGGACAGTCAAATCCTGTAAATACAGCGTGATAAGGAAGAAAAAAAAAATCAAACCTGCTTTAAAACCCAGCAACACAACTGTAGCTGTATAACTTTACAACAGCAACACTGCTTTAACAAAAAAGCAAAACAGCAAGACTTATTTGACATCAAAACAAACATTTTAAATGCTGTCTAATCGCTCTCGCTGTACTTTAATGTCACACAAAGAACAGTCTGTGCAGTGCTGCTTCAAGTCCAACACCTATTGTGTTTTATTAGGAGAAGCACAACAGTTCTTCTGTGGCTTTATAGGTAATATTTTCACTTACACAATTAAGCAAAATCAGACAATATTGTGTCTAATATAAACCACAATATTAACTTCTTATTATTGAATTGTTGTAAATAAATATCACATTTGCAACTGGTCAGTGTTCAAAAAATGCTGGGAAATCACTTCATGTAGCCCTACAAGAGTGATTACTGATAAACTGTCTGAAAAAAAAGTCACATTTTAGAGAAAAAAAAAATCACCCACTGACTTTCAAAGCTGCTACATAGTAACGACTTTCTACTTCGAGGACCTTGATAGAAATGTAGTGAAAAGTACAATATTTGTCTTTCAAATGTAGTGAAGTTAAAGTCATAAGTTTCCAGAAAAAATAATACTCAAGTAAAGTGCAGATACTCAAAAAGTGTACTTAAGTACAATACTCAAGTAAATGTACTTAGTTACTGTCCGCCTCTGGACATAGGTGCATGAACACATCTGTGATTCACTGAAGATAACTTAATAAAACTCTGCAAACCTTTGGGAGGAATGAGTTACATCTCAAAATGACAAAGGCTCATAAATATTAATTAGGATATGTGCATGCTTTACTGTTTTTAGAAATAATTTATGTGATGCATTGCTTGCAGCAGAGTACATTTCTAAGCCAAAACAGAAATATGAACAACAAAATACCAACTAGAAATTTTGAAAATCATTTAAACAACGACTAAGCTGTTACTTTTCAATATATAATGTTCTCAAATGGCCTTGGTTTGATATCCTCTTTTTTACATCCCATGCCCCTCTCAGTCCCAGGATTTTGTAGGTCAGTGGATAAAAGCCTAGATCTGCAATGAAGCTTTAAGCATAACTTGTCCTTCTGGTGGTAATTTTTTCGATTCGAGTATAAGGTTTTAGGTTCTAATTTGCCCTAATAAAAATTTTTATTTTAATAAACGAAAATTTCAGTTGTATGTCAGGGGGTTTGGAGCAAGATTTTTGCATTTTGTTTTGCGATTCGACTGAAATGAAAGGCCATCCACAGAGAAGTAATAATTTGGGTATTTGGCGTTGAGGCCGTGTAGACACTCACCACAAATAAAGCAAGTCGTTTTCAGAACCTCCTCTTTCTTCTGCTTTTCACTTCTGAGGTCAGCAAAGGTGTCAATGATGACTCCAAAAATGAGGTTGAGGACGATGATGATCACCATGAAGAAGAAGAGGAGGTCGTAGATCACACGGGCTGCAAACAGAGGCTCCTACGGAGAAAAGAGACGCAAGAGGTTTTAATGTCAGTGTTGTTTCCAATTCAAGATCCTCCCAATCAACATTCAATAATAGACCAGTGTTCCTCTAACTCTGTCCAACTACCCTTATCTTTGAGCGACCAAACGCACTGTTTGAGAACTACAATATTAAAGACCTGATTTTTTTTTCCAAAAAATTATTTACTAAAAGAGTGAAAAAAATGATTGATTGGCTATCCAAATGCACCAATCAGTGATCATAACAGCATTTGTAACAACAATGAAGTGTGTGATTATTCAACAGTGTTATTTTAGGATCAGTGAGATATCCAATAGCTTTTATAAAACTTTAATTGTTTTTATTATTATACTTTCGGTTTTCAGAATATATTTTGGGAGGCATCAATATATGAAATATATAGATATAATTGGTTTTTAGCATATAGAGAGTATATAGATAATATATATATATATTATATCGTTTTATACTGATTTCAGATTCTCAATGAAATTGAGTTAAGAAGTTTGACTAGATATTTTTATTTTTTATAGTAACGATCCTTTATTTCAAGTAAAAAAAATAGTTTTAGTTTTTAAATAATAATAAATATAACACTTTTCGCACCACAGAATTGCGAAAGTGGAACGAAAAAGTGATTGTTTTCAAGCGGTTCCGACACCTATCCACCCCAAATTTAATATTGAGGCCCTTGTGTGGTACCTCTTTAGAAGGTTTGCGCAGAACATCTCCGACCCCACCGCCGCTCCGCAGGCCGTGGCTCAACACGGTGACGATGCACATGAGCAGGCGAGTAGAACGTCTCTCCTTATCCGCAATCACGACCGCAGTCGATTGTACTCCCACACCTGCAGGAAACAGAACATCAATCAAGCGCTAAACAAACAAACAAAAAGTCTTATATCGGACAAGAGCTATTAGTACTTGGATGTCACAGAAAGTTCTCAGGGACTGGAAACGGAACATCCATGCAAATATGTAAAGCAAAAACTAGCATTTGTGCTTAAATGCTTTCCTAAAATAGGGCCCAAAGCTATCAGATCATAACACACATTACACATTCACAAAGAGCAAAGATAATTTGCAAACAAATACAGAACTATTTATACAACCAGATTTGTATATTTTCTAAAGGAAACGTGAGTGGTGCTAGCTATGATTGCGAAGGTGTTTCTAAAGATATCTATTAAATATAAATCTAAAAATATTATATCTATTAAATTAATGCTGTTTTTTTTACTTTCTATTTATCAAAGAATACTGCAAAATAAAAATATCGGAATGATTTCTGAAGGATCATGTGGAACTGAAAGACTGCTGAAAGTTCAGCTTGCCATCACAGGAATAGCAGCATTTTAAAATAGAAAACCGTTATTTGAAATTGTAATTACAGCATGGTGAGCATAAGAGACTTCTTCAAAAACATAAAAAAAATCTAACAACCCTGAACTTATTACAGTAGGTGTGTACCAAAGTTTAAAGGGGTCAAATGATGTGATTTCATTTTTTCCTTTCTCTTTGGATTGTTACAAGCTGTTCGTGAATAGATAGATCACTAAAGTTGCAAAGACTAAAGTCTCATAACCCAGAAAGAGATATTCTTTATAAAAGTTAAGACAACCACGCCTACCTAAAATGCCTCGTTCAAACACGCCCACACATGTCTACGTCACTGTGTGGGAAAGAAGGCGTAACTTGATTATTCGGCTGTAGTATGTGTTCCGCCGCCGCCATGTCGTGAGTTTCGTGTGAAACTACTTTGTTGGTCTTCCAAAAGAGGACACAACTAGAAATAAGTGGTTACGTTGTAATTACAACACTGTTCCAGAACAGTTCAACCCAAATATTCAGATGTGTGCAGCACATTTTATGGAGGACGAGGACTGTTTCCTGGGAGAGTAGCCTACAATGCCGGTGTTCTGACAAATAATGCTGGCTCACAGCCTGTAAGTTCGCTTTCATATTTAAAGTATTTGCCACTGATGATTCAAACGCGAGTTTTGAGCATTGTAGAGTAACGCTTGTTGTTTGTAGTTTCTCCGATCACAAATGCAGACAGAGTTTTATGTTTACGCGGCGCGATGTAACGCAACGCGTAAAAAGACAGTATAAGTCATTATAATCAGTAATTATGTCCCCACTGGATGCAACAAATGCCTCGTTTATAATAGGTTTAATTGTTTTTGTCTCGTCGCGTCGGGACACGGCATCACAGTATGGTAAGGGGCGTAACATTTCCGTCACACACTTGAGGTATTCAGCCAATCACAACGCACTGGATAGCTGGCCAATCACAGCATACCTCGCTTTTCAGATCGATGAGCTTGTAAAAATCGACGCGTTTCAGAAAGCGGGGCATAGAGCTGAAACAATAATGTACAGTGTGTGGAAAATAATGTGTTTTTTTAACCTTAAACCGCATAAACACATTTCATTACACCAAATAATGCTCTTTTTTAGCAACATCATATGACCTCTTTAATATTTTGATCATTTGTTAAACCTAAGAAACACCATTTATGAGAAATAGCAATGCTAGCCTAAGTTTCAAACTGGCCCCAAGTGAGGTCTTTCAATGTTAGCTGATGAGCTAAACAAGATAAGACACATTCCCGGGTGCAGACAGGCCATGCGCCACAGGTTCAGTGGGTTCCAATTGGCCGATCACCTCCAGTGATCAAATTAGGCTGGCCTTGCATCTTAAATTCGTACACACTCAAAGACCCGCTTACAAATCTGAATTATACTGGTCTGACCTCAAACCCCGAACCAGCATGAACCCGCTGAGCATTTAGTGCCTGACTGTAATTAACCTCCGACCACAAACATCACCCACATACTCTACCAGGGCTTCTTGAGGACACTGAGCCTCTCCTTTCCTTGTCTCATGGCCAGGCCATACTACTCAGATTTAACTATGAGTCTGTGTGTGAAGGAGAGAGTTGTGGGTGACGGGGTCCATACCATCCATCATGGTCTCTGTGGAACAGTTCTCCCCTTTCCGGCACACCGCACCTGCCAGGAACTCTCCCATCTTACTGGCGGATTGCTCTGAACATAGGGGAAAAACTGCAGATTAGGAGCTATAGATTGTTACTTTTAACGAAACATTGTGTTTTATAATGAAATCAATATTTATTTAAATATGATTAATATACTATTATAATATATGATTTAATATAATTTTAGGTTTTGGGTTGTCGATTTTATCTCTGAAAGATAAGTTCTAATGTTCACCAAGTATGCATTTATTTGATCAAAAATACAGTAAAAACTGTAATATTATTACATTACAATAAGGTAATATTATAATATTATTACGATTTAGAATAACTGTTTTCTATTTGATTATGTTTTAAAATTGTATTTATTCCTGTGATGCAGAGCTGAATTGTCAGCATCATTACTCCAGTCTCCAGTGTCACATGATCCTTCAGAAATCATTCTAATACGCTGATTTGCTGCTCCAGAACATTTATTATTATTATCAATGTTGAAAACAGTTGTGCGGCTTAATATTTTTTATATATTACGAATGCCTTTACTGTCACTTTTGCTCAGTTTAATGCATCCTTGTTGAATAAAATTATTAATTTCTTAAAAAAGAATCTTACTGATCCCAAACATTAAATGGTAGTATACATAACTTTTTCACATTAAAATAAGGAGAATTACATTTTTTTATGATATAATAATGATATTCAGGAGTGAAATGACCTGAATTGTCATTAAAATAGTCTCAGAATGTAAAAAATAGGATTTATTTTGTATAAGCATACAACAAAATTTCTTATGTCTTTCTTTTGATTTTAGGGTGGCCCATACATGTTATTGACATGTTTTGCGAAATAACCGGCTAGATCTTTAAAATCTGACCTGTTGCATGACACAACAAGAGATTTCCCATGTACAATGTGGACTGCCATGTCTATTTCAAAGATACATTTTCAGACTCCGAGCACAGCTTTGAGCAACATCCATCTGTTTTTCTCACCAAGAGTTTTATTGGGTATCCTGTCCACGGTCAGGATGAAATCATCCTTGAAGATGATGTATCCAACGATGGAGAAGAGGTAGACCAGGATGAGAGCCAGCACTGCGGTCAAAACAATCGAGCGGCCGTTCCTGGTTACACTCTTGATGACGTTTAACAGTGTCTCCTCTCGGTAGATCAGGTCAAAGAGCTGGAAAGAGACAGTGTGTGTGTATACAGTATACATCTTGGTGAACGTGTGAGAGGTCAGAGTTAGAAGAGACGTCCACGTGTGAAAGATAGGTTACGGTATGTCTGATGGAGTGATTGAAAGTGTGTTTGTGTATTACTCACAAGCAAGCTGTAGAAGAAGACATGAACAAAGACTCCAAGGCTGCATATAATGAGGTAAAGCAGATGATACAGGAACTCCACATCCATAATCATGGCCTTGTATCCTCTTGTGAACGTACCGCGATTTCCCACGAAACTCATTAGAAAAATCACTTTATTGCACACCTGAAATCACAACCATCACGTTAAGAGATTTCAGTGGAGTTACAAACTGAATTTTGGCTCATATATAAAAAGTTGAGGTCAAATTTAGCAATGAGAACATTTATCTGTAGCATATCATTAAGGATATACAAACAATTGAATCAACCACAAATTACAGGCTGAAGTAATTGCATCAGTTTTCAATGTCCGCATTATGAAATGTTTCCATGAACTTATTTTGAAATCTTTTTTATACATAAAACCACTAAATCAAAGCATTAAGCGAATTATTTTCAATAATGTAAGCAAGCCTCAACTGTTAACTTCCTAAAGGGTGCAAGTCTGTTTATGAACAAAAAAAGTTACTAGCTCATGCTGTTTTGTAGGAAATAAATACCGTTTAAATGTTCAGAGTCAGACTTTTTTTCTTCTTTTTTTGAAAGAAACGGAAACTATTATTCAGCAAGGATGCATTAAATTGATCAAAAGTGATTTTACACTTCATCAAATAAAATAAAATGTTCTTTTTAACTTCCTACTCATTAAAGAATCCTAAAAAAACTGTATCATGGTTTAATGCCTGAAATAGAAAACGGTTATTTTAAATTGTAATGATATTTCACAATATTACTGTTTTTATTGTATTTTTGATCAAATAAATGCAGTCTTAGTAGGCATTAATGAGTAAATACTTGATTTATTATTATATTTTTCTTTACAAAGATTCAAATCTTACACCCCCAAACTTCGGCACTGATAGTTGGTTTGAGCATCTAAGGCTACATTCCCACTGCGAGCCTTAGTGCTCAATTTTGATTTTTGCTCAGATCTGATTTTTTTTGTATAACTGTTCACATTGTTGTTTTAAATGTGGCCAATATATGATTTCCAGTGTGAACAGATCATGCTTCTGAATTGACCCGCATGCGCAAAAGAACAATACGAACAGGGTTGCCAGGTTTTCACAAAAGAATCTGCACAATAGCCTCTCAAAACTAGTTCAAAACTATCTCAATCGTGTTCTGGGGGATATATCGCTTTAATGGGGTCGCTTAAACCCGCAGAGTTGGAAAACAACCAGTGGAAAAGATGAAAAAGTTGCCCAATTCTGCGGGAAAACTGAGGACTTGGCAACACTGAAGGTCCTTGCACACTTGGCAACACTCGTCTATTGAAGTAACACGGAGGACATAAGTAAGCAATTACGCATTTATTTATAGTGTGATCTGTCGCAGAAGCCAGCAAAATTATGTGCAGGCAATATGAAAAATAAAGACAAGGATGTGGCAGAAGAGAGCAGAGTTTTGAAACTTTAAGAGCCCTTATGTTTTGCTTGTATATGGAGTTGTCACTGTAATACTTATAAGTTCTGACACATCACTGTACTTCCACTGACTACCTTTTACAACTGTCTTGATAGCTTTGGGTATGCAAAATCTTTGAAGTGACTCCCATGAGCGCAGAATCGTGACAAAAGTTGATCTAGAGTGACGTAAAAGTCGCATGAATTCCGATAGGACTGTTCACACTGCAGACATCTGACCTGTATCGGATTTAGTATCACATATGGAAGTGGCACAAATCGGAATTGAAAAGATTAGATTCCATGTGGTTTGTGCTGTTCACACTGTCATGAGAAAAAGAGATCTGAGTCACGTGGGCCACATTTGCCTGCAGTGTGAATGTAGCCTAAGTGTGCACACTGTTAGGGGAAGTGTTATTGTGTGAGCCGAGTCCATTTTAACATCGGACTGTGAAAGCCGTGTGGAATCCCCCAGTGACGTTCGACACACCTTGGTGCAAAACATACCGAGCTGCCCTCTAACAACACCGCCGACCCGACGAGTTTTGTCAAAAGACTGTCGGTTCACTCACATTGAAGGCTCCGAGAAGGAACAGTGTGGGCTCCAGGCCGACTGAAAATATGAGGCGTAATATGGTGGAAGCAATGAGAGCCCGAATCCCATGAGGTTGGGGCAGTACTATAACTATGGCCAGTGAAACCAACATTGCCGCCCAAAGCAGTGCAGAGAGGTGTGGCTCCAGGGTGCCTGAGGAAAAAAAGGTAAACACGTTTTAGTGCAATCAATCATGCTCTGGGATAAAAACACCACAGAAGTGGCATGTTATCATGCCATCTGTCATGGTTGCAGCGTCACCGATGTTTCAGGCCTTGTGTTCAACTATCTCAGGGACTCAACTTAGATTTTGATCAACAATCCAGTGCGTTTCTGGGAATTGTGTCATTTTTAGGTTGTTTCAACATGTGCAGGCTGTCTCGATCAGATTATGGAAATATGAAAATGAGAATTCTGTCATAACTTACTTGCCCTCATGATTTCTTTCTTCCGTGGAATACAAAAAAAAAGTGAATGAAGACTTGTGCTACCGAGCTCCAAAACATTCCATATAATTAACATTTCATACAATTTCAGTCATACGGATTGTTATGGTACTTTTAGGTGCTTTTTTATAGCTCTTTCACTGCATATTGAAAATGGGAGTCAAGAAATTCAGCTAAACTTCATGATTACAGGTCATAGGCCTTCATGGTCATAGGCTTGCAACAAACAGAATTCCATTTTTAGGTGAACTACCTCTAACTATTTTTGAGAAATAACAGAAGTGCAGATGATAAGCTAAGATTATATTCATTGTCACTACCCATGACTGCACTGCGATTCTGTACAGCAGATCTAAATGGGATTCCCTGAAGTACTTGCAGTTTCACCTGTTGAACATGTTCGGGCACATTCTAGCCCTCAAGGGAAAGATGCTTTGAAAAAAATTTTTTTGAAAAAAAGTTACATAACCCTGAAAGAGTGACACATTTGAATACGTTACGGTTCGATGAAGCTTTGTCATCAGCCGCTCTGGCATCGTATTTAATCCTTGTTTAAGTCCTGTTCTATGCGAACGACAATGAAATGTACAGTACAGCGAGGTCTTATGTGGGAATACATTAGTAGGATTGCTAAACAGGTGTGTGTGTATGTAGAGAAGAAAAATGAGATCAGTCTGATTTGCAGGATCTTCACAGAGGCAATGGTTCCAGATCACTCACTCGCTCTCCCGCCTGCGAGTAGACCACATGACAGGTGCTTGTTACATAACCCGGCGTGCTAAAAATATCACGGCTGAAAGATGCATGAGCGTCGGGTACCGAGCAAGGACAGCCTTCACAGCCGAGCCGAGCTGGGGTTTGGACCGACAGGGCTGGTGGGCGGCCAGGAAATATTCAGAATCGAGGACGTCTAAGCCTCCATTCCATTCATTTCCACAACTCCACACCCACACACACACACACACACACCCAAACAGACTACACTGAAAATCTAGGACTCAAGATCTAATTTATACCTGGAAATCAAGTTTTAGGATTTTGAGTATGTATATGAAGCACAAGTTAATCTAATTTTAGAATCGCTTATCAATATATTCTGGAGAACATCAGGCTTTGATCATGTCAGCATGAATGCCACTGTCATTAAAGCAAAAGTGGGACATAGTTCACAAATTTGTTACACTCAAATTATTATTTGTGAAGAACTGGTTGTAAAGAAAATACTGTATTAAATAACATATATGAAAATGTATATCACAGATATAAAATATTAATCTATACTGTAGAAATTAAAAATAATAATAAATAATGTACTATCTGAGCCCTCATCGTGTTGCAAGAATGGCAACAATTCTGGTCGGCCACTCGTACACACTTCGTAATTTCTGTATGGCCTCGTCGTTGACCTTTACAATACTGTATACGCCGTACTGACCTCTGCAAAAGGCCTTTATAATCGGCTTTAAACGTACTGTTTAAAATGGTCAGAAGACAATTGATTTTGAAGTGCCCACAATGAAATTGACAATAATGTTGAACAACATAAGAACTGACAAAGTATAATATACAATGAAGCAGGATTATGGCGACTGAGAATTCACTGTCCAATAATGTAAAATTAGTGATTATGTAGACTGTATAAATGAATTATTTTCATCACAAGGTTTTTTTTGTGTCATAACAGTGTAATAATATAATAATAAAAAATATATTCATAGAATTAAATCACATTAAACATTATTATATTTAATACAAATTATGATAATGAATTAATAAATACAAAACCCATTATAATCAATCACTTAAACAATAAATAGATTATATTGAAAAAAAAAAAAACATTAATCCACTACAGCACAGCGAGTTGATCATATGAAAGTGGTGAAAAAAGTTTAATCTTTTATAAACTTGTGGCCTTGACTTAAGTACGGTTATCCGTGCCCGTGGATATGGCATGCAACAGTAAAACTTTGAAACAAACCCAGTCAGTCAAACATAATGTTGCGGTGCAAGAAAAGAGAACTTAGGAACTACTATATTCTTGTTAAAAATATCCAACAGCCTATTATAAACATCTGGTCAGTTTACTGATTGGTTTACAACATGTTTATTTGCAATGACACGATTCTAATTCACCGTTAACATGTCCTTATCAGCGGTTCTTGGTTTGCATTTCGACTGACTGGACTTGGGACAAAAAAAAATCGTCCTGGCATATATTTTGGGTCCAGCGTCCCACTCTCCACTTCGATATATACGTATATATATATATATAATATATAGATATATATATTATATATACAGTATATATATATATATATATATATATATATATATCTATATATATCTATATATATATATATACCCGATACCAGTCAAAAGTTTTTGAACAGTAAGATTTTTTATGTTTTTAAAAGAAGTCTCTTCTGCTCAGCATGGCTGCATTTATTTGATCCAATATATAGTAAAACTGTAATAGTGTGAAATATTGTACTATTTTTTTCTATTTGAATATATTTTAAATGTCAATTTATTCCTGTGATTCAAAGCTGAATTGTTTAGCATCATTACTCCAGTCTTCAGTGTCATACAATCCTCCAAAAATCATTCTTATATACTGATTTGGTGCTCAAGAAACAATTATCATTATTATTATTATTATGTTGAAAACAGCAGAGTAGAATTTTTTTTTATTAAGATAGAAACTCGTTTTATTAAAAAGTGTTTACGGATTCTACACTCATGGCGCGCAGCCGTGCACACACATTAGGATAGGTTAGATGCCTGCCTCTGCTGTGAGTCCCTATCAAGCACTTTACAGATTACACTACTCTCTTCTTCTCCTCCTGCCTTGCTCTTTGGGCCGCATCACTCACCGCAGAGCAAGCCTGTTCTTGATAAATCTCCTGTGAAAACACGGGAAAAGCCGACGAGGAAGTTGGGGTGATGCGATCTTTATATAGGCGGAGCAAAATATTTAATCATTCCGTCTATATTGTGATTGGATGTTTACGCTGTCAATACAGTAGACAAACCAATGGGCCACTGGCTGTTCGCTGTCCCTGCGTGAAGGTTTTCTGTTGGCCCCTTAAGTGTGTCGGCCCACCGGGAAAACGCCCGATATGCCCGATTACCAATCCAGCCCTGCCTGACACAAACCCATTCTTAAATGGTTAGTTCACACAAAAATGAAATTAGCCCATAAATTACTCACCCTCGAGTCATCCTTGGTGTATATGACTTTCTTCTTTCTGATGAATCCAGTCGGAGTTATATAAAATGCCACTCAGCGCAACGCCAACATCTTACGTCATCCTCCTGGAGCTGCTTCCATGTACAACTGTTGGCGCAAGCTACATTAAAGTGATTATTACGTTTTGAATATAGATATTTTTCTTACAAAAACGCATCGTTTCGCTACAGAAGGCCTTTGTTCACCACTCGGAGCCGTGTGAGGCACTTTTTTATGGATGGGCGCTTTTTATTAAACTTCTTTTGGACTGATGCATGCAACACCAACTGAGTGCCATTAAACAGCTTGAAGATCAAAGACCATTTTTAATATAACTCCGACTGGATTCGTCTGAAAGAAGACATAATTCACCTAGGATGACTTGAGGGTGAGTAATTTATGGGCTAATTTTCATTTTTGGGTGAACTAACCCTTTAAGTCGCTGGGGTATATTTTTAGCAATAGCCAAAAAAAACATTGTATGAGTCAAAATTATCGATTTTTCTTTTATGCCAAAAATCATTAGGATATTAAAGATCATGTTCCATGAAGATACTTTGTAAATTTCCTACCGTAAATATATCAAAACTTAATTTTTGATTAGTAATATGCATTGCTAAGAACTTCATTTGGACAATTTTAAAGGTGATTTTCTCAGTATTTCGATTTTTTTGCACCCTCAAGATTCCAGATTTTCAAATAGTTGTATCTCGGCCAAATATTGTCCTATCCTAACAAACCATACATCAATGGAAAGCTTATTCATTCACCTTTCAGATTAATTAAAAATGACCCTTATGACTGGTTTTGTGGTCCAGGGTCACATATTGAATCTGTACCAGAGCTGTAGTTCAGTGTGTTTTTGGCTCCCAGAGGAGCCCTTTGTTTTAGAGACTAAAAGAGATTTCAATTAAAAGCCCAAATGCTCATGCGCACTTTGAGAAAGGGAAAGGCCCAAAACAAAAGACCCCTCGGAGCCTGACCCCAGCCTGAACAATGCAGAGTTTATGCCAATCACAATGTGGCGCTTATGCCAGTCACAATGACTGGACAATCACTACTCAACACAACATACAAGAAAGAACGAAAGAAACACAGAAAGGCCTCAGAAACATTACTTATACCTAGTTACGCCATCAGTTACATTTGAATGTAGGATGATATTGATCACAAACGTTAACACAGGCAGCTTGTGCTTAAGCTGTGATATAAGAATGAACGCTTTGTCTTTATCTGGGTCTCTGTTTTCAGGGCCAAATCTCAGCTGACATAAACAGGTGTCGTATTCCTTCGACATGTATACAAACACACACTTTTGATCAGAAAGAGCAGGGAGGAGATATAGACACACAGTCCTAACAGCTTATGAGATTAGGGAAATAGTGTGCGTGTGAGCGCTGGAGTCAGGTGACATGTTATGCAAGTGATCTCGGATAAGAGGGCAAGATCAATAACCAGGTTATGCAGGAAAGTTATGTCGATAATTATGACACCCCATAAAGAACACACACGCTTTTGGATCAGAAATGCTTTCAGATGTGTTTGAAGGTATATATGTGTCTGTATTTTAGTTTTGTTTTCTCAGCATTTTTTTTTATATTTTACAAAAAAAAATCATTCTTGATTAAATGCTTGATTGAATGTGTGGGTGGGCTGAAAATTTGAACTATATAACTACAAGAGAACTGTATGCTACTGAGGTAAGTGAAGGACATCATATCGCTCAGAATGAATGAATAATATAAGATGTGCTATGACAGAAGTGAGGCCAGCAGCATTTTTTGTTGGAGCTCTGTTATGTAGGCCAAATTATGTCTTTCAGGGGCTGTTTGTGCTGAAAGTAGGTCAGTGAAGTGTCAAGTTCCAGCATCTGTTGCTGACTGCACCCAATTACCTCCATGAAAACAGCAATCTGTACTCTAGCAATGTTAATCAAAGTTGTGGTTGGTATTCTAACAATTACAGAGCACTTAAAGGGATAGTTCATCTTCCCAAACACAATTAAGATATTTTTGATGCATTCTGACAGCTCTCTGACCCTCCATAGACAGCAAGGGAACTAACACGGTCAAGGCTCAGAAACGTAGCAAGGAGATCGGTAAAATAATCCATGTGACATCAGGGGTTCAACCGTAATATTACGAAGCTACGAGAATACTTTTTGTGCGAAAAAAAACTAAAAAAAACAATTTGTCTCCTCCGCATCACCCTGTAGCGCCATTTTGGAGAATATCAGCTGGACGTAAACATGTGTATGCTGTTCTGTGTCAGCTGCGTCACACGGATATGCTGTTTTCGTTCAGATCAAATCACAACAACGTAGGAAACAATTCTACACATCCGTTGTTTTACGTCCGCTGATATCTCCAAAATGGCCTACATGTGACGAGGAGATGATGTTGAATACCAGTGTTTTTTTTTGTGCACAAAAAGTATTCTCATAGCTTGTTAATTAGCTTTTGAACTTTGAAAATTACGGTTGAACTTCTGATGTCACATGGATTATTTTACAGATCTCCTTGATACGTCTCTGGACTTGGGAACATTTCAATTGTATTGCTGTCTATGGAAGGTCAGACAGCTCTCAGATTCCATCAAAAATATCTTAATTTGTGTTCCGAAGATAGCGAAGTCTTACAGGTTTGAAACCAGCATGAGGGTGAGTAACTTAATGAAAGAATTTTCATTTTTGGTTGACTATTCCCTTGTAGTGTGTCACAAAGCACAGTAGTTTGAAAAGATATGCCCAAAGCCCCTAGCTGGTTCGACTATTTCAGGATATTTTTGAAGTGTGTGATCCGGGAGTACCCTCTAATGGCAATAATTACCCACAATCCATTGTGCTTTGGTGAAGGATTCCGTTCAGAACTACAAACACGAATAAAAAGTGTTAAAAAACAAACAATAAAATGGCAGATGTGCGCGACCAACAGTTAACTAGAGAGGTTTAGATAAAGGGGTTTGAGTTACTAATAATCAACATTTAACCTGGTAAAAAAAAATATATATAACCAAAATATTAATAAAATATGAGCAGAGTTCTCGGCATGAAAGACCTGCGATTGGCAGATCAATGTGCTACTTCTTTTTCTCTCCAATATGGTAGGAAGTTCAATTAAATTAAATGTGGAGGATGTTAAATGTGACAAGATGATTGACAGAGCAGTTTAAACAGTCACAGAATGCAGGTAACTAAGCAACAGAGCGTCCGTTAAAGACGCAGTTGTATGACGTGATAGTATGTCCCAAAGCTTACCTACTCTTCTACTACACACTCAAAAGTGTGTATTTTTCTTCACCAAAAGAGTACATACTACAAGGGCATAGTATTGTGCCTTACAATCTTTGTATGGAAACTTCCCTATGCAGTTCCCCTTGGGGGAATCCTCGCTGCCATTTTTTAAGTGCGTTCCACTTCATAAAGTGGAGGGGTAAAGTTTATATGGACAGACCCTCGACCACTCGATTTTGACCGAGGGAGCGAGTCATATGCACACTTCAGGCCGCTCCACAGACCACAATGCAACACGACAATGACGTCATCGCAGATCGCGTTTAATTTATCCCCACCCCAAACAACTCTATAATATATAAAATTTTCTAAAAACATTTATAACAGCCCAAGCATACCAATATACGTATAGAATGCTGCACCAAACAAATCCGTAAGGGGAAAAATGTAAACAATAAATCAACTCATGGAAGCTTCAAAGATCAAAGGCTAGGAGTTCCAATTCAGTCCATTGCAAGGGTTCCGCCAGTAGTGGGCACTCATGCAACGTAATCAATGACGTACATCCGGGTAAATGAGACAGAGTGAAGTTTGCGAGTGAAGGGCATAAAAAAAATTAACTGGAACGCAGCCCTCGAGACACGGGCGATTCTTGGCCATAGTGAAATCATGCAGAACAAACAGCCTAGAACAGTGACAGATTTGGTTGAATGTGATAGAAAAAAAATCCCTCCCTTTTGTACTTGGTGTGTTGCCCTATCGCCCTAATGAAGAAACCACCCCTGATATATATTATAATATAATTTTATTATAGTACAATATATTATAAATATACTATATTATAATACTCAGAATTATATTATACTTACAATAATTTATTTTTTTTCTTGATAATTCTTATATTTGTATGTGTTTTATATTTATATACATTATATGAAAAGAAATACAAATTACATTTGTACAGAATTTCATGGCAAACAGTAAAAATACTTGTGTCTCACCTCCACGCACTCCTTCCAGTGGATAGAAGAATGCTACCAACAGGTTCATGAGGACGGCGAGATTAAAGGAGATGCTGCTCCAAAAGGACATGTTACGGGAACACCAGTACAGAATGGGCTGAGCTAGAGGAGGCAGCAAGTAAAAGAAATTAAATTCCAAATGTTAAAGGGACATGTACACTAACACAGCACAATTTGCACATTTGCAGAGTGTTTATTTGGATGCTATCACAAAACTAAAAGGGCCCAATACTACACCCCTGATGCACACCATGTCAGAGCTCCACATACATGGTTCTGTCTAGGCATGGGCCGATTACCGGTTTCAAAACCACGGTTTGAAAATTTCACGGTTTCAAAACCACAAAAATTTCCCGTTATACCGTTCCTGCGATATGCGCAGTTTTTCATGTCTCCTTAAAGACTGAACATGTAGGAATCCATCAGGTTTAGTGCAGTGTAGAGATTAACACGACTCTCCTCCTCCTGTTGGTTCGAGCGAGCTGTCAGTCACGTGTGTAGGATGGCCGAACTTAAGAAGCTGCCCCTGGAACTTACGCAATCGGCAACCGGACGTTTTTTTTCTCTTATTGCAACTCGGCTCTGTTCTGGACTTGCACAAACTGCGTTGCAATGCAATCATTTTCCAAAATGTAATTTATGTGAAAATATGAAGACTGTAAATGCCCGTGATACTGTGAAACCGTGATATTTTTGCCTAAGGCTATCATACCGTCAAAATCTCATACCGCCCCATGCCTAGTTCTGTCACAAACACAAATGGACAGATTTTATTAGGAACCATTTGCTGATATTCAAACAAGCACTTGCGTTTGAGCACTGACACAACGACATTGGTTCAAACCAATTGTGTGAATTTGGAGCAGGATCACCAGGTTGCCTGAACAATGGATGATGACAGTGTTTGAAATTAGTGTGTAAATTAATTATTTTTGCAATTCTGTTTGGTTTCGGCAGTAAGTCAGAAATTACACATTGCACCTTTAAAACTGCCTGTTACAGAAAAATGTAATGCACTGTGGTTTGAAGAAAGAAAATAATCTTACGTAATACGACAATGCCTACTGGGAAGAAATAACGGATGATGTCACTTGATGTCACTAACAAGTTCCAAGGAGCACTGCTCATCTTTTATTTCTTCCAAGTTGAATTGTTTTTGATTTTTGTTTTTTTTAGGTGATTGATTGCATTATGTCATTCTACAGCCTTCTACTAAACAACACAAGGACAGTTGTGTGTTAGTTTCCATGGCAATCTCAAGGACCAATTCTAATTGATCTCAAGCTCAAATGTGATCCAGCTGACCATGCACATTTCCAATTACATCCAATCAGGACAACATCCAATGCACTAACTTTGTTACTTCTAGAATTCCTTTGAAAATATAATTTTGTTTTAGTTAACAATGTTATTCCAAATAAAACACATATTGAATTAAGATAGAAGCTGTTTGGTCAGTTGTGCAGTTTTATAGAGAACTTTCACCACCCGCACTTAAAATTGAAATCAAAAACCATATAAATATGGCCAAAGAGTTCAAAGGGTTCCTTAGTGGGGCCAAACCATATACGAGAGCTTGGTGACCTCAACCGCCACCTTTGTTTTGACCCATGACTCTTTGAGGAGTCTGGCTGGAGAATTTAGTTTCTGTGCTATGGCTATTTTGACAGGGGGTTTTTGTCTGAAAAGAGGAACTGGAGGAGGGGACTTTCACACACAGACCGCCACACTCATGACTTGGGGTTGCAGCAATGGAACATTGCTTCTACTTTGATTCAGTCTGATAAAAACCTTCACATGTCAGTCACATAGGTGCATTGCTAACTAACAAGGAATTCACACCCTCCTTTTTATTAGCAACTCATGACCAAAAGACTCAAAAGATACAAACAAGAACTGTGGCCAAATGTCCCATGCAAGAAAAATAACTGTCGCAAAGCCCTCCGTCTGTCGATCTGCTTTTTGACATGGTTCAGATCCTTATCTTGCAGTTTTTATCTTATTGCGGTTCACCTCATGCTCTTCCTGTCTGAGAATTCTTATCCTTTTCCAAATAACCCATTTTCTACCATCCTTGCCTCACCTTTCCAAATCCTTTTCCACAGAAACCGAATTTCGAAATGCAACAGTTCAATGCAACAGTCAAAAGTGCACGGGTACTGGCTAATTTAATCCGGTTTCAGTACCTTTGAGATTTAAAAAAAATATATATATTCTAGTACTTTGACATCCCAATTCAGCATGGCCATTATCCCAACCTCGACCTTTGATCAGTTTCTGGTTCAAGCAAGCTTTAAAACCAGCAGGTTTTAAGGGCTGGTGCAGAGCCAGTTGGAAATGGTTCCAGATTGGTCACCAGCACCCGGTTGGTGGAAAATGGGTTTTAGATCCATCTAAAACATCCGAAACATCATCTGTTTATTTGATCCCTCGCTCAGCTTATTTCCGTAATCAGCTTTTGTGATGTAAGCCGCCATGTGTGTTTGTTTGGGATCCATTCACACTTCTCCCTGACCCATCTTCCTTCTTTGTTTCCCAATCCTTCAAGCGCACATAAAACTAAAATCTTAAGCAAGCCTAAACAATTTTTAGTTACAGGTTTTATCTTGTCTATCTTACATAAGTTAACGTTTACACCCCCTCCCCACTGCCCTGGCTTGAGGGGTCAGGGTGAGGCATGCATCCCGGCACCCAAAAGCAGGGCGCACTGCATGAAAAGAGCCCTGATGGGTCCCTGGAGGCTGAGGGAGTGGAGAGGGCGTGTAAAGCAGCTTACTAGGTTGTAGAGGAGGGAGTGCGCACGCACAAGGCACGGCGTTTGCGTTACCAGTGGCCTCTTGAGTACCTCGCAGCTTCTTCTGCCAGTTCATCTCGTTGAAGAGGTCTTCGGAGCGTAAGAAGAAGTCATTGATCTTGCTGCCCTGCTCGTCACGCTCTGTGGTGTAATAGATGCGGAGCTTAGACTCCTGGGTTAGGAATTCGCAAATGTTGGGGACGGGAAAAACTATTTGCTCCATTGTGCGATCCAGGCGGATGATCTGTAAGGGAAAAACAGATGTTGCAAGCTGTCTGGATTGGCTATAGTGGTGGTTAGAACTTACAAACAGAGTTGTTGTTTTGTTTTTTTCTTGTCGCCTCTAATGGTGCAATCACATTAGCGAAATTTCAGCGAATTTTCAAAAGTAAAGAAAGGTCCACTATCCAATGTCAATAGTGATAGCATTGCTTCAAAAAAGTCACTATCAAACCAAGCAGCTTTATGTTGGACTATTTGGTGAATTTATGTAACAAAATTATACAGGAGCGAAATCTGTGTAGGAAATCTTTTTTCCATTACGCGAAACTCCCGATTGCATAGATGCTTTAAAATGGGATTTTGCCCTGCAAAAATTTAGCAAAGCAATGGTAAATGTAACCATACTATAAGGGACAAAGCTATTTATTTAAGATAAACACAACATATAGCAATTCAAATTGTATATGAACAAACTTTGGCATAATAGGACTATTTTTTTTATTTTCTGTTGCTATGCTATGCAATTGCTAAGGTTTTCAGAGGACTTTTAGAGTGTTCTGTGTATAAAAAAAATCTATGATATTCTGGTCGCTACAATACAAGTCTATAGGATTTTTTTGGTTCGGCAGGTGAAATTTGTAAATCTAATCACTTTGAAAAGATTACTTCATGTCCGTAGCATAAACGTCAGTGTTTTTCAACAAATGAACAATATTAATAGTGATGATTGTGTACTCAAGTCTGAGAAACTATGGATGCTGTATGCATAATGGCCACCATAGATGGACACCACTGACCTCGATTTGTGCTGTGTGTTTGGCGTAGTGCTCTAAAGCTTCATCTCCCTCCCCATACGTCCCTCCTGGCTTCAGCATGGCCTGGAGTTCCTTGTTGTGTCTGGCTAGCTGTGGGTGCATGTGGAAAAAGGGATAATGCTATGCTTGTTTTCATTGAGACAGTGTATATAGTGACGTGACGTGACATGTGGCGACCCATACTTGGAATTAGTGCTTTGCATTTAACCCATCCAAAGTGCACAAACACAGCAGTGAACACACACACACACACGTGAACACACACCCGGAGCAGTGGGCAGCCCATTATGCTGTTATGCTGCGGCGCCTGGGGAGCAGTGCCTTGCTCAAGGGAACCTCAGTCGTGGTATTGAAGGTGGGAGTGAGTGCTGTACATTCACTCCCCCCACTTACAACCTCCCGGTACGAGATTCGAACCCTCAACCTTTGGGTTACGAGTCCGACTCAACCATTAGGCCACGACTTCCACCTTATATGTAAATCACTGTATGTCCTTGCTGTTTGGTGCTCATAACAACTGTCCATAAGCGAAAAAGCCAACGCCTGTCTGAGAAATGAAGAGCGCAAACCTGAACTCATACCTGCCCAACGTAGGTTACTGTAAAATAATAACATACCTAATCTATGAATGTTTCGGAATATGATGTCAAATGTGCTGTACTGTTCACATAAAAGGTTTCATTCCTTAATCTTATAATACACCATGGTAATCATGCCACCCATACCTCAAGCAAATATGAAACATTTTACCAATCTAAAACCTTTAGACGATGATAAATAACACTGTGTCACAACTGCAACACAGAAGTCTGAGGCTTTCAAACTTTAGTTGCCTGCATTGGTGCATTTCTTTTAAAATTCTTATTTTACTTTGACAGTAACAAACCTCAGTATATGATGTTATTCGGGTAGTTAAAAGCATGCAGATTATTTAACTTTTAACTCGCTCTGCAATATTTTCTTCAAACTGTTGGCCCTTCATTTACAGCCGTTTACCTGAATGAGAAAAATGACTGTAGAAGAAGAAAAAAAATGTATTATGCTGCTGGCCTAAATGCAAATTCTATAATAAGGAATTTGACTAATGCTTAGACATATGCAAAATATATAGACTTTGACAGCCACTTTATATCTATTGTATTGTATTTTTTCTGTTTTTATCTATTCAGAGTTTTATGTCTGCCGTAATAATGTAATTTATAAATAAAGAAATGTGTATATTCGTTTATTTAATCTGCTTATATTGAGATTAATGACTAATTTAATTACTTTACTTATTATTTTTCACATATTTGTGTGGAAAAAAAATGTATTATGTATTTTATAAAACTGTTTTATTACATTTTTAACATTATTTACCTAAAGTTGGGGCCAGATTTACTAAACAGGGCAAATTAGCGTGAGAGCGCAATTCCAAAAAAACGCTAATGGGAGTGGAAATTTCTGTGGGTGATTTACTGACAATGCGCAAGTGGAGCGTTAAATAATGGGGCAAATACCAGTAATCTGACGAGTGCAAGTGTAAATCACGTTGCGCAATTCATTTTAATACTCTCCTCCCATAAATTTTCCGTCTGAAAGGGAAACTTCAACAAATGCATATTCAATAAGGTCAGAAGCAAAAACAACTGTGTCCATGCCTTTTCAGCGCTAATTCTTCACTGCACGTTTTAGTAAATCCTGACAGTACTAGTTTAACACCAAAAGACAGTTTGTGCTGGCACAAGCTGTTAGTAAATCTGGCCATTGATCTCCTTCTCCAACAGCTAAAAAAAAACATTCAAAATTCTCATAATGACCCAATTACAATAAGAACTGAGGGTCAAAGCCCAGCAGTGAACCAATGAACTCTGTTTAAAAAAACACGGCCAGTGTAGCCACCACAGATGGACTGAGCCTCAACCTGTAAAAGCATATTTCTCTTTTATTTGGGTAAAAATAAATCAAAGGGCCCTGTTTAATATAGGTTTTGTTCCCTAGTCTTTTTATTCACCAACTTTTGATTCCAAACAGTGTCATTTGGAGGGCCAGTGGAAAAGCTGCTCCATTCCTAACATGGTTAAATAACTGATCCGCCGATGATGACCCAGATAATTATGTGAATAGGCTGAAAATCTATACTGAAGCGCACAGGGGAGGGGAAGACGTGATATAATCCTGACATCTGACACAGTGAACGCAGTGAAAGTGTGTGTAAGTGCATATTTGTGTGCGTCACCTGATGGGCCAGGATGTAGATGTTGTGACCCACATTTCGTGGAGAAGCGGCGTGCTCTTCCTCACCGTGCTCATCATCATCGTTGTGTTCTACCTCAATTTCTCCCTGCATGTAGGCCTTTTTGATCACCTCCACCTGTACACCAACCAAACATTTAAATAATGACAGTAGATGGTTTGTCACCAAATGCAAAACAGAAAATCTGCCAGCTGGAACCGGAGAAAGATGTGTTTTCAATGCAAAGAGCCATTCACCAGTTCTTTAGGCCTCATGTTATACAGGATTCGCTCCGCATTCTCACTGTCGTGGCGGCTTTCCATGATGGCAAGTAGCAGTTTTGAGGCGTTATTCTGCAACAAAAAGATGGTTCACGTCAATTATTTTGGACTGAAGTGAAAATGACATATCCCATAATGCTGTGGAAGTGTTCTCACACCTTGAGCTCCAGGACCAAGTCCATCCTCTTTTTTCCGAGAGGGTTGATGTCATTGAGGATGAGAGCTATGATGATGTCAATGCCATTACATTCATGTGTGGCAATACAATTCTGAAAGGAAAAGATGTTAAACAAATTCTTTCAAAAGTTTGGTGTTGGTAACAGAGCATGTGAGCGGAGCGGGGAGCAGAGTGGTAATATTTCCTTAAGAGCGCAGAGCGCCTTTCTGAAGATTCCGCTCCGCTCGCTCAATACGCTCAGCGCCGCTCGCTCAACCCAGAATGCCGTTTGGTGATTTGCTTGTTCGAGATCGAGAATCTGTAGTAGTAGAGCAGTTATGGAGTTTAGATATTGTTTCAACGAAGTTGCAAGCATTATACATAAATGTAAAGTAAAAATCAAAATTAAGAATGAGCAGGGAGAAGAAACTGAGAGGGAGTGCGGGGAGACTGTTAAAGTTAGTAAAGATTCATATTGGAATCTGAAGCGGCACATTGCCAGAAAGCACGAGGATGTGCTACGCAAACATGGTGCAGCAAAAGGTGAGCTAGTTACATACCATAATAAATGAATAAACAGGTAGGCTAAGGTTATATTCGGTTGTACGGAGCCCCGATCATGACATGCAGACAAAATCACAGCCACGAATTTAGAATAGGCTAATTCTCTTTTATGCTAGGACTACATTATGACCACGAATTAAGAATAAATTTTTTCGTTTAGTCTAAATTATGGCCACGAATTAAGTATTCGTTCTCTTGTCTAGGCTTAGCTGCCACTAATTCATTCGTTCATTAATTCGTTCATTCCCTATTTTTAGTAGGCCTAAATCGTGGAACGAATTATTATATTTCGTAATTAGCCTACTTATTAAAATCATTATTGCTTAAAATTAATAAATAATAATAATAAAAATAAAAAAAATAAAAACTGCTGACGTTCGTGAAATGAATGGTTAATTCGAATATATTCGGAGCGCCATAGGTTAAAATAATCGCAGTTAAACTGTCGACTAAGCTAACCACCCAGCTGTATCTAGGCTAAATACGAACTACAGATACTACGGATAGTAGCCTACACACTTGGATTTTGGGAAAAAACAGTGCTGGATCCCTCCTCACTAAGCCAAGGTAGCCCGCAAATCTTCAGCCATCTCCAGTGGTATTCCAGTGCTAGCAGTATTTTCGGGCACAGGAATTGCGAAGCCTGACACTTTGTCCAAGCTAAGGTTTCTTAAAGTAAATTCTAAAATCCAATAAACATCAAGAGATGTTTTAATAGACCACAGTTCCCCACAGTTATCGTCTATTTTAACTTGACACTAAGTGTGTTTCTTTCATTGACGTCAGTCCATAAACCAAGCATTCTTTAAGTGCATTTTATCTTATGTGTGCTTTTCACAAACTTTATAATCCAGGTGTATTTTGTAAAGATCTACACACATTTCATCTCGTGTGTGTGTGTGCGTTTGTGTTTTAATGAGCCTGTTTTGAATGTTTTATTGCACAACAACTGCAGCTATTTTCATGGAAATAAAATTAACGAAAATCAAATACACTTTTTCAGCTTTTGCATTTTAGGTAGGTTTGCTAAGCTTAGATTCATATATTTAATACATTTTAACTAATACATTACAATTAATAAAATTAATTTAAAAGTAGAAACCGTAAGAATTTCACTCTGAAACATGATAACTGCTATTTATCAGCATGCTTAATTTTAGACAATTATCCAAGAATTTTGGTACAAACAGTAAACAATTAGGCCTACTAGAGAAATTTTATGTCGGAGCGGGATCTGAGCGGGAATTGGATTACGGCGAGCGTGAGCGGAATATTAACGGAGCGCTTGCTTGTGCGGTTAGAGCGAATGAGCGGAGCACAAGTCCATAGAGCGGAAAACGTAGCGGTGCGTCACACCGCTCCGCTTCGCTCACATGCTCTGGTTGGTAAGACTGTTTATTTTTATTTTTAGACTTTTTCATTTTTAAAAAAGTGTGAAATATTATAACAATAAAAATAACTTTTGTATTTTAATATATTTTAAATGTAATTTTTCCTGTGATGCAAACTGAATTTTTTCATTTTTTTCAACAGGAATTAATTATTTTAAATATGCAAAAGTCTCAGCCGTTCAATTAGGTCAAGTTAAGGCATCTTTAGTATTAATTTCTTAAAAACAAATCATAATAAAAATTAAATAAAAAAAAATTATATATTATATTATATTATATATTAATATTATAATATATATTATATATTGTATTCTATATTAGGAACATCCTTTTTAGAAGTGAAAATAAGCTAAAGAATTGAGCGTTAAAAGGCTTAAATTAAATTAAATTTAAACAAAAGCTGCCAAAAAAAAAACTAATTCCTAAATGTTTAATATGAAAATCAACCTGTAAATAAGCAATTATGGCCCTGGAACAGATTGCTTCCGTGAGACTAATCATCTAATCATTACAGGACAAAAGCACATTTTCGTCATACAAGTAAACTACATTTCCTCTTAGAAAAGTAGGACAATGACGATAATCAGCCCCATTATGAATGTCCTATGAAAAGTTGCATAATGCCTAGCCCCGATACACAAAGAAAGATTTTGCCATCATCTTGAGTAGACAATAGTGGGTATATAGTGCACGTGCGTCTAAGGCTGCAAAATCTTAAAGCGAAAGTTCAATTAATAATAAAAATTCTGGCATCATTTACCCTCCTTGGTGTTTTGAGTTAATGATACAAGAAGAGATTTACAAATTACATCTAATTCACAAAAGAATCAATGGATCCCGTCTAAATGATTACTGTATTTCTCGAATCAGACTGTTCAGAGCTGCATTTCCCAAAATCATCAGGAGGCTAAGTAGACTTTGAACACAGTGCTCACTTATTCATAAAATAATATTATGATGCTTTTATGGTGAGAGTAAATGACAACCGAATTTTCATTCTTGGATGAACTATTTCTTTAAAGTATGGAATAGAAAGAGGGTGTGGATGTGTCAGGTCCACCTGGTTTTCATGGCAAGGGCCCTGGCAGTACTCTGTCAGGCTCTCCACAGTCTGGTTTATGAGAGCGACATTCTTCTCGTTAATATAAAGCCCCAGCAGCCCCAGACCTCCTGTAGTGCTGCCACATATACAATCCAGGAACTGCAGTGTCTCACACACCAAGTTGTAGTTGTTTTTGTTGTTCTGGCAGCGAAGGAAGTTCTAGAGAACAAGCGAGAAAAACAGGAAATGAGGGACATGCTTTTGTATTTATAAGTCATATTAGAGCAAAAGGAAGCACAGACAGAGTCAATATATAACTCTTAGTATGATATGGAATAGGATTTAGATTAAACCAAGAATCATAATTCTTTGGACCAAAAAGGCGTTTCAGATTTCTTTCATATGTATTTTTTTCTTCAAGGACGTTGAGAATGTCAGATCGAAGAGGTAAAATTATAAAAACATGTTTATGATGTAACCATCCGCATGATGGGGTTATGTAAAAAGTTAAAACTACAAACATTAGGTAAGCAAGGAAATAATTCTAAAACAATTCACCAAGTAGTTAATGAAAAGCTAATTGTGAAACTAGCATGAGATTCTTCTTTAAAAGATAAAAAAAAATCAGCTTTTTTGCATTGTACTATTGTACTATTTTGCACTGTACTATTGAAACGGTTCAGTATTGAATAAAATATATACATTCGATTTTAAAAAAGTTTCTTTATATATTTACGTTGTATTGCTGTAAACATCTGCAGTGTGATGTAATGTAAAAAGTTCAAGATGCAAACAATAAGCAAGGAAGGAAATCATTCTGAAACAATTGACAAAATGATTAGCTAATTATTTTGAAACTAGCATGAAACACGTCTTTAGAAGCTATACCAAAACTGAGAGACATTTCTCACATTCTGCAGTCTGGCTTTATAAATAAACTCCATTTACTTTCCTAAACACACATTCCTAGTCTTACTGTGTACAATTCATCAGTGCATGTTATTTGACAGAAATTAAATGCTGTCTTCACAACCTTTTATTGTAATATTTGAACCTTTTAAGCTAACAAAGCTTCTGAACCTTTAATTTCTGGTATCCACTTTTCCCAATTTAATCAGTTGCTGATGGATGAAATTAAGCACCTTCCTACAGTTTTTTCTCAAATATCCCTTTTCACTGAGAAAAACACCACATTAGGGAAATAAAACGGCTTGCAAATAACATTTCATGTTGAGTTGAATGAATATGAACATACAGTTCCCTAGAGAAATAACCAATAACTACATGTAAATACAGCTGGATAAGCTACTTTTTTAGTTAGCAACATTTGGGAAACTTAGTTAGCACTATCAATGCTAGTTTTCTCAAAATATTCTCTAGTACAGCAGCTGACCTGCAGTTCACGGTTGTGGTTCTCACAAAGGAGCTGCAGAAGGCGCAGGATTGGCTGCATGGTGGTTATGATCACGCTCATCTCATTGTCATCCTGGTTCTTCTCTCCTGTGCTGCTCTGCCCCTCTGCCACATTCAGATGCTCATCTGCGTCTGCCTCCCTTCGGTAAGTGGTGAAGGCCTTCTTAGTGGCCGTAGAAGCTTCAATAAGTTGCTCTCGCACTTCCTCGGTTACTACAGCAACCTCCTTGACTGAAAAATGGGGAGGGTTGTATTTGTTTAGTACGATATGCTTTTGCGTCATGGTATAATTGTATACATTATAATCACGTGTAGTGGTATGTGTAGTTTATGGTCAGGCGTGCTGAGCCCTGACCTTTCTTGCGTGTTTGGGTGTCCTTGTCGTTGGCATCCTCGTCTTTGCGCTTGCTGCCCAGATCACTGGTGTTCACCATCACAGTTGCCTTTATCTCTTGCTGGGCCAGCTTCATCCGCTCATAAAACACTTTAAAGAACTTCTCTGACTTACTGTCGCCTGTCAGACGGCAGAAAAATGACCGCTGGAGGGATAGGTAGGGAAAAAAAGAAAAAAAAATGTAATTTAGTTTTTTTTTTATTTTAGTTTAGTTAGTTACGTTTTTTTAGATAATTTATTATTTAGTTTTTCATGATCTCTATCGCTGCCTTTTAGAATGGAAATGGAACTCAGAACATCAAAAGATTCCACTAGTTTGGATAAGTGTGGTGTTAGCATGTCATCAACACAAATCACACAATACCAGGAAAAGCTAATACCATTCTTTAGAACTGGAATACACTATGGATTTAAAATGAATAAAGATGAGCCTAAAACAATTTTTTGTCTTTTTTACATCTAAAATAATTATATACCTAATATATATAATATATAGTATATTATAGATATATATATATATATAATAATATATATATATATATATACACATGTATGTCTGAATAATTCATGCAATTTATCTAGTTTGTTAAATTATAAAACAATATATATAAATAAAAACAAATTTATATATATATATAATGATATGTGTGTGGGGTGTGGTTAATTATTTATTATTTTTTGATATTAGTTTATCAAATATATATTTAGTGTACTTCATATATGTGGAGGATGGATGGATACTTCTTACTATTACTGTATATGGTGTATGTATAAGTTATTGAAAGTATTCTAGTTGTTAAATGTAATCTATAAACTATATATATATATATATATAAAATTACAATTATATGCGTGTTGATTTATAAAGTAGTTTTAATAAGAGATATATTTGTTTGTGTATTTAATACATACATCCATACACACACACACAGACACACATATATATATATATATATTAAATATAAATAAAAAATATATATAAATTATTTAATTTTTATATATATAGCTCTGTAATCAATTAAAAAAACGAAACTAATTAATACATTTTTTCTAAATTAATTATGATTAATCCCAACATTTTAAAAAAAAAATTTTAATAAACTTTTTAAATATACTTTTATATTGCAATAGTTTCACATTCAACCTAAAATAGAATAAACCGTTTTAGTTCATTTTAATTAGCAAAAATATTTCACAGTTTTTACTGTATTTTATAAAAATATATTCGGTTTAAACTTCATGTTTACTAAAAAAACAAACATTGAGGAAACTCATTTTAGCATACAAACATTAAAGGAACACTCCCCTATTTTTGAAAATAGGCTAATTTTCCAACTCCTCTAGAGTTAAACAATTGAGTTTTACCATTTTCGAATCCATCCAGCCGATCTCCGGGTCTGGCAGTAGCACTTTTAGCTGTAGCTTAGCAAAGATCATTTAATCTGATTAGACCGTTAGCATCTCGCTCAAAAATGACCAAGATTTCGATAATTTTAGAATAAAGTATAATCAAGGAACTTTGCTGCCGTACCATGGGTGCAGCAGGCGCAATGATATTACGCAGTGCCTAAAAATAGCCTAACTTTCGTCAACATAACCAACGTGACCACCTGCTTGCACAGAGAGAGTGCTGGGGACTATTTTCAGGCGCTGAGTAATATCATTGAGCCTGCTGCACCCATGGAACGGCAGCAAAGCTGCTTGATTATTACGCCGGAATGAGAGTATAGATCCTAGCCATATCGGCCTAGAAAATCTCAACTTTTCATTTTCCGTCGGTCTTCGTACACGATGTAACTACAGAAGAGTCAAATAGGAAAAATATAGAAACTCTTTGAGCATTTTGAGCGAGAGATGCTAACGGTCTAATCAGATTCATTGATCTATGCTAAGCTACAGCTAAAATTGCTCCCGCCAGACCCGGAGATCGGCTGAATAGATTAGAAAACGGTAAAACTCAACTGATTAACTCTAGGGGAGTTGGAAAATGAGCTATTTTCAAAAATAGTGGAGTGTTCATTTAAGAAAAACCAAGAAGGAAACGACCTAGTTGTCAGACTCCAAAAAAACGGAAGAGACATTAAAATCTATATTAAAACAATAAATAGGAAGGCGCAACTATAACAAATTATTAAAAAAAAAAAAAAAAAACACAATAGGGGAAAGTAAAATTGTATATTTTACTGTAGAATAAAATGGGGTATTTTTAAAAATAATAGAATAATCTCATCATAATGATATTATTATTTTATAGCAATACTGATAGGAATCATAAAATTTTGGTCAAACTGTACGGCCACAAACAAGCACAGCAAAACCAGGAATTTTGTATAATATATAGTCTGGTCTAGTCTAGTATAGTATAGTATAGTATATAATCTAGTATTTAACATAGTAATATAGTATACTATAGTATAACACAGTATATAACAATTTGAAATTATCATCGTTTTATCATTTACAAATGGATTTATTAAAAAAGAAGTCCTGGAGTCTGGCACAATATTCAATGTAGGGTCCAAGAGAAAATATAACAGGCTTTAAATATAGTCGAAGATGAAAGTAGTTGCCTAAATAGATGGCGGCTATCTCCTAAAACAGCTCATAATGAAATGCAGTCCCATGCAGTCTGAGGATGCTGGTACCTTTGCTCCGTGTTTCTGAAGGACTTCAAGCACGTCATTATGACCTCGTTCAGACGCTACGTGGAACGGAGTCATAAAACTTAGAAAGAGACAAGAATGGGGAGAAGTCTTACTTGCTGTTTCTTTGTATTTATTTGTGAAATTTACTAGCAATTTCGGAGTGAAAATTGTTTCAAATAAATTGTACACAGTTTTTTTTTTTCATATCTAAAGTTGAACCCTCACTCTTTGTTCTTCTCATGAATGTTGGCGCCTTTCCGCAGCAGCAGCTCTGTGACCTGTTTGCGTTTGGGATGAGGAGAGGCTACGGCGCAGTGCTGCGAACATCATAAAGAGATTTTAATAAACACACCATAAAACCCCCATTCAGAGGAGACCATGTAAAGTGCTCACCAGAGCAGAGTCTTGCGAGTGAGGATGTTTGAAGCTGATGATCTCTTGAGCAGTTTTCTTGACTTTTGCCATGTCCGCCTCACGGGACGCCTGCAAAAGCGTGTGCCCTTTGAACTCATCTGGATGAAGGAAATCGCAAAAAGGTCAAACGATTACTAATAGGCAGCCCTGCATCTTAAAAAATTTGCAAAAAAGGCCAAAGATTACCTAATGTCATGATGCCAAGTAAAAAAATATCAATAAAAACTTTCCATCACATAGTTGTTGTTTTTTTACAAAATAATCATGAAGAATTTTTTTTATTACATATATGAGTTTTAAAGCACTTACCAAAATTTGATGCAATTATAAAAGCAGTCAAATTACAAAAGTTATGGTTTTAATGACAACAAAAGTATTCAAAATGTATCATTTACTAACAGTCTGCAAAGGCATTACAAAAAAGACATTTTGGTTCAAAAACTTTACAAAATAAGCTTTGCTGTTTGCATGCAGTAAATTTGCATTTTCTTCTCTCACTGGCCATAATTCTAACCTTGAAAACAGGATTAAGCATAAAATA